>JAESVK010000606.1:1708829-1734768 GCA_017140935.1 Hamamelis virginiana
CTTGATCACTGACAAGGAATAATCTCCCTTGTCATCTGAAGCGATCAGTAATCCCCAATCCCCCAAATAATGAATAATTCCCCAAATAATGAATAATTCCCCAAATAAGACATAATCCCCAATCCCCAAAATAATAAATAATCCTCAATTTTGATAACAATCCCCAATACCCATTTTGTTGAACAATCCCCAACTTTGCGAACAATCCCCCAAATTGTTGCTTACTTTTTTACATCAAATCATAACCGGACATGTCCCATCAAATCCAAAAAATGTGCTGAATACCCTAAATTATACATAATCCCCAAATTAATTCATGATCCCCAATCCCCCTATTAAACCATAATTTCCAAATTATCACAAAATCCCCAATACGAAATTTTTGTTCATAATACCCAAAAAATATGTATAATCCCAATTTTCATTATTCTTTTAAAAGATTTATATTGTGATATAATCATGGATAATTAATGTGATTTGACATTACTAAAATTGGGGATTATATTCTAAATAGGGGATTATATGCAATTTGAGAGATTAGGGATTATTCACAAAACTGGGATTTCAATGTAAAGATGGAGATTATGTTATGTGAAAGGCATTTTGGTCCAAAGAAATATTTTGATAAACTCTGAAAACATGGGTTCATATAGGGAATTTTTTCAAACTATGAGAATATTGAGGGAAAATCCCTTATATATTATTATACTAAAATATTTTCCGTTTATTCACAATTTTTAGTGTTTTAAGATTTTTATTCTTTCTGTTCTTTTCACAAAGTTATTGTGTATAAATATATATTTTAACTACAAATACTTATAATCCGAGATTGAAATCAAATTTGTTGAGATTATGGTTAGGGTTCATTCCAAAAAAAATTATTGAAGTTTAAAAAATATTTTAATTATTTTCTTAAACCTGATGGGAAAACCCGCCTTGCCCTGCATAATTCTCGCTTCGCCCCATCCTGCTTTAAGTTGGGATTTGGGAAAGGGTTTTTATTCACCGGACGGGATTGGGAAAGCAAAAACCCGACCCTCTCCATTGACATCCCAACCCGTATTGTATGTAATTGGTGTTTGAATGACAAACTCTTTCATCCAAGACTCTTGAACGCCGTAATCCATCACTACCCATATATCAAAATGATCATCAAAAGGTAAATCACATACATAGAGACAACCACCCAACACTCTGAAACTTGCCCATTTGGTTATCTTTTTATAGTAGGCTCCAAAGTGCAAATACGGCGCAACCGATTCAAATTGCTTATTCTCAAAAGTTAAAACAACATATATGTTAGCCCTAAGGCTAATTGCATTGACCACATTTTGATGATCAACAAACATTACTTTAGTTACTAACCAATGGTTAAGTGTTTTGGTCTCCATAGAATCAAAGACATATCTTGTTGGAGCTCATCAACATATCTCAAGCTTCTCAATTGTGCAAATATGCAAAGTCATTGGATCATGAAGCTTATGAAAGTCATCTTGAAGCCATTCCTTGAAGACCTTTGATGTCAAGATGTTTAGGAACCTTTTGTAAAAGGCAACTCATTTGATTAAACTTTCATAGCTCAAGCCAAAAAGTTTTCTCACATTGCATTGGCATTCATTAACTTAGAAAACTTGTAAAAATGCCTTTGAATGCTTAAGTTAACTACTTTAGATGTTTTGAGTTGAAATAGACTTAAGAATTTCAAGTTTTTAGCTTAAGAGCATGTTTACTCTAGTCGACTAAGCACCATAGTCTATTCGACTAATCATGGTCCAGTAGCTAGAATTTTGGAAATTCCAAGTCTAGTCGACTAATCATATAGAGTAGTCGACTAATGAGTCAATTAGTCGACTAATCACTTCGTTTAGTCAACTAAAAGCACTCCAGTAGCCAAGTTTGGAAATACATAAGAGCTAGTCGACTAATCATCCTAGTATAGTCGACTAACCGTGCCCGAAAATTTTTACAAACTGATTTTGACTTAGCTAGTCGACTAACCCATATTGCATATCCGACTAACCGAGCCCGGGAACAAATTTGCTTTGAATTTTTAACTGGCTAGTCGACTAATCACCTTTGTCTAGTCGACTAAGGCTCCTGTAAATACAAAATGGCTCTTTCCTCTTTGGGCATTTGAAGCATTAAATGAGGCCTGCTCTTCCCCTCTCCTCCAATGGGATTCAAGCTTATTTCAAACGGCCATTTCAGACTAAAATCAATGTAAATAGAGGTGAGCTCTTCATTTATTGCTATCAATACAACACCAGTTAATATCATTCATTGCAAGCATTAACCATTCAAAGCTTTCTCTACCAAACACTTGAGCTATACTTATTAATCATCTGAGAGGCTACTAGTTGAGCTTTATTATTGTGTTAATCAGCTTCTTGAAGCATTTATTGTAAACAACCAACTCTTTTGATTATATTGAGTGTTCTTTGTGAACACTTGAGTGTGTTTTTTGTGAGACACCATTAAGGGTTCTTTGTGAGCCATTGAGGGTTCTTTGTGAGCCATTGTATAAGTTCTTTGTGAGTTTAGGTGAGAATCTTCTGCCTGGGATAAAGAAGACTGTGTAAAGGTTTCTCTACCTTGAAGAAGTTAATCCTTAGTGGATTGTAGGAATCCTTGGGCTAAGTGCTTAAGGTAAAGAGTAGGCGGAGTCCGAACCTCGTTCAAATACTATGTTTGATCTCTCTTTCCCTTACTCTTGTTTCAATTAATTGCTTATATATTTGTTTGTATTGAAATTAATTGAACCAAAATTTATTTGGTAATTATTTGCAAAAATTTGCCATAAACCCTATTCACCCCCCTCTAGGGTTATATATTTGGGACAACAATTGGTATCAGAGATAGTGCTCAATATTTGATTGTTTTCTTAAGTAAAATATCATGGCAAACATTAGGAATCGAGCTTTTCACAAGGCCATTCCGTTGACCGACATCCTTTTTTTAATGGTGAAAATTATAAGAGTTGGAAAAATAGAATGCAAATATGGATTGAATCTTATGACATGGCTGTCTGGAGAGTTATTATGAAGGGAAACAAAGTCATTTACAAAACAGCTCAAGATGGAACTTAAGTACCCAAGGATATGGATGAATGGACCGAGAATGACATAAAGCTTCTTCAAGTCAATTCAAGGGCAAAGAATATGCTCTATTGTGCAGTGAGCGATGCCAAATACAACCGAATTTCTGAATGTGACACCTCTCAAGAAATGTGGAAGAAACTTGAGGTAACATATGAATGCACAAAATAGGTAAAACGTTCCAAACTCATTATGATTATGAGAGATTATGAATTGTTTAAAATGGAAGAAAATGAAAGTGTTAGTTCTATGTTTACTCGTTTTACTCACATTATTGATAAAATGAAAGCTTTTGGTAGAACAATTACAAATTAGAATGTCATTTCAAAAATTCTTGTAGTTCTTCCTAAGTCATGGGAATCAAAAGTTACGGCTACTCAAGAATCCAAAGACTTGGATACACTTGACATAAACGATTTTTTTGGCTCTCTATTGACTCATGTGATTACCTTAAAGTGACAAGAGGATGAAAAGCCAAAGAAGAACCTTGCTCTCAAATCCACCTCTCTTGATGATAGTGATGATGAATTCAATGAAAATGATGATCAAGACATGACACTCATCATAAGAAAGTTTCAAAAGTTCTTAGAAGAAGAAGAGATCTTGGGAAGCCCAATCAAGGAGGAAGCTCAAGCAACAATGAAAATTGCTACCATTGCAAGAAACCGGGACATAGAATTGCTCAATGTCCCGCCTAGAAGGAAGAAGAAAAAAAGAACTATTGAAGAAATGATGGAAGAGGAAAATCCATGAATGCCACTTGGGATGAAGTCATTGATGCAATTGAAAGCGATGAGGATAATCATGAAGAAACGACAAATTTTTGTCTCATGGCAAATGAAGTTGATGACGTACCCTCTAGCTCAAACTCAAATATTCATGATGATGAAGATTTAACTCTTCATGAACTCTATGATATGTGATGATTTGTGCAATAAAATTTCATCTTTGAACAAAGCTCACAATATCTTAATGAAAGACCTTACTACTATCACAAGTGAAAAATTAGATTTGCATGATCAAAATTTGAGACTAGTTAAAGAAATTTAAGAATTGAAATATGATATTGAAAATTATAGAAATGTTCCATCTTCTTTAAGTTATTCAAATGATTATGAATCTCTATTAGATGAAAACGAAGCTTTAAAATGTGAAATTGAGAAACTTAGAAATATTCTTTCCACTTCAAATTCCTCAAATAATTTTGAATCTTTGAAAAATGAAAATGAAATTTTGAAAAACAAAATTAAGGATTTAAACAAAATTATCTTCAAATTTACAAGTGGTGAAGAAAATTTCAAAAGATTGCTTGGAGCTCAAAAAGTAAGATTCAACAAAGAAGGATTATGATTTGAATCAAATCCTAATACTAAAAAGTCTTCATTATATCTTGACTTCTTTGTTAAAGCCTCAATTCAAAAGAACTCAAATGATTCTCAATCTCACAATTCATCAAATAAACATGCAAATGCTACTTGTTTATATTGTGAAAGAAAAGGTCATGTTAGATACTCATGTCCATTTAGAGGCAAAAGAGGCATTAGGAAAATGGTTACCTGGATTTCAAAAGGAACTACAAAATCTAACAATGTAGGACCCATGAAAGCATGGGTACCAAAGGAAATTACTTGATTTTGTTTTGTAGGTTTGTATGAACTCAATTCAAGACAAAGATAAGTGGTACTTGGATAGTGGATGCTCAAGGCACATGACCGGTGATAAGGACAAGTTCATCTCCCTCAACTACAATGATGGTGGCTATGTCACTTTTGGAGATGATGTCAAGGGTAAAATCATAGGTAAAGGTAAAATTGGAAATTCCTCTATCACTATTGATAATGTATTACTAGTTAGTGGTTTGAAATATAACTTGCTTAGCATTAGTCAATTATGTGATAATGGATATTTTGTTAATTTTACCTCTTCTTCTTGTAATGTGCTTGATGAGAACCAAAATAATATTTTTGTTGCAAAACGTTTTAAAAATGTATACACAATTGATTTTGATGAATTAGCACTTCAAGATGTAACATGTTTTGCCGCTTTGCAAGAAACAAGTTGGTTTTGGCATAGAAGACTTAGGCATGCTAGTATGGATTTATTGCATAATCTTTCTAAAAAGGAATTGGTTAATGGTTTGCCCAAAGCTAATTTTACAAAAGATAAAGTTTGTGATGCTTGCCAACTTGGAAAATAAACTAGAATAAGTTTCAAAACCAAAGGTTTCATTTCTATATCTAGACCTTTGGAGTTGCTACATCTTGATTTGTTTTGACCAAATAATGTAGAAAGTCTTGGTGGTAAACTATATGCCTTTGTCATTCTTGATGATTTTTCAAGATATACATGGGTTCTATTTCTTGCTCAAAAGAGTGAAACTAGTGGCTTATTTATAAAACTTTGTAAAAAGCTTGAAAATATTCAAGGCCACTCAATTACTTATGTGAGAAGTGATAGAGGTAAAGAATTTAAGAACCAAGACATCGAAAATTTTTGTGACTAAAAAGGTTATTCACATAACTTTTCGGCTCCCAAAACTCTTCAACAAAATGGGGTAGTAAAAAGAAAAAATCGTTCATTGAAAGAGATGGCTAGAACAATGTTAAATGAACACAACATTCCTAAATCATTTTGGGCGGAAGCGGTTAACACCGGGCCAAGCTTTGTTTTGCTCAAAGGTAATGCGAAAAGACAGAATTTCGAGGTGTTTAATGGATTAGTTCTGTATATATATACACATCGATGTCAATGGTCACGAGTGAGGTCACCGGACTGCTTAGGTTAGAGAGGGAGAGATAATAGTTTGGGGTAAACGAGTTAGATAGAGGGGGATAGAGAAAAAGGTAAAAGGTGGAAAAATGAGGAAAAAATTGCCTCATTTTTTGAGTTGTTTCTTTTTTTTTTTTTTCCTTTTTTTTTTCCGTTGGATGGCTTAGATTGAAATAGGCAGCTGGATCATGGTTCGTTCGGTTTTCGCATTAAGAACTGGTCCTTAATGGATCAGTTCTAGTTAGAACCATTTTTCATCTTTGATCAATTGTTTCAAAACAGTTATTAAAGTATTGACATACTACACTTTCAATCCTTTGTGAATGCACCATAAAAAATAAAAAAAGTGGGCAAAGTTTGAGTACTTGAATAATTCATGCTCAATTTATTACTTAAAATATCTACTTTTATATATCTAAAGAATTGATTTTATTCCTTTAATCCAGACAGGTCCCATAACTCTTAATATATGTTCTAAAAGTGTTAGAACTTTGTTTTTTGGATAAATTATAGAAATACCCTTAGGGCTCGATTGGAGCATTGAAATCAGGCTAGAATTAGGGGTTGGAAATGGAATTAAAGTGCCCAATTCCAATTCTAGCATTTGACGAGCCACTAGATTTTGACTATTAATTCCACATGCTAATTCCATCGGAATTCTAAATAGGCACAGATAGAGGTAGGGTTGTTCACGGTTCGATTTAGGGGGAGATTTTTGGACCAAACCAATAAGTTCCGATTGAAGAAAATGGGAACCAAAGCAAACAGTAGGGCTTAGAAAATCGATTAATTCAGTTTGGCAGTTTTTTATTCCTTTTCTCTTTATCTAATTTCTTAGCAACCAAACAAAGCTTCCATCAAATTCCCTAACCCACAATCCCAAATAAACACAAATCCTATCAGTCTAGCAAAGCAATCCCAAATAAACACAAACCCTAACAGAGTAAACCCTAATAGAGAAATACCCAAATCATAAAGAAATACCCAAATAATAAAGAAATCGGGAGAAAAAAATGTTGATTGTATACCCACATAAACTCAACATTTAAGACAAATCATTTAATGCAATTTTTTTTTTTTTAAAAAAAGTTATGAAGATTTGAGAAGCAAATCAGGTTTTTTAGTCTTTGGAGGTGTCAAGTATGGACAATCCGAGAGTGAGATACAGAGAATGATAGGGAGGGGTCGTGCTTGCGCGTATAAAGTGCAATTCAATCCCAAGCGTAGGATCTACCGTTGCAAGCATAATATTTCATGGAGTCCCATGGTTTTGTCCACAGAGATAAGCAGTCAGAGAGAAAATCGAAAATTCTTTTTAAAAGTTGTTTAGTGTAGATAAAAGAAAGAAAATCAATGGTTGGATTGAGGTTTGTTTTTGTGTAAAATACACAAGGATTGTTTATAGTCTTACTGAAAAATAGACAAACTGGAATTCAGCGTTCAACTTATTTATATCATTAGTATTAATTCATCACAGTTTTTACTCATCCCAATACACTGAAGAGTGATCTGGATGGAAGATTTTACAATAGAAACTTAACCAACTATTCAAGAAATAGGATATTCATTATAAACACCAATTTAATACAGTTATCACACACTTGGAACGCCTTAAATGCTAAGAACTACCTGTGGCAAGAACTCCTGTCAACAGATGGTAAAAGCTGACAATTCCTTATGGATCATATATAAATTTTATGTTTAGTATAAATATCCAAATCTGTCTAGTTAAGTTATTTGTGAGAATTAATACCTCAGATATAAATTAAGTATCCCTCTTCATCCTAGCTAATAATTTAGCTATTCATAATAATTGAAACAACTTTGATAAAAGTAAAATAACTTAAAGACATAATTTAAACTAAGAAATATGAAATTAACTTCTATAAACTGGAATTAAAGTTCAACTGAGTACTTGTTACAGATTAAAACAAACTAATATCAAGATTACAAAATTAAATTTAACTAAAACATGAATTAAAGTAATCTATCTAAGTTAAGAAGAAGAGAAAGATGAGAAAGAAGAAAGACAAACCTTACAAAACCCTTAAAACTATTCTATTAAAAATGAAAAAAAAAAAAAAAAAAAACGTATATACAAAGATCAGGGCAAAAGCTTATATACTAAGACTAAGGAAAATACCAATTTGCCCTTCAAAAAGTCAGAATTTGAGATATTTTGGCTAAGGCGGCGCCCATTACCGATAATTAGAAATATGATTATCGATAATGGCTCTTCTGAATTAACTTTACAAACTGTAATTACCGATAATTGTGAACGCAATTATCGATAATTGTCTTCTGCAAGAATCTGGATCATCAACAACTTCAATCCATTACCGATAATTGTGGATGAAGGTATCGATAATGGTCTTGAACTGGGAACTGGGCTGGGACTGAAATTACTTGATTATCGATAATGAAGGATATGACTTATCGATAATGACTTCACACAGTAAAACAATGGAATGCAGCATCACTACAATTACCGATAATTGAATACTAGTTATCGATAAATGCTTCAAACTGAAAAATCAAGGCTGCATCTTCATTGCAATTATCGATATTTGATGGTTGGATTATCGATAACGAGATCACTCTGGAGCTTGAAACTTACACATTAAACCACCATTAACGATAATTGAGATAAGAAAATCGATAATGGTCTTGATCATTCTCTGAATTTAGAAGAACTACCGATAATTGTAAACACAATTATCGATAATGACGCTTGGTAGGGTTGAAATTCGAACTTTGTTGCAGCTGGTTGGGGCAACTACCGATAAATGGAGATACCATTATCGGTAATTGAGCTTTTCTGGCATTTTTAACTTACACAAACAAGTATCAACTTGCTTCAAAACTTGCCTTGCTTCCTTAAGCTCTTTTTATTCCAACAAAAATGCAATAATCCTGCAATGACAAAAATAATAGCTTAAATATAAACTACTACAATTATACTACCTATATATACTAAGAATTAACAAAATGAACCGCATTATCGCTTTAGAAATGGCATGATTGCATAACAATCAGGTCGCTGTGTTGGGATGGTGACTGCGATGATAGATCTAGTAGTGTGAATGGAAATGGAAACTGTAGATATCCACCGATGGCATCGTGTTAGGGTTTTAGTGAGATCGCAAGATTTGAAAGGAGATAATGAACTACTTTGAGGGTTGAAGGATTGCTTCTATTGTTGCCTTGTTACTTCAAAAGGGTTGAGAGTATGAGAGTATGGATGTCAACTTGGTAGCCATGAGAGAAAGGGGGAGAGTGCGAGTGTGTGATTGTGAAAGTGAGAGTGAAGACGAAATATAGAGGGTCTTTTAGATTTGGACCGACTTGTTTTTTTATTTTTTTAATCCTCTCATAGGTTTTGGGTTTATCCTTTATACATATTATAAAAATATATATATGTATGTTATTTATTTATTTAATACATTTGGTTGATTCAATTTTTTGATAGTTCACATTTTTCTTAATTGCTGGTCAAACCGGAAATTCGATTTTTTGGATATGTCAAACCGATTGAACCAGCTAGCTTACTAAAAACAATCAAACTAATCATATCAGTCTGGTTCAGTCTGGTTTCTTCAGTATGATTTGGTTTTTTATCACCCCTAAATAGATGCGCTTCAATTATTTGGGATTTAGTAAAAAATTACAATTCGGTCATATTATCTTTCTTATTCCTAATAAAAATTTTCCTAAACGTAAGTTCGCTCATTACTCTCTCCCTTTCCCTCTACCTAGGGTATGGAGTTCTTACGACTCTATCTTTCTCTCATTCGAAACTAGAGTTCTCTATTTCTCTCTGACTCTTTCTTTTTCTGGTTGCTCTTAAGGTTTTTGGTTTAGGTGACCCTAGAGGGGGGAGAATGGGGACTAAAGAAAACTTATACAAATAATGTGGAATAAAAAATCTAAAATAACAATTCACAACAACCAAGTAATTTATCAAATATACAACACAAGTATGGAAAAGTAAATTGCTTGAGTTTAAGGGTAAGAAAATTAAACACGATGATTTTAACGTGGTTACCAAGCCTATGTCTACACCTTAAGCACCAAGCTCAAGGATTCCCCAATCCACTATGATGATCTCTTTGACCTGTAGAGATCAAACCTTACACCAATTATCATTTTCTCATGCTCAATATCAACCTTTACAGAATGCTCAAAGACCAACTTCAAGCTTCTCAAGGGTTACCAAAACACAAGCTCAACAAGATGATGATAGTAGAGAGTGAGTACAATGATGAGTGCTTCAAAAAGTTGATTTATACAATTAGTTGCTCACACTAGTAGCTTCTTAAGAGATTGGAACAAGTATAACTCAAAGATGAAGTTCTATGGAAGCTTTAACTAAGATTTTGGTTGAATGATTGCTTGAATCACAATGGAATGATGAATACTATGTTAAAATCAGTTTGTATGTAATCAACAACCATTCCAAGATGAATGAGATGAGTTTAAATAGACATGGGAAGAAATACGACCGTTGGAATATGAAAACTAGCTGTTATGGTCATATTCTGCATCTGCCGTTTGATCGGCTCGAAAGCCCATTCGAACGGACTTACTGTTATGAACAAAATTCCTAGTTTACCGTTTAAACGGCCCGAAGCCTCGTTCGAACCACCTTAGTAAAAACTCAATTCTCGTTCAAACGATCGAAGCCCCAAATGCACAAGCACTGTCTCATTCAAACAAGACCATCCGTTCGAATGGCCTTGTAGGCCCGTTCAAACAGCATTGCAAGAAAATTATTGATATAGTCCAAATTTAGTTCAAGGCATGTGCAAAGTCCATTCAAACCAATTTTTAGAGATTCTAAGGTCTATTCCTAAGGTCCAACATACCTTTAATAGTCCAAATGTGAATGTTGAACCTATGTGAACCACTAATGGTCAAAACTAAGTTATTTTTAGTTTTTTAAGTTCGATCTCATTGAGAGCTTTACAAATAACCCTAAGACACTCAAAATACGAAAGATAATAATACTTACAAGTTCTTGAGATGACTTGTCTTGCTTGATGCTTGTCAATTGTGGGTGTGCTCAAAATATTTCCAAGTGTAGGAATTCAAACATTGCCAAGCATAATAAATACTGAGGGAGTCCTCAGGTCATCTCCACAGGGAGTGGAACTGGTCTAAATGATCCTTAGGTGTTGCTAACCAATGAATGTAAAAGAAAGTGTAAATCATGGGGGTTGTGATTGTTGATGAGTGAGTTGTAGAGAATTAACTAAATTAAGGCAATAAAAGTAAATGGTAGGATTCTAGGGTTTCCACTCATCCACAACAAAGCAACAAGCTTCTCTCATTAGAAATTTTCATCTTGGATCCATTGAAGAATGGTCTTTGATAGAGGATTTAACTTTAAAAGCATTTAAAACAAAGAAAGATAGGAGAATGATAGTAAATGCTCACTTAGACATTTTATCAAACACTTAGAGTGCATATAAGGATCAAGCACTACATGTGCCAAGCATAGCTTGTCTACAAGTAGTTAAGAAGATGCCAAACTAGATGTCAAGAAGAGATAGTGAGTATTTCCTATCATATAACTTCCATTTAAGCACAAATGAATGAGAGAGTGTTGTTACCTTGGTTGGTGATGGGTTTCCACCGTTTGAATCCCACCTTGGAGGCTTAGAACTCCATTACAACTAGTAAACAAGAAGTAAATGCAAGAACAATGAAAATAAAATGCTAAACTATTGATTACCAACTAAGAAATGTAGCCTTACAACACAAATACAAAAGTAAAACAAACTAAATTAAGCTTACAAGCAAGAAATGTAACATAAACTAGCAAGAAACTACACTACTCCTAAACTAAGAGAGAAAAACTAAGCTAAAACTAAAGGAACCCTAGAAAACTAAGAGAGCACCCTAAAACTAAGTGGGAGAGCTCCCATTCCAGCTGCAAAATGAGTTTAAATAACCCCTCTCTTAGGGTTACAAGAATGGGAGATGAAAAGACTAAAGTAACCTTGCCTAAAAACTCAAAATACACAAAACTGCTGCAAAATCGGGGCACAGTACCGGTACTCAAATTTCAGTACCGGTACTCAAACCTTGTTGCCCTCAAAATTAGCATCGAGTACCAGTACTCAAATTTCAGTACCAGTACTCGAATGCAGAAATTGCCTAAAACGTTGTCCCGACTTCAAATGCTCATATCTTCTTCTCCGGAGTCGGATTTTGACGTTCTTTATATGCACGCGAAGCTTGAGACGTCTACTTTCCAACCATGGTGGTCTCATTGTATGATTCAATCTTTAAAGACTTCCAAGGTCCCACTTTGCATGCAAAAAAGCATCCATTTAAGCGCATTCAACCTGCAAGGGCTCAAAAACAACAAAAGAGTCAAACACACCTATTTACAAGATAAATGGCTCAAGTATGTACAAAATGATGGGAATAATGTAATAAAAGTATGCAATAATATGGTGCAATCACTTGAGTCCTTGATGCATTCATGATAGTTTAAACAAATTTAAGCCTTGCATCACTTGATAAACATATCAGCACACAAGACATGTTTGTTATCATCAAAATCTTGACCTAAAAGGTCATGAGGATAGTCATAAGGCTAACAATCTCTCCCCTTTTTATTATGACAAACCAATTGCATCATAAAATAAGTATACTAGGAAAGTTTATAAAAATCCAAGCCAAATTCCTTCGGTCAAGTGTTAAAGAATCCTCCTAGTTAACCTCCAGTTGTAAGAAATATGACTCAATTTGAAATTAAGTCTCCGGCTCCAATTTCGTCTTCAAGCCTTTCTCAGAACCCTTTTGATCTAAGACCTCAATATATTTATAAATCAGAATTAGTACCAGTGTTAATTTTAGAACGAAAATATCAAAAATCCAATCATTCTCAAATTATTCCAGAAATCTTCCTTCCTCGGCGTCATTAGCCCAATTGTGTAGGAGATAAATCAAGAAAATTCTATGAATTTATTCTGGTAGATACTGATTCAGTATTAGTCACTCATACTCCCAGTAAATTTAATCCTAGTGAAACATCTTTTTTCAAGTGTCAAATTCTTAAAGTTCTTACTCTTGAAGATTGGAACCAAGCTCCCCATACTCCCAAAAGTTTCTCCATAGAATTTGTTCCTCCCACTTATACCTACTTCGATTATATTGAAGCATGTGATAAGTGTTTTCTTTTCCAGAACAGCAGCTATAATCATACTTAGTTCTTTCATTTTTGCCCTAAGACTAGTCTTAATTTTCCCTTGTGGTTTAGTAAATGGTTTCATACTTTTGGTCCAGATTACAGAATTTTCCCCTCACAAGTTTCAGAAGGTTTCCAGTATTATTGTGATAACTTTACCTTTCCAGAATATATGAAAGACTCTCCCCGATTGTTAATTTTCTTAGCCCAATTCAGTCTTTGTTGGATAGCAGGATGGGCATATATCTGTTTTGCTATTGCACCATTTCCATGTCCTCTCCATTTATGTCGTAAGTTCAAGTTTAAATGATGGGGTCCAGTAAAGACGGATAAAGTCACCAAGAAGGCACTACAAGAAATTGTCAGAATTAATCTACACTTATGCAGAAATCCTCTTTTCACGGAAAATGATCAGTCATTTCTTTCATCAAAAGCCTTAATTCAAAGTAATCTTGCATCTTCAGCCTCAAAATCAGAATTCAGAAAGAAGATGAAAGAAGCTTTATCTCAAGTAGGATCAGATTCAGAAGAAGAGGTAGAAGTTTCCAGTTCTACTAATTATCTCCAACAAAATGAAGATGATTGTTATGGCTTAGATTTTTTCTCCCAGATGTAGAAGTTACGTCAATGCTTACGTTCCAGCTCAGATAAAGATAAGATTTCAGCAATAAATAGATGATCTGATTTTTTCGCATAGCCAACCTACAGCAGCAGACTAGTTCGTCGCAGACTATAGTAGTAGACTATTTTTGTATTTTATAGATACAGGTGTTACTAATGTAGTAAAAGAAAAAAAAAAGTCAAAAGTCAAAAAAGTTGAAAATGACATACTATCTTTAATAATTACTTTAAGCTTTGTAAAAACTCACCAGATGGATAGCTTAGGGAATTAGAAGAGGCCCCCTTTAAGAAGTCAAAAGTCATAAATGCTTATTTATTATCTTGCCTAGCCTATACTTTGTAGGATACCAGTTTGCAGACAGAAGATAAGTTTGCAGAAAAGGTCTGTAATAATCTCGTTTCAGTCTCCAGAAAATTCTCAGACTGTTTATATAAGTGATAGCCTCGACTTGTGGAAGGCATCACTTTTTCATTCACCACTTATCTTGTACTCTACTTTCATCAAGAATCTCTCTTTGTATCTCTGTAAGTATTTTATCAATGAATACAAATCTAGATTTTCAGTTATATGTTGAAGGTTTTCCTAGATTTAATTTTTATTATAGATTTGTTATTCAGAAAATTTAGAAGAATATTATTTTGAAATTTCTTTAGTAATATGTGTTATTCCTTATGATCTTATATTAGACTCAACATTAATTTTTAGATTCAATATTCATTTTGAATACAATTATATTGAAGTAGATTTTTCAGAAAGATTTACTAAAAATATTTATAATTATACTCTAGATTAATAGATTATATTTCCTTTTTATTGTGTCTGGATATATATATATATATAACTCATATTTATACTATCACTAATATTTTACATTGTAAGTTCAAATAAACAAAATCAAGTACTATCCCTTTTTCTAACCAAAAGAACAATATTAATATACAACATTTATGCGATACTACATGTGCAATCAAAGGGTATAAATACAATATATGCAACATCCCTCCACAAATAACAAGTCCTAAACGGTATTCAAAATTGAAGAACAAAAACTATCCATGTATGGATATGCCCATTGTGCAATATATATTGAAAAAATGGTTCTAGTTCTAGTCATGTTGGCTTTGATATTACTTTGTGGAGGAATAAAATCCTTTTTTTTACTCTGCAAAACGAACGTGGTTAGAGGCTTGGTCTTTCTATCCTAGCTCATCTCTTTAGGTGGCCATTAATGGGGTAGTCTTGAATCATTCTCTAACATAAAATGAGATTAGGGTTTCTTGTATATAGAGAGGAGATGGGATCTAGTGTATTTATAATAAACTCTCATGGAGTCCTCATTATGAAGACTTCTAATAAAAGAAAATTAGACCTACACTTTAATTACCATATATCAAAACAGTAATACGAAGAATATCCTATATACACTAAGGTGCACCATAACCCAATGTACTCAATTAATCACAACTATATATTGGGTTTAACCATGCATTCGTTATGTGCTATATATTCAACTCGTTTTTTTAGAAAACTAGAAAATCAATCAATGTAAGCCTACAAATTAAATGTAAAATATTCCAACAGCAAAATAGTTCACTTTTTGCAATAATGTTGTTTTGGTATTAAAAATGTTAAAATGTTAGGTATTGTGTAGATTCGCAAAATCGAAACAATTCATAAATATTACATCTATAGTTCTATTACCCATCCATTTTTAACACTTCCTATGGAATGATTTTCGGGGATAAATTGGCTTTTGATCCTTCAAAATCCTCCTACTACAAAGTTGTTTGTGTTCGAAGCTCTGCTTCTTCGTTATATCATTATTAAATTGATATTTACTCTTCTGAAATTGGCCTTTGGAAGCTCTCTGGTGATTCTTTCACTACTCAATGTGATATGGTTTTCGATAATGGAGTCTTTTTGGAATGGTGTGATTCAGTGGATTAGCCCAGCTGGAGCTTCGCTTAAATTTAGCATTGACGAAGAAAGCTTTAGAAAAATGCCGTCTCTTCCATTTACAGAGAGTTGGGGCAAGAGGAGATATAGACATTTCGGCGAGTCTTAGTATAGAATCGCTGTTACAAATAGCGGTTTATTGTTCCACGTAAGATAGCGAGGTCCACTTGCCTATGTGGCATGTTTGATCGAGTTAGCGAGGGTCATTCTTACAAATATATTTTTTTGGGTGGTCATTCCTACAAATATTTTTTTTTAAAAAGGTTACTATATATTAAAAAAAAACTCTCATTGTCAGAAGGAAACCCACTGCCCAAGCAAGTGCGGTCGTTTCACACAAGAGCAACCCGTTTTAATTAAGCAACACAGAGAGAATGACGCCGTTTAATTTCTCAATGGTAAGCCCAATCATGCAGCACAATATTAGCCGTTCTCTTAGATTTGTCGTCTAGTGGATTCTTCTCTTTTAAGAGAGTTATTATTATTATTATTATTATTATTATTATTATTATCTATACTAATATATAAAGGGAGAATGAAACTTTGTCTGGCCTTTTTTCTTTCCAAAAATTGTCCTTCCGTTATATACAATTACAATATATATATATATATATATATATATATATATGTCTTTCTATAGTAATCCACAACTCCTTATTATTTAGGATTTTTTAACTTTCACAATAACTCCCACCTTCAACAGTTATCCAACTCCACACACACTCTTCTTCTCTCCACCACGTTCAGTTATCCAACTTACACAATCATTTTTTTTTCTCCCTCGTGTTCATTTTCTTTTTCATCACTTACCAATCTTCTTACATCCTTTTCATCATTCTAGCTACATCATTTCTTCATCACGTTCATTCTCTTATACATTGTTTGTTTCTCAGGAGAGTCTCCAAAGGTAAGATATTATATTTATTTTCTTAGCTACTTATTGATATTTTCATACATCACGGACCATTTCATAAAATCCTATTTCATCACAAGTCTAAAAAAATTCAAGATATTGGTGCGCTAGTTGAAATATCAACAAATTAATTTATCTCCTACTATTAGCCTTATGGCTTCAATTCAAATCGATAAAATATTTTATCAATAATTGATGAAATTATTTTGATGATAACAAACATTGTACTATGAATAATGCTATATTGTTCTATGATCAATGCATATTGTGCTAAACAATTTGTTGAATATCTTGACTTTATCTAGTGGATATGTTGTTCAATATGTGATGGTATAAAACTTATCCTGAGATTTTTATGCATGCAATATAGTCCATGTTTATTTGTAAGAACAGGATTCAAGCCATCGAAGAGAAGATTCAACAGTCATGAAGCTCAAGCACTAAAGAAAATCTCATGTGAATACATTACATATTCACTAAGGACAATGAAGCGAGCCTCTCCATAATGAAAGTTCAAAGATGAAGCCTAGCACAAGAATTGAAGATTCAAATCATGAAGACTTTTTGTTTATTCTTGTGTGTGAGTGCTTAGGATTTAAATTGTATAAATCTCTCATATAAGTTGAACTTTATTGGCTAAAAAAACTTTGACCTCAAAAACCTTAGTTTTGAACTTATTTGGAAAAAATATTTTGGTCAAAACTAAGTTAGAATCATAGCGGGCATATTTGAACTCAAAAGACTAGCTAGGTTTTAGGAAAAATGTTTTCTCACATTTCCTAGTCGACTAGGACACTTAGTCTAGTCGACTAAGAGAGAGGCGGTAAGCATGTTTTCCTAAAAATCAAAAGTAGTCGACTAATCGTGCCCAGATTTCAAAAGTCTATTATTTCTATTGTGATAGTCGACTAACCCTTTAGTCTAGTCGACTAATCGACTTCGAATTGTTTTTAAAAGAGTATTTTAAACTACTTAGTCGACTAACTCATTTTTCCCAGTCAACTAAGAGCGTCCTACAGCTTATAACGGTTAGTTTTAACAAACCCAAACAACTATATTTTTACTCATAACGGCCATATTTCTCTTGGGGCTTATAAATACTCATTGGATGAGTCTTGAATCAGTAGATCAATATAGTATAACACACTTATACTCAAATCAACTTGTTTACACCACTCTTGTGTGATCTAGTCAAAGTATCATCACTCTCTTGAGCCAAATCAGTTTTAATCTTTGAGAGATATTAGTGTGAGCTTTCAATTGTACTTTATCTACTCTTAAGGAGTTTATCTATTGTACACAAATTAGATTGTATATCTTGTGAGCTAAGGGTTGAGGTATAACCCTTGTGAAGCTTGGAGTTTGGTGGTCAAACTCAAGCTTGTGTTAAAGAGTTGTTGTCTCTAGGTGCTTATCTTCCGCCATTAAAGAAGATTAAGTGGTGCTTATCTTCCGTCATTAAAGAAAATTGAGTGGTGTTTATCTTCCGCCATTAAAGAATATTGTTGGTGCTTATCTTCCGCCGTGAAAGAAGATTGTTGTAAATGTTTCTCGATCTTGAAGGAGTGATCCTATAGTGGATTGAGGAATCATTGAGCTTGGTGCTTAAGGCGTGGACGTAGGCGGAGTCTGAACCACGTTAAAATCATTGTGTTTGATTTCTCTCTCTCTATCTCATTTCCAATTAATTGTTTATATATATATATATATATATATATATAAGTTTCTTTAATTGGCTTGAAATTCATGAAAGTAATAAAGAATTAAATGTTATTACTAAAACTACCAAAACTTGGCAAGTTGCTCCTAATACTTTCAGGGAATCTGTTCATCCGCCAAATGAGCAGTTTGAAATTCCTATAAAAGGAAGTATTATTACGGCTTCCCCTTATAAAATGTCTGCTGATAAGGAAATATCAAGGGTTCTTGAACAAAATAATTTCACAAATCAGTATCTATCAACTATAGGAGAACAATTAACTCGAGTTGAGAACTTAGTTCAGAAAGAAGTATCTCAACCAACAAAGGCAGATGACACTCCTTTGTTCAGACCTCATGAAATTCCTAAAAAATCTAATAAAGAATTATCTAAGGATATTCTTAAAATAATTGATGATAAATTGAAAAATATTGAAACAATTATTGGGACAGTCCCAGAAACTCCTCAACCTCCCAGAGACAGACCTCAGTCTTCTAAGGATAAGACTATTGCAGTCTTAGATAGGGCTTATGAAGAAACTGATTCTGATAAGGAAGGTTTCCTACCAGAGGACAATCAATTAGAAGTTAATAAGATTTATAACTCTTCTCAACCGTTAAGAAGTTTCTATCCTAGAATTACCTTTCCTGATATGGCTATGGAAGAAAGAGGTTCCTTCCATCAGGCAGCTTATCAAGGAGGTATTATCTATGAATGGAACGTTGATAACAAAACTGAATATCACATTATTAACACTCTTCAAGAGATGACAATGGTTTGCACAGCTTACAAAACCAAAAATCCAGATACCTCTGATCATACTATTGCACAAGCATTAGTAGCTGGATTTACTGGTCAATTGAAAAGCTGGTGGGATCATTATCTCAACCAAACAAAACGTGATACAATTCTTAACGCAATCAAGATTGATCGTTTAGGCTTAGCCATAAAAAATGAAGATGGTGAAGATATACAGGATGCAGTTGCAACCTTGATTTTCGCTATAACTAAACATTTCATAGGCGATCCTTCCAAACTTAAAGACAAAGACTCTGATCTCTTAACTAATTTGAAATGTCCTAAACTTGAAGACTTTCGTTGGTATAAAGATATCTTCCTCACCAAAGTAATGATGAGAGAAGACTGTAGTCAAATGTTTTGGAAAGAAAAATTTCTAGCTGGTCTTCCAACCCATTTTGGAGACAAAGTTAGGACAAAATTAAGAGAACAGAATAAGGGAACTATTCCCTATGATGATCTTACATACGGTGATCTAATCAGTACCATCCAGGCTGAAGGGATTGCCAGGTGTACAGATTACAAGTTAAGACAACAAGAAAAGAAAGATAGAAAAGAAGGGAAAAAAGAATTAGGTTCTTTCTGTGAACAATTTGGTTTTTCTTCTCAATCTTTAGCCCCATCCACTAAGGCTAAAAAGAAAGAGAAAAAGGCCAAGAAAAGAAGTGTCAAAACTAACACATCTCCTTCCACTTCAACTAGAAAACCATTTCGTAGAAATAATAGAATTAAGAAACCTGGTCAAAACTTTACTGAAAAATGGCTACAACCATCATCTAGTAAGACTTCTTCCAATAAACCAACTGGACCTTGCTATAAATGTGGAAGAATGGGCCACATTGCAAAGGACTGTTTGGTAAAACAGAAAATTAATGAATTAGATGTTTCAGATAAATTTAAAAATATCCTTTCAAACCTCTTCTTATATTCAGAGGAATCTGGTAATGAGGAAGAAGGTCTTCAAATTGATGAGATCTATTCCTCAGCAGAGGAAGAAACAGATCCTGATAATTCTGAAGAAGGAATAAAGGATAATTGTAAATGTATTAATATGCTATCGAGAGAACACAGTATTCTCATTGATTTCAAAATCTTTTTCTAGAACATAGAGTTGGGGATCCACTTGAGAAAATGTAGGTGACATGCTTTCACTTTCATTCTCTTGTGTTTTATCATCTTGTTCAGAAGGTGTGGTAGTATAATAAGGCTGGGGAATATCCGAATTTCGTACTCCAGATAGATCTGGAATCCTTTGTTCAAATATTCTTACCGGGATAGAAGAGGTAGAGGATCTAGCATCTTCTAAAGGAACCTTATTATCAGTGGGTGGAAGTCTGAAAGAATTTCGTCTTCTATTGAAGCTAATTCCAACACTTCCATCACTGTATTCTACCATTCTTCTTATTCTTGAAGTAGCATTTTCAGGCTGTTGAGGTGGAGGAAGTACTTTGTTGAGCCTCCATTCGTCTGGGAAGGTTAGCTCATTCCAAAGTATCTTCTTAGGAGTTATAAGTTCACCATGTTTTTTAACATTAGTTTGGAGGAGAAGAGTTTCCCCATGTTTAGACAGAGTTTTGGCTTTGTGATCTAGGAAGGTTGTAAATACTTTATACCTAACCCTAGACAGAACTATGATCGAATGAGTTCCAGCCATAGTTTCAGTGTTATGAACTTGTAAGTTCAGAGTGAGAGTATGCAAGATGTTTGCATCTCTGAGACTTACACTGAAGTTAGGGAAACAGTTGAAATAAACAGGTCCATCATGAAGGCCTGCTTCTATTCCTCCTAACATAGATTTTTCAAAGTTTAGTAACCGACAATCCCTTAATGCCATGAGAACAGTCATGTTAAGACCTTCTCTGAGTAAGGGTTTAACTGCAACCTGCACAAGACCTATATGTAGAAAGTTAAAGTTTTCTTGTCGATATCGAGTGATGGACTCTTCATCGAACAGTTGAATAGTTTCAAATTCATTGTTTAGTTCAAAAGATTTTTCTTGAGTTTGGATATTTAGATCAGAGAAGAACTCAAAAGTTCCTCTATGATAAATATCTTTGCCTGGAACTTTTGGAATTTTCCAGTTATCAAAACCTTCATTATCCATATTAAAATTTGTTTCTTGTTTGTTAACAGTTTCTTTTTCTTTTCCCTTTCGGGAGGACGATGATGCCTTAGACAGAGTTCGTGAGAGAAAACTCATGTTTTGGTCTGTTTCCCTAGGATTGCCTCAATCGGCGAATCTATCCTAAGTCCTCTAGGTCAACAAGGGTGCCTCGCGGCGGGACTTACTCACACACTGCTGCCCGACTTACACACTAATACAGCCCAGTCTACAGTAGAGTTCTACAGACTATCCCATACTGTTCCCACTCACTCCCTATGGCTCTGATACCATTGTTACCCGGACCGAGATGCAGATAAAGAAAACAGTTGCAAAACAATATTCAAATAATAATATATACAATAAAAACAGTTGATAAATGAAAGATTCAAAGAGTTTCAGTTATATTATAGATAAAAACTTATAAGAGTTGGAGATAGATACGAACACCAGAAGAGAATGGGTTACAGACTCTGGTATGGGGTTCGGAGAGGTTTACAACTTGGAAGGGGTAAACAAACTCTATTCCAGACTTCTTAACTAGAGAATTCCTCCAGGGAGATCGAGAGCCAGATGTCCTCTAGGGGAAGGGGAAGGGGCAGGTCATCTGCCCCACAACTGGACCTTGCTATAAATGTGGAAGAATGGGCCACATTGCAAAGGACTGTTTGGTAAAACAGAAAATTAATGAATTAGATGTTTCAGATAAATTTAAAAATATCCTTTCAAACCTCTTCTTATATTCAGAGGAATCTGGTAATGAGGAAGAAGGTCTTCAAATTGATGAGATCTATTCCTCAGCAGAGGAAGAAACAGATCCTGATAATTCTGAAGAAGGAATAAAGGATAATTGTAAATGTATTAATATGCTATCGAGAGAACACAGTATTCTCATTGATTTCATTGATGAAGTCAAAGATCATGAGAAAAGAAAAGAGCTTCTCTTAAGATTAAAAAGTGATTTAGAAGAAAATCAGAAAAAAGTCCAACCTAAAAAGACTTCCTATGATTTAAAAGAAATTTTTGATCGATTTAAACCTGATAATTTAGATAAAAATGTTACTATAAAAGACCTTCAACATGAATGTATCCAACTTAGAAAAGATTTGAAGAATTTACAAAATAATACTGAAAAAGATATTAGTGACCTAAAAATAAAAGTCACCAGATTATCTCTTCAGAATCAGGCATCCTCTTCAAAACATTCTCCTTTAATAAAAGATAGTGAAGAAAAGGAATCGGACTCTGAGGCTTCCGATAATGAAGACTTAGAAGTTGTGAAAGATCCTTATCTTCATTTGCTAACTAGAATTAATTATCAAAAATGGCATGTTAGATTAACTATTGTTATTAATAAAGAGTATGAAATTGATACTATAGCATTAATTGATTCTGGAGCAGATCTCAACTGTATTCAAGAAGGGCTAGTTCCTCTTAAATATTTTGAGACTACAAAGGAAAAATTAAGTGCTGCAAACGGTAATAAATTACATATCAATTACAAACTAACAAATGCACATGTTTGTAATGGAGGAGTCTGTTTAAAGACCCCCTTCTTACTTGTCAAAGATATTGGTCAAAATGTAATCCTAGGAACTCCATTTCTCAATTTGATCCAACCTTTTCAAGTTGATAACAAAGGAATACAGGCTAATTTTGAAGACAAACAAATTGTCTTTCAATTCATTAGTCCACCTCAATTAAAAGATTTGAATCTTTTAAAAACTTTGTCAATTCTACCAGAGCTAAATGTCATAGAAAGAAAAACTAATCAGTTATTCTTTCTAAAAAAGGAAATTTCTCACAGAAAAATTGAAGAACAATTAACTCATAGAGTTATCCAACAAGAAATTGAGACTTTCCAAAAGAAATTAGAATCAGAAGTTTGTTCTGATCATCCTAATGCCTTTTGGGAAAGAAACAAGCATGTTGTAAGATTACCTTATATAAAAGATTTCCATGAAACAGATATACCAACAAAAGCAAGGCCTATCCAAATGAAAGAAGAACTCCTAAAGCATTGTATTGAAGAAATTAAAGATCTTTTAAAAAAGAAATTAATAAGGCCTAGCAAATCCCCTTGGAGTTGTGCTGCCTTTTATGTACAGAAAGCTTCTGAAATAGAAAGAGGTGTACCTAGGCTTGTAATCAATTATAAGCCCCTCAATGATGTATTACAATGGATTAGGTACCCATTGCCTTACAAACAAGACTTAATTCAAAGACTTTCTAATGCAAAAATTTTCTCAAAATTTGATATGAAGGCTGGATTCTGGCAAATCCAAGTTCATGAGGAAGATAAATATAAAACTGCATTTACAGTTCCATTTGGGCACTTTGAATGGAATGTAATGCCATTTGGATTAAAAAACGCACCCTCTGAATTCCAAAATATAATGAATGATATTTTTAATCCATACATTAACTTCACAATTGTTTATATTGATGATGTTCTTGTATTTTCCAACTCTATTGAACAGCACTGGAAACACCTCAATATTTTCTTTCATGTTATCAAAAATAAAGGATTAGTCTTGTCGGCTAAGAAGATAGAACTCTTTAGAACTAAGATTCGTTTTTTAGGATTCAATATTCATCATGGGACAATTCTTCCTATTGATAGGTCAATTGATTTTGTCCATAAGTTCCCTGATATAATTAAAGATAAAACTCAGCTCCAAAGATTCTTAGGATGTTTAAACTACATCTCGGATTTTATTCCAAATCTTAGCCAACTCTGCGCCCCTTTGAGAAAGAGGCTAAAAAAAGATCCTCCAGCTTGGTCAACTGAACATACTCAACTTGTCAAAATAATTAAACAACAGGCTCCTAGACTTAAATGTCTAAATATAGCCAATCCCAAAGCTCCTAAGATTATCCAAACTGATGCATCAGGAATAGGGTTTGGAGGTATCTTACTCCAAAAGGAAGATGATAGAGAAAAAATAGTTCGTTATCATTCAGGCACTTGGAACCCTGCACAACAAAACTATTCAACTATCAAACAAGAAATTTTGGCCATTGTTTTATGCATTACAAAATTTCAAAGTGATGTTTTAAATCAAAAGTTTTTAGTCAGTGTTGATTGCCAGGCGGCCAAATCTGTTTTACAAAAAGATGTGAAAAATTTAGCATCAAAACATATTTTTGCTAGATGGCAAGCAATATTATCTATTTTTGATTTTGATATTGAATATATTAAGGGAGAAACGAACTCTATTCCAGACTTCTTAACTAGAGAATTCCTCCAGGGAGATCGAGAGCCAGATGTCCTCTAGGGGAAGGGGAAGGGGCAGGTCATCTGCCCCACAACCAAATGTTCCACCAGCAGCCCGAGCATCTTTTAACTCTGAGAGTCTTGCTCTCACCACAACTCCAGAATATTACTCACAGGTGTCAGCCGGGAAAAAGAAATCCTGGGCTGATATTGCAGAAGAAGAATACATCAAAGCTGCCGAGCAAAACTTTGATGAAATCAATAACTCTCATCTCAACACTCCGGAAAGATGGGCTAATCAAGCCCTAACTTGCAAACAATATTCTCCAGAACAATACTTGGCTCTGTCCAAGGATCAAAGTACATCAGCAGCAATTGTTAAAAATCAAACATTTGCTGAAGCAACTTCTTCAAAACAGGTAGTAGCTTCTACCTCCTCTCAAAAAACTCTTCAAAAATCTGAACAGGAGATCCCTGGTTTTCCAAAATCTCCTTTCCCCAAATCAAGATACTTTTTAAAGAATGGTCCGACTGAACTCTTTTGTGTTGAAAAAGAATTTGCTGGGATGGGAGCAACTGAAATTGTTAATAAAATTTGGTCGAAGAAATTCCAATTCCATCCTTGGGATTTTGCCAAAACTCAAAAATTTTATGAATTCATTTTGGTTGATACTAAATCAGCAGTTTTTAAACACCATTTTGATAAAACTGATCCAAGCAATTTAACTCATTCAACTTTCAGAATCCTCAGGGTCCTTTCCTATTCTGATTGGGGTCAGGATCCAATTAAACCAAGAAAGTTTTCAGTAAACTTTCAGCCAGCCTTCTTCAACTACCATGACTATCTTGTAGCATGGTTCAACACTTTGTATTACCAAAATCAAAGTTATCGCCATACTTGGATGATTTTCTTTGATAAAACTTTCAAACTTGATGTCCCCAATTGGTTCTTAGATTGGTGGGATATTGTTGGTCCTATACCAGATATCTTCCCTTCTAAGGTTCATGAAGGATATCAGATCTTTCAGGAAAAAATTCGTCCTCCACTCTCACAAATCAACTATCCTAAAATGTTACTGTTTTATGGACATTTTAGTTTAGCTTGGACAATGGCATGGAAATATGAACTCCTTGATGAAAATGTTCCCAAAATTCTCCGAACTTACTCAGTCAAATGGTGGGATAGTTCCTATGCGGATCACATCCAGCCAGACAGAATCCAACAATGGTTCAGACAACACCCAGCAATTTGTAGTTCCGGCTCTGCCACTGCTGCAAAGGTGTTGTTAGATAAGAACAAGATCATGCACAAACTAGCTACATCTTCTACAATTTCAAACAAAGAATTGAAGGATCAACTTCTTGCAGCTCTTTCAGAAATTGAAGAGGATAATAACTCTGAAGATTCGATTAATACAACAGCAGAACTTGGCCAAGAAGATGATGAGGACTTCAAGCCTTCAGATTACTTGTTCGGCTAAAGATACTGTATTTCCCTGGTAGTGGATTTGTCTCCATACAGGGTAAAACTCTTTTAACTCTCCACCGAAAGTAGTTTTGTCTCTACTTGA
>JAESVK010000606.1:1744768-1769040 GCA_017140935.1 Hamamelis virginiana
ATATATATATATATATATATATATTTGTGCTTCTGCTGAAATTAATTGAATCATAATTTTTATTGGGTAATTTTATACATAGTTTGCCAAAACCCTATTCACCCCTCCTCTAAGGTTATATAACTTGGGACAAACCTACTATTACATTGCATTCCATTTTTGTCGGTCTTGGAATGGTTCAATTCCATATACAGCCATTAATATGGTGTCAATATTTAATTTACCTCCTACTATTACATTGCATTCCATTTTTTTTGGGTCTTGGAATGGTGTAAAGATTTTAGATTTAGATTCACCGTTTGCTTCAATCCATCCTATTTTCGTGTGGCGTGTGTGTGTGTGTGTGTGTATTACCTCTCTTCCCTATTAAACGGGTCATTAATTAATCTAATTAATTTAAAAATTCAATTGTTACTCCTATAATTGAAGATATATTAATTTAATTAATCCAATTCATTCAAATAGATTTTTAAATAATGCATTAAAATGATCTTCTACAAAACAAAATATTGAATAATAGAAATTAAATAATATGAATTAATCTAATTAATTTAAGTAATTTTAATTATGTATACTATGACAATATTGTTTTTTTTTAATAAAGAAAATTAATGAAAAAAACAATTACTTTATGTTTGACCTTTTTTCCTAAATAAACTATTTATTTAATTCTTTAATTTGGCACTAATTGATACTACCCTCCCGTGTGTAGCTTTTAGGGTTTAGCATACATAAATTTAAATAATACAATTAAATATATCTTTAATTGTAATATACAATTTTATTATAATTAATTTTTATATTGCCATTGTATGTATATAAGCATGCTCAAGTGAGAGCTATAATAATATATAATTTGATTGTTTGAAAAATCATTAATATATACTTGCTATTTTTTGAAAATATGTGTTTCACATCAAGCATAAGTTATTAAAATTGAATAGATAAGCCCTACATTAACACTTCATGAAAATTTAGTATTCTACCTTAAGCATTTTAGGATATTCAATCCAACTCCAATACTACAACTCCACTTTGCAGAATACTAATAGAGTACATATAAAACTATTATAATCATTCTAGAGTCGTAACTCAATAGAATCAAGAGTTTGTTTGGAGGATCCAAAACCATGGATTTTCAATTAACATATTTCTTATAAAATGTACAGGATTTTCTCAAGTGTACCTGCAAATTTTGCATAAAATTTTTTCTAGGGTTTGCAAAATATTTCCTAATTTTTTTTTCCAGATTTATCAAACATTTCTAGAAGCTTATTCATTTAAATTTCCAAAAGTTCAAACTTAAGAGACAATATATTTTTCTAAGAACATGTTTCCAAACTTTAACTAAGTTTCCAAGCAACTAGAAAAAAGAGAGTACAATTATAATTATTAATCATAGTTGAGTTGAAATAAATGTTCTCAAACCATAAAAATAAATAAGCCAGCTAGATTAAGCAAACAACAATCCAAACCTACATAAAATAAACAGATGGTTAACCTTTTCAAATCATACTAGCGTATCAAAGAGTGTATTCGTTCTATTTCATACAAATATTTTTGTCAAGTCAATCACAAACTTTAAAATTTAAAAATTAATCTGAATAAATTTTTAAATTTTAAAAGGCGTTGCACACACATTGTGTGTTCGCAGAAGCTAGTTATATTATATTATAGATTAAATTAGATTACAAGATTCGACAGACTCGTTAAAAAGGAAAGCAAATACACGAGGAGGGGGTTGGGGACTCGGATTTGCAGCGGATTACACCCTTTTCCGCACGGTGCAGACTAGCTATTAGATGTGTGGCACAAAAGTTGTGAAGCCAATCCAGCGGCTAGGAAGAGTTGCAAGACTAAACGCTGTCGTTTGGAAAAAAATGGAAATACTTAATAAGTAGCCGTTAGCGGCGTTAAGCTCGTTTCAAGTGTTCATCACTCCCTACTCTCTCTCTCTCTGTTAAGGCTTTTTTATTTTCTATTTTTTTTATTTTTTATTTTTTAACATCATCAATTTAACAAGCAATTGAAATTGGTTTGAATTACCAAAATTGGATTTTATCTGTTTAAGAATCAACTTTCATATTCGCTGCTTTCACCAACACAGAGATCTTCTTCGTAGTGACAGGGATTAAACACCCATAGCAAAGCCCTTCTTCATCATCCAAACAAATCCAAACCTTTATGCTCTTCATCACCCAAACAATTTCGCCTAAACAAATCCAAATCTTTATATTCTTTGTCATCCAAAAAATTTCACCCAAATCCAAATCTTTATATTCTTTGAACACTGAAGAAAATATTCTCTTCGGGTGAGAACGTACCACAGTCTGGAATAAACTTTTGCTTACCTTCATTGATAACCCAATGGCTGCTTAAATAGCAAACCATGTTCTTAATGCTGAAAACAGAATGCCTAAAACAGAGGAAACAACCTAAGCCCACTATCACTAGTAACTGACGCCTAAGATATGAAATAACAGAAAGTGAATACACATACTATCTGAAATAAAAATGCAACAGAAAGATAACATCAAGCATAAAATTCTCCAACTGCTATGACCCAGTCCATCCCACTCATGCACTCACGTCTGCCCCCTCCACTTCAGTCCCACGTCTAACCTCCTCCCAGATATTTGGGATTTGGCTTGAGACCTCTATCCGAACGTCGCGGCTTAACACTGAGAGAGAGAGTGAGAGAGAGAGAGAGAGAGAGAGAGAGAGAAGGGAGAAGGGATACAAATATTTTGAAGGAGGGAGAGTAAGTCTGGAGATGCCGTCAAGTGCTGTTAGGCATTCAAAACGACCAAACGTGGGTGTCGTTTTTGGGTTAAATAAATGTCAGCCGCACGATTGCGTCACCTTTTGACATGTCACGCATCTAATGGCCGGTCTGCACGGTGCAGAAAAGAGACGGATCCGCAGCAAAACTGGAACCCCTCGGACTTTGTTTGGGTCAGAATCCAAACGACGCCGTTTCCCTTTTTATCTGTCGTAGAGAGCAAGCCAGCTCTAGGCGGAGCCTCTTCCGTTTTAAAGGAAGGAATAGAAATAGAGGATCTGATGTACAGACACACATAAAGCGAACCCGGACTTCATTTTGCCCTAGTTTTCGTCTTCTCTCTGATTTCTGCTCTTCAATAACCATGACGAAGCAGCAAGCTAATTGGTCTCCCTACGATAACAATGGAGGGTAATCTCTCTCTTCCTCCCTCTCTCTCTCTATATATATGTGTGTGTGTGTGTGCGCGCGCGCGCGCGCGTGTGTTTGCTTATATATATATATATGTGTTGATTATGTTGGTTGTCGACGCTTCCTTGATATCATTTTCTTTGTGCTATATATGTGCAGATCGTGTGTTGCGATTGCTGGTGCCGATTACTGTGTAATCGCAGCTGATACTCGAATGTCGACCGGTTACAGTATTCTCACTCGTGACTACTCCAAAATCTGTAAACTGTACAGTCAATTTCCTTATTGTTTAATTTTCTCCTCAATGTCTCACACACACACACACACACACACACACATATATATAGTGTGTGTGTGCGCGTGCTTGCGCGCCGTTTGATCTGTGATATACCTTGTGTTGGTGGATTTTATCATATTTTAAATCAATAAAAACGAATTTGTTCTGGAATGTATATGACTATAAGATATAGGTTGCATAATCAATTTTTGGCTTATAGATTTTCTTTTGTATCAGATTTTATGGTCTTTAAATTCTGCAATTGGCCAAATTTAATTTTGGACAGACACGGACACATGGTGAAAATAATTGCTATAAAAATTGGTGCAAAACTGTTTGCCTGGGAATTCAGATATTTGGCCAAAATTCGGGAAGATTTGTCCCTTTTTTTTTTTTTTTTTTTTTTAAATTAATTTGTTTGAAAATTTGAATGATTAATTTGAAAATATTCTGTGAAATTTGACCAAAACAATTGAAATGTTTTATGGTTTCCATAGTTGGTTGTATATTCGTAAATCCAAACCAAGTCGGATTGTGTCAATGTGAAAGAAAATTAAAATATAAATTGGCCTGTTGTTGTTGAATTGAAGACCATTAAAAGGCTTGAGTATGGGAAGTATTGAGTAATTTGTTTGCATTACACTGTCACTAACCATTTGTTAAGAATTTTCTAACTCTAGAGCATACATGGGAAATTTTTTTACTGGAATAATCTTTTATGTTTGGGATTGATATGTAGCTAGACAAATTTTTTACCAAGCCCTTATTCAAATTAGTAATAATAACTTTGCGTAAGGTGCACCTTACGCAAAGTCGCGTAAGGTTACTTTGCGTAAGGTGACCTTTATAAAACCACTTGTAGAACAAAGTTTGAAAAACTGACCGTTGGATTAGATGAACTACTTGTGAATTTCATGTTCATCGAAAATCACTGTGATCTACTGGCCCGTTTCCGAAAAAAATCATATTGAAAAATATTGGCATTTTTGTTATTTAAAATGTCACCAGTTTTTCTTAGTTAGTTTTAAAAAAAACTGACCGTTGGATCACTATGATTTTTAGCGAACATGAAATTTGTAAGTAGTTCATCTAATCCAATGGTCGGTTCTTCAATTGGTTCTATAGAAGTTACCTTACGCAAAGTTGGGTACGGTGCACCTTATAGCAGCATGCCTGAACTTAGTAGTATATTCAATGTTTTATAATTGGATCTGAAAGCAATCAATTGTGTTATGCTCACAAAAATTCATTGACTAGATGGCTGTAATAGACACAAAAAAAGAAAACGAGAAAGAAAAAGCTCAATACATGTGCACACAAACACCCACCTAGCGCTCCTTTGGGACAGTTGTAGTTAGAAAAATTTCCTGATGTAATTCCTCTAGTTCTAGATGTTGTCTTAAATACTTGTTGATCTGGAGAAATGGAACTAATGTAATTTGCTTTGATATTGTTAACTTAGGCAGTTATCTCCTTTAGTTACTCCATGACCTTGAAATATGCATGCATCTATTTTACCTCTTGTAGTGTGGGACACTTATGTCCATGATAACAAGGCTTCAATACTTAGGGATTGGAGATAGCCTGAAATTTTAAATTAGATTCCTTTATAAGGTCGTTATGTCTTTTATGGTGTTCTCTTTGTTGACCTTGCAGAGCGGACAAATGTGTAATGGCCTCTTCTGGTTTTCAAGCAGATGTAAAAGCTTTACAAAAGGTCTTGGCATCTAGGCACTTGGTGAGTTTTCAAAAAATTCAGTTGAATACTTGTTTTAACTTTTCGTCCACAAACACATGAATGTGAAATATGCCAAATTTGAATAGACATATTCTTCCATTCTATTGACTACTACATTATTGTGGGAATACCTATGAATTACTTGGTTCATTTTTTATTTTTTGAACTAGTTGTAAAATGCTTTATGTAAATATTAAGAAAGACTTAACAGAAGGAAAGGAAATTCACTTGGGAAATTGCTGAGGCGTGACTATATAACAGTAATTTTGCTTCCAAGAGACGAGTTTATTTTTATCTCATGATGTATTCATGATTCATCTCGTTGTTTTGATCTTGGGTAGTTTTACTCATGAAATTATTATTATTATTATTATTATTATTTTTTTTTTTTTTTTAGTGTATACACAATTTTTTTTCAAAAAAAATAGCCAGTTTTATTTTATTTTTAAATGAAGTTGAAAGAATAATTTGATGTTGTTAAGTTTGTGAATTATTTTGAAGTAGCTTGGCTTAGCTAATATAATTTCTTTAATGGTTAAAATTGAAAGGATTTTATTATTTCTAATGTGGACACTACATCTTTTAATTGAACTGAGTTGGGTACGTGGGGTGGGGGGGACATAGTTTTGTTAAATATTTTTTATAACCTATTTGTTGGGTCTAGAATTAAAGATGACTCAGAATTTGTGACTTTACCGCCTTAGCAGAAAATCCTTTGTTGGGGATTCATAAAATTGGAAAGATGTTGTGGAACTGACAATATCATTTCTTTCATTTTCTTCTTTAAACACAGATATATCAGCATCAACACAACAAGCAGATGAGCTGCCCTGCAATGGGTCAACTGCTCTCCAACACCCTCTACTACAAGCGTTTCTTCCCTTATTATTCTTTTAATGTTTTAGGTGGCCTCGATAATGAAGGTAAAATTTTATGAGCTTTCAATGTCCAGTTATAAGCCCTATGTTTAGTTTTAAAAGTTATTCTTCTTCCAAATACTTCAGGGAAGGGTTGTGTCTTCACATATGATGCTGTTGGGTCATATGAGAGGGTTGGATATAGCTCACAAGGTTCTGGTTCCACGCTCATCATGCCTTTTTTGGATAACCAACTGAAGTCTCCCAGCCCTCTCTTATTGCCGGCACAGGTGTGGTCTGGACTTTGATTCCTTTTTACACATTTGCTTCTACACTTAATCCCCTATAAGTTGAAAACCCAATGGCCACCCGTGCAGGATGCTGTTACTCCACTTTCTGAATCAGAAGCAGTTGATTTGGTGAAAACTGTTTTTGCATCTGCAACTGAGAGAGATATATACACTGTAAGTTTCTGCTCCTCTTTAGTTTTTACCCTTCTAGGTCAATATAGAACTTGAAGATTGTGCAACAATAATCGTCTTTCTGGGAATCTAAAGAACCACATCAAGAAATGTAGTACCTTTGCAGGGTTACCTTATACTGCTTCCCTTGTATAGAAGTCTTGCTAGGCCCATCAATGCTTATCTCCAGATTTTATTCCATACTTTTTGGTTGACATAATATTATTACATTGTAAATTAAAAGCTTAAAGCCTCATGTTGGCCCCCCAAAAAGCACCAAAAAACACGCGTGCGCTCACACACACAAAAACTCATGTTTTGCATTTCCCGGACCTAGAATATTTCCTTGGTTGGATGCCTTGAATTTTGAGTTTGAATACCTGGGTATATGGCAATTAATTTGATCTTATGCTTCCAAATAAAACTTTTCTTAAAGTTTTTTTTTTTTTTTTTTTTTAATCAAGAAATTTTTTTCTTGTAAGTAGCTAGCTGGAAGAAAAAACTTTACTATCGATTTACAAACCCTCATGGTCTTATAGTGATTGTTACAATTTATTTTGGCCAGTTAAATGAACCAAGGAGCCCAAGCTCTTCTCCAGAGCTTGTATAAGCTTGTTTGCTTAGGTGATTAAGATTAGATTGAGCCTTAGTTATAACTCATAAGCTTATTTGGTAAATGAGAAAAATTTGAGCAATCTTATATTTGGCTCAAAGGTGCTCTTTTGACATGTAATCAAAAGGATTGAAATGCAAATAAGGGCATTTCAATTGTTAAAGACATTTCTTTTCATTGAACATGACCTCTTCACTTTTTGTGAAGTCACTCATTTGAATGATGAAAGAGTCAAGGAATGAGAAGAGGACCAACTTGTAAGCCATATCCTGTTAACAGGACCACGCAGCACAAGTTCTTACCGGACCAAGCAGCACAAGTTCTTGTTTAGAGCTTCTATAAACTTGTTTGCTTAAGTGATCAAATCATGTTTGAGTCTTAATTATAAACTCATTTTTTCAACAAAAAAATAAAAATAAAATTGTAAGCTCATTGTAAATGATGGAGTTTGAGCAGCTTGTGCTCAGCTCAAATTAACTCATTAAGATTAATAAAAAGATTTTTAATTATGGGCATTTCGATCATTAAAGATTGTTGCTTTTTATGGCACATGAATTCTTCACCTACCATGAATTTGCCCATTAATAGGCATTCATTTGAATGGAAAAAGAGTCGATGAATCAGAATGAGACCAACCTGTAGCTATATCTCTGCTTGCTATATAATTGGTGCTTGTTTTATCTATATATTTCGATGAATATTGATAAAGCTATTGGAAGTCTTTGTGATGTGACAAGTTTCTCAGACAGAGTAAGAACCAACAGTGTTTAGAATTGTCTTGGACTCTTTGCGCTAGGACCAAAATGTCCTCAAGTCATTTACCCTGGATCCTATGCCATAATAACACCTAAATGAGTTGAACCAAACTGAGCTCAATCTCACTTCAAAGTTTTAGCTGAGCCTGAACTAGACTGGCTGAATTTTGGCTGAAAGCCTAAACAGCTACAACCTCAGCACTGCTTGGCTTGTTTACTCCCCAAATCTATTGCCACTTGATAAGAAGCTTCAAATTTCAGAACCCCTAAATTTTTAATTTCATAGAACACATGTTTTAATTTTTACTTTTGTTTTTCGTTTTTATATGCTTTCACACATGCATACACAAGGGGAAGAGGGGGAGGGAGAGGAATATTTGACTTTTGAGCATTTGAAATGTATTTTCTTTAGCTGTAGTTCTAGTTTTAAGGGGGCAGCTGCTGGATAAATACGGCACAGATTCCTCCTTTTTCATGAAAAATCAAGAAAGATGCATTACAGTAGAATGGCAAACAGAGGCCAGGTTTTGGCCTTTTATTCAGATTTTGTTAGTCCTCTTATTAAACATATATTAGGGAATCTTTTTAACCTTTAAAAATGGGAAGAATGGGATTTTATTTAATATTTACTCTAGAAAAGAGGGGATCTCTCTCTCTCTCTCTCTCTCTCTCTCTCAACAAAAAAAAAAGTATTTGGTTTAATTACGCCTCATTTTTATTTTGTCATGAATGTTCTACAGGGAGACAAAGTGGAAATAGTTATCTTAAACGCGGATGGTATCCGTCAAGAGTACATGGATCTTAGGAAAGATTAATTTCTTTCCCAGTACAGTCACTGCAGCTTTTACTGAAGTAAACTTTTGGGATGCTTGGGATACCCTTCGAAGGTGGTAGTTGTGAGATTCTTTATGTAGTCTCATAACTCGTTAATTACTGTCTTGCTTTTCAACCAGCTTACTTTGAACAAACTGCATTTCATATTGAATGGAAATGTTGCAATTGTGGTGCTTATTTCAGACTTGAATTTCTGTATTTATACATTATGGTACTTGAAATATGCATTTTGACTCTTTAAGTTTTATGCATTTGAGCTAAATTTGTTGCTGTGGAAAAATAGATCTGGATTTTACTTCCTTGGGGGTTCAATAAATGAGGTAATGTTCTTGCTCCGCTTGGTGTTTGTGAAAGTACATCCTAGAAATAATAATGGAAACCTCAACACAAAAATATATTTACTGTGTTGATAAACAATACCGCATTTTTGCAGTAAATGTGAAATGACCTTTTATTATGTATGGTACGGCATTTTCAAATAGCTTGATTGTGTTATGCTGAAAACGTCTGGTTGATTATTATAGATCCCTTGAAGAATTAGAGTTTTTCTCGACCTTTCAGGCGTTAAAAGAATTACCAAAAAAAAAAAAAATCAAATCAAATCAAGTCAAATGGAATGTATCTTTGGAAAGCAAAGGTACAGTATTGATTTCCCCCTTCTGTTATAAAAGCAGTAGCTTTGTAACATTACTGCAGACTTGAATTTGCCCAAAAATTTGCCAAATTCGTAAGTTTTACCTTGATTCTCTCTCTTCCTATTGACATCAAAATGGAAGTTCTCCAAACGAGATGCAGACCGGTACTCAACGTTTCTTTATGGGATTCTTTATATATGTCCAACTCCTGAGTCTACTTCGCGAAACGACGTCGGGTGAGAAGTTTGTTCTGCATAATGCCAAATTGCCAACCATAAATATTTTCCTTCATCAGACCCATCAAATGTGAAAAGGAGAAGAAAACAAAATTACTTTATCTACCGACCAAATTGTACCCACTCCTTGCTTGCTCTTCAAGTCCAGTGCGTGCGAAAACTGTTAAAGTCAACATTTTTCACATACATCATTATATTGTGAATAATATCATTAAATTATTCACATATATAATATTTTTCTATTTTGTATCAATTATTAATAAAATTATTCACCACTTGATAAATAAACAATTTATACTTAATAATCTTTTAAGAGCAACGTCTTTTAATAATTACTTAATTTGATCTTCAATTATGGTAAATAAGAATTTATGAAGTCCTAACAGCAATTTAAAATAAAAAATTGCTATTGTTGAAGTTTTTTTTTTTTGGATAATTTCTATTGTTGAAGTTAATTTGGCCATAAATTCAGCACGTTGAGAGTTTATACAAGAGCCATGCAGCTTTTTATTGGTTTGAAGAGAGTCAGAGATAGGTTTTTCAACTCTAAAAATGTAAAATGCAACGTGACAAAAATTCGAGATTAATAAAATATATATTTTATAAATATAATTATATTATATTATATAACGTCACATGTATATTTTTTTAAAACACACACAAAAATATATATATATATATATATATATATATATAGCTTAAAAAAACTACCCGAGTTATTTATAAAAAGAATAATGAGGCAAGCTGCTTCACGTAGCAAAGGGAGATCCGTCACATTAGAAACATATCAAAAGACTTTCATGTCCAATTGTAGGCCACTCTAAGGAAGTGTATGTCCTTCATAGTTTTTTTACCTGTTCATCCACCAAAACAAAACTACACATGAATCCATTTTGAGAATTTTCCTAAAACCACGTTCGAAAAATTATTTATTTACATATCTTTTTAGAATAATATTCAAATCGTATCTTCACATATTAAAATTTTATAGCAAAAGTGATTGTGGCAAAATTATTTCTAGTACAAAAATTTCATCAATCGTTGCATCTTCTGCCATGATGTTTAGAAGTGATTAACAACCCAGTAAAATTTTGAATACCAAAAATAATGCCAACACGCCTCATACCATGGGAGCCCACCACATCGGTGAGATCTCAAGCAAAGCAATTAAGTTGCCTTGAAATTGTGGCCGCAACGTGCCCTTTAAGCATTACATAGATGGCATTCCAAAATGCCTATGGAGACCCATAATGCATGTGAGACAATGGAAAAAACAATGGAGACCCATAATGCATGTAAGCTTTCTGATATACATAATGTTCTAGTAAAAAAGGAAGAGAAATATTCTGTTTGCTCTTAGTTGAGGAAAGGGGTATCTCTTGTCCCGCCAAGTACCTCTCTGGCCAGAATTTCAGATCGTGAATAATAATTGTTTTGATTTCATTTGTCAATGTGCCTATCATTAAAACAATATATCTCTTCTGTCTGATCATCCAGGACTCGGATCAATGGTCTCTTGGTCAGAGCACTTTGCTTCAATAGAATAGCTGTCAACATCACCTTCTCTTCTCACCATAGCTAGATAAGTTTTATCCAGTACCAGAGATTAGCTAGTCGATCTTTTCATTTGATGACCCATAGGTCCAGTTTGCCCTCCAAATGATACGCGATAAAAGACGCTCTGTTTTCCAACCTGATGATTGTAGCTGCAATGGAGAAAGGAAAAAAATATAAAAGAATTCATATAGGTCATATGAACCAGAAACAGTATAATAAACAATATGCACACTTTCAAAGAACAACAATCTTGTGCTTCTGACTTCACACTGTGATAGTAGTGTTTTCATGACCAATTATAGCAGCCAAACCACTACATCAACAAGAATGTTATTTTTATTAGAATAATAATAATAGCAAAGTACTTCAGAAATCCATTTGCTTCTCAGTGTCATGATGCATTGCACTGCGATTGGCCACTGGACAGACAAAAATGAGTCGAACCCTGCTTTTGTAAAGCAATTCTAGTGGAGTTAGTTAGCTCCAATGGTGCAAGGGTTTAGCAGATCATTATGCCTTTTAGGCAATAAAGTTTCACATAGTATTTTTCCGAGCAGTTAAAAGTCACTTTACTGGGAATACTGTATCGTGTTATCAGGTCATTGAATATGTAAAGGCACAACCTTTTTGAAGCTTAGGTACAATCTTCAGAAAAAATACCTGCTGAAGAAATACTTCATAGTGCTTGTCCATCCATGATTGGCTCTCTAAATGGATAGATCTGTTGTTGTCCATAAGATTTGCCATTACAAGTGCATGCATGAATGACTGCAAGATATCTGCAGCTGTTGAATGTTTATGCACAATAACACTGACGATTCCTTTCCTCTCCAGTAGCAAGTACTTTGCTAAAAGGTTCACAAGAGAAACAACTAAAGATGAGCTAGAAATGACTGAAAACTCATTAGTTGGATCACACAAAGTAGAGCCCAACCTTTCTTGTAATGAGTTCCAGCAGAATGTAAGAGGTCCATCCTGTTTGCCATGGACAAGAGAATGTCACTCAAATTGTCAGCATTATATGCAAAATGCTTAATAAGAACAGTGACTTTGTTCGAGCCAGCTTAGAGCTCTTTGTATTGTAGACGTATTAAAAGTTGAACTAACATCTTGACCTAGTACATGCCTCTTCATATGCAAAAGCAATGATCCAATAGCTGAGGTGGATTCCACATCTCTTGTTATACACGTGCTACAAGAACTTCACTATTATCTTACTCATGCTTCCCGATGGAAGAGGAAAATCTCATGCCTAAGGGTACCCTGATGTGACATTTATAAGCTGAACAAATTTAAATACTCACATATCCATCCGGTCAAGTGAAGAAATCCTCGCACCCAATTGTACCCGAATGTATAGTGACTTCGACCTCTTTGAGCACCATGAAGTAATCCACAAGGGTAGAACATGCTCCGTAATAGAAACCTGTTTGGGGGAGAGAACTGGCAACAAATCAAAATGGAAGCATTAAAAAACAAAATCAAACCTCCAAAAACAAGATAATGATTTATATTCAGCTTACAAGGTGTTGAACCTACTGATGCAATTAAAAAAAATATTTTCGGTGAACAAAGAAGAAAACATCAAAATCAAATTAAGAAATGACGTATACTTTCAATAAAAAGGTCTTTGAGCACAGGGAGGCTCGGTTTTTGTTAGTAAAGAAATATTGTACAGAATCCGTTCATGGTACCACTTGAAAATTTCACCCTGTTATATATGGAGTGGGCAGATCATGACTGTGTTCAATCCTCACTGCCTATGATAAGCTGTTTTCTTAGTACAGTTTAATAGACGACTACAAATTACAAAAATGTTGTGGGTGTAGAAGAAGTCATAGGAGAACAATACGATGACAGGCCCAGTGGATCACCTTGGCCAGTTTCCATGAAATGCTGCAAAAGAATTGAGCTCCTCTCACTGTTTAATGAAGTTAACGAAAGGCACCGAACTGCCTTGTAGTTTGCTACATACAACAAAAACAAGGATTACACAATCAGATTTAATATAGAATTCACACAACACCAGTTTTAAAATGAAACAATGTAATCCGATGAGAAAGTAATAGAACTAACATAAAATAAGGTTGCACACTTCAAATGTGATAAAATTTAGTCACTAAGGCTCTCTACTTGTTGAAACTTGAAAGGAAATGAAAACTGCATGGGCACTTCATAATTACATTCAGTTTCATGGTATGGGATCTTGACACCAAGAATGTTCACTTCTAGCTTTTCCACTTTGGTGACGATGCTGCCTGATATCTTTACAAAAATTAAAACCTAGCTCCTTGACAACACTGAAGAGATGTCAATTTATCCAAACATATCCATGATTAACCTCGCTGTTGTTCTTCTTATTATTTATTATTTATTCTTTTATTTTTTCCCATTTATCCTCATGAAAATGGGTATTGATAATTTACACAAACATGAGCAACAATAACTGCGACAATAATTGTGATTTAGGATAGAAGGTTGGAATGGGAAGGCCTGGGAGGATATATGAGATGCTCCTACCTCTACAAAATGAAAAATTCAGAACAACTTTCATCAAAATCCTGAACAGGATGAAAATATACTAAAAGGTGTTTCAAAATTTTCTATTCCTTAATTCCATATTTATCAAAAATATGTTTCCAATATAATGAACAAGGAGTATTGGAATTAGTTCATGAAGGTTTTCCAAGAAAAATATGGAAAAACATTACGATGATATGATAAATAACATTAAAAATCAGCAAGAGTCAATATGTTTGAACATTAAAACAAAAAAACTGGATATTTTACCATTGGTTAAAGAAGTACATTGACTGTCCTATATATATAGTATTATTGTGCAAGTTTATGATTCACATTACATGGACCCACACAATTGACTGCTATAAGGGCTCGTGGGTGGAGCACTACATTAATTTTCCGGTCATAAAAGAGATTCCATGTTAGAAATTATAGAAGCAATACTTACCATACATATGAAACATGGTGAGAGATAAAAAACATATCCAAATAGCCAGGGAGTGTCCCATTGTAATGCGAGCAAGAAGCATGCCCAATGCCATGCCAATCATAGTTGCTAATGTCTCTTGACTTCCTTCCTATAAAAATGCAAAAACACTTCAATGGTCAATGCTAGCTCTATCAACCATAAGTTCATATAGTTGTCGTCCAACAGTAAGAATGTTTATGTAGGTACCTTGGCAGCTATATCTGCGGCATTATTTTGAAGGGCAAAATGCTGTGTCAAAGCAGCTCTAGTTGCTCCACTTGCAACACCAGCTAATTGGGAACATGGTTTAGAAAGAGATCATGACGAGAAAAATAATGGCGCATATGTGGAAAAGGAAACATAAGCATTACATTTTTTTTTTCCAAGAAATTTGCAAACATTGCAGTATCCTTTAATATGGCATTATTGCAAACTATGTAATGGAGTCATTACCAGAAAAATTGAAATAAGAAATTCAAAGTGATCTCATTTCTTAAGAACCTAATTCCAATGCTAAACACAATGGAATATTTCTACTGCATCATGTCCAAACATGCTTAGTTGTTGTACCGAATTAATAGTGACCAAGTCATGACAAAACCATAGCTAAGCCAAGCATGTTTTCCAGTAATATGTACTTATGCATGCTTACACAAAGACACAACACAATCCACAGTTCCACACACACAGACACAGAGAAGTTGCTGGCCAAAACTTGGTCCGAAGATTGTGGGTAGCAGTCTCAACTAAATTTAACTTCTATTATACTAAGGTCAGTGAAGCTAAGAACACTGCTAGAACAATATCCATGGACCAAACATTAAAGCCTGTCCCATCAGTGTCACTGGTGGGACAGGGGTGACTTCTAAGTATCATTTTTGTTTAGATGTGTTTCAGTCATATACCTCCCGTGTACAGGGAGCTTTTTGTAAAGCTCTTTTGATCTTTACTACAAATTTTATTACTTGATCAAAAGTCAATGATTGGTGGGAAAAAAAATGATTATTTGGGCTTTCTTACTGCATTGATGTCTTTAATTGCTTCCACAGTTCAGCGGATTAATCAACACATATTCAAGTAAATAGAAGAACCGTGACATAAATTTTACCATAGAAGTTCATTCTAACTTAAGGAAGAAATTTTCACCTGGTGTAGCAATTTGAAACCCATCCTAACTGTTTGGGTCAGCAACACAAATTCATTTATGCCATTCCAGCCCATAAGGAGCCATTTCTTAAGTTAAAGTGTGTTATGAATGATCTAGCATAAAGTGAAAGTAGGAAAATTCATGAAAAATAATATGCTAAAAGTGCTACAATTGGTAACAATTTGAACCAAGACACCTCTATCTAATGTTTAGGTTGGCAAAGCAGAGTTAAAACACAAAACTGGAGAACTTTTAACAATAGCAACAAATACCCATAAAATGCTGGGGAAAGCTGACAACCTTCCTCACCTCCCCTTATCAGGAAGTTTATGTCTCAGGGTGCAGCATTTCAGATAAGTTCCTAGTTTCCGACAAAATGTTTCCTCATCTAACACATACCACAAAAGCTGAGAAATATCTAATGGCCCTAAAGCTTGATTTGAGGAAGGGATTGACAGTCTAGGATGGAGTTGGTAGTCCTTCAAAGGAAAGAACAAAAAAGGGTGTAATTTATAAGAATAGGCATTATCCTTATTCAACACAAATAAATTCAACTCCATTGACAGCTTTGATTATGTCAATAGATGTCTCCATCACAACTGATGTCAGTATATTAATTCACCATATTCAGCAAATTCATACTGAATGATCAAAGTATTTTCTTACAATCACATGCTTGAGCAATACAAATAAAAAAAAAATCAATTAGAAGCTCTCAGTAGATGTTATAACCTTTCACATTGTATGCAAAGAATTGGAGAGTTAAAAAACTTACTGAATGACCTTGATAAGCTTCCCAAGCAAACTACAAATACAAATGCTGAAGGAAACAGAGGAGAAACAAGGTCCATCAACATTCCTGCAACCAATGTAACACCTTTCACATCATTTTAACATGCACACAAAAAAACAAAAAAACAAAAAACAAAAACAAAAAAAGTCATAACCAACTAAAGCCAAATACTATGTATAACTAAAGTCCAGAACACTGAATATTGAGTTGGTGGTTCTCTTGAAACTTTGATATTACATATTAAGGCTTTAATCATTTGAAGGCCAAATTATGACACCATTAATCTCATCAAGATATAAAGACCCCAAATCCAGCAGTTAGGAACCACGGTCCACCAAATTAGTAACTAGACTAGTAATTAATAACACAAAGCAATTTTATCAAGAGACTACTCCAGATATTGCAAGTGCTCTCCTTGGCTATCGAAAATCAGATAAGGTTAAGGGAAAACCTACAAAGGACGTATAAGATTACAAGTACTGCAAAAGAACAATAACTTCAGTTGAGAAAACCAAGAACAGAATTCAAATTCAGATGCCGTTTGTCTTGCTAAAAGAGGAGCAATGGCATTAGAGGATTATTTTGGAGACACTATGCCCTATAGTTGTGCATTCAGCTGTGCATTTTTATTTTTCCTTGCTTTTGTATTCTAACATTTTAAGTGTAAGCATCATTGTAGCTTTCACGAGGAAGAGAGTCATTGTGGCTTTCAAGAGGAAATCTCTTTCCCAAACTTTGTATTTTTTTTCTTTTCTTCAATATATTTCCGTTTATTATTATTATTAAAATAAATAATTGGAACAATAAGTTAAAGTGACCACAATTTTATATTCTATAAGAAATAATGGATTTAATGTTATTACATCTAAGTGCATTACATCTCAGTCCAATGTAATAATAGTAATAACTCAAAAATAACATTTTATCATAATAGCATACAATCACACATCCAAAGCTAACGCACAATCATACATGCATAAGCGTGAGAGACAAGAAGGTCTCAAACAAAAGGTTTTTAAGGATTTAAAATAACCAAAATGATGAGAATATACCAAGATCGTTCATAAAATCTGCAACCAAACGCCACATTTTGGCATTGCTATCTAAGTTTGAGCCCTGAAGAATAAAAGTTTATATAGTGTTATTGTCTAATCATGAAACACAAAATGTTAATAAGGAAGTGAAGATTAAGCACCTGTCCCCACACAGATGACAATGAGTTTCTCATATCAAATTACCAACAAACTGTTCCTAAATTACATTTGACATCGAAAAGCTTATCTTTCATCCTATAGCGAGGACACCAATCTCACAAGCTCATTATTTAAAGTGCCTAACTTGGGAAACAGAACTAAACTACAAACCATAATCATACTGACAAGGAAAGCAAAGAACAGCTTACCTGGTAACAAGTGAATAAAACACCTCCAAGCATTCCAGTTAGGTCCCTCAAGAACCACTGCCAGTTTCAATGTTCAGAAACCTTTGTTAACATAACTATACTTATATATCGGGCAGATTCAATGAATGCTAGTTTTAATAACACCCTAATAACATTTTGTGGGAGTTGTATGTTACAAAATCCACCATGAGATTAAATATCCTTCTCGTGCATGTCAAATATCAAGTTCATTGAACACCATTAGCCATTCAACCCACAAACTCACATTTCTAATGAATATAAATTTGACATTTATAGATGAGGTAGCACTAATCGACTTGTTGTTTGACATATATGATGTCTATGAGAAGAAAATGCAATCCAATAGTAGATTTACAAAATACAGCTTACACACAAAATAGTGTCAAAACTTGTGTTTGTATAATCTGCCTGCGTATATATATACACACACAGTCCCGATCCAGTCAGCATATGCTTACATAAGTTCATGTAAGCATGAAGCTCATAGATAATTGTGGGATACATATTTCAAAAAAAATGATCATTGGGTTAGCTATTCTTCTTATGGATGTCATGCATGTCAAAAATCACGGCAATCCAATGTCAAAATCTCAAAATTAGACTATGAAAAATTATAACCGTTGAAAAATGTCGCAATTTTTCTCATTGACATTTCCAAGAAACCGACCGTTGGATTACTACGACTTTTGGGATACATGACATGTATAAGTATAGTATTTAATCCAACAATGAGTTTTTCAAAATATATATCCCACAATTATCTATGAGCTTCATGCTTACATAAGTTTATGGAAGCATATGCTAATAGGATCATTTCTCTACATATACATATACATAATTAATATAATCTAAAGTTTCATGTATGTATAAACTTGACCTGAAATGTGGCTCCAATAACAGTAGCTGATTTCTCACCAACCCCAATGGCACTCAGAAGAGCCTAATAGCAATTTAAGAACATAAAGATTTGGAAACTATCACTTGATCTTCATTATGCAAACATGAGACCAAGAAAAAGTAAACATGAAACATAAATCTTACTTGGGTAGAGAGCATGGTTCTGATGTAAGTTGAAAGGCCCTAAAACATATTTAAATCATCAAGCTTTAGTGATAGAAAACTGCATATTTGAATGCAACTTTGCCAACCCATTCTTACCTGCAATGAGTCCCATAATTGAAAGGGGAGATAATCTGGAGTTGCACTGCCAGGAAAACCCTGCATTTACATGAAGATGAACAGAGACTCACTATCTAAGAAGTATTCACACTTCTTTGGAGGTGCCGTCGCAGTGTCGGACACATGCTGGATACAACACTCCTATATCGTGCTTTGGACATGACACATCTCTCTTTGCCGCCTCCATTTTATTTTTTTCTTTTTTTTTTTTTTTTTTTTTTTTTTTTTTGTTGTTCTCTCTTTTTCTTTATGAACAATTTAACAAAAATTATAAAAATTGATATACATTTTGAATGATGTATGTAATGGTACATGATAAAAATCATGGTGATTCAATGTCAGAATTTCAAAATATAGTTATAAAAAACTGTGACCGTTTTCCCGCTAAAAACTGTCAGTTTTTCTCAATGACATTTTTGAGAAAGTGACGGTTGGATCAATGTGATTTTTGGCATACATGACATACATAAGTATAATTTCTAATCCAACTTTTGGTTTTTCAAAATTTGTGTCATACAATTATATATGGCCTTCATACTGACATAACTACATAAGCTTATATAAGCATATGCTGATAGGATCATCTCTCTCTCTCTCTCTCACTCTGTGTGTGTGTGTGTGTATATATATATATATATATACATATATGTTTATTTATTAATGTTCTGCTCCTACCATATGTCCATATATTATCCTAAATTTTTAAAAATGTCGGCGTCGTATCGTATCATGTCGAAACTGTGTTGTGTCCGTCGTTGTTAGATGCAAAAGCAATGGAACTAGTTAAAACAGAAAATGAAATTGACACCTCTGCAGTTCATTGAAAAGTTCTCGAGAAAATCAGAGAAAGAAAGAAAGAAAGAAAGAGAGAGAGAGTAGAGATTACCTCTGGTACGAATGCTTCGATAATTCGTCTCGAGACTTGGTTGAAACGGCTACCGGATCTGCGTGGTGAAGAAAACATTACTTTAATTGCGAAAATACAGAAGATGAAATTCAGTACAAGGAGTTTGTGTGTAGTGTTGAAGAAGTGAACCTTTGGATGTAGAGAGAAGGAGACGCAGTTATAGTAGCGGTCTTTAAAAGCTTTGTCAAAGAAGAACCACTCCATTCTTCCAATATAATCTCCGATGTTATCTCTTTTTCTTCTCCTGATACTTCCATGGCGGACGGAGGGCTTCAGATGCCGTCGTACCAGAGATCCGACCTCTGTTTAGTGTCTTCTCCCCTTCTTTTCTCCCTCTAGGAAAAAAAAAAATATATATATATATATATACTAATTGGGAAATGTTTTTCTACTTTTTTCCACACTAGGGGCTCTTTGGGAACTTTGAAAATTGGTTCCGGCCAGTTTTGATTTCTCTCTGCTATATGGTTTTTATGTAAACCAACTTTTAGCTGGTTTGAAAAAAATTGTGTTTATGCCTTATTTTTTGGATGTGATTGAACTGATTTGCAGAAAAAATGCACTTACCAAACAGTACTGAATAAAAACCAAGCAGAAGTATCCTCAGCTGGCCAGATTTTTAAGTTTGTCAAACAGCCCCTAGAGCTCAAGCGACGATCACTCCACCCTAGACCTAGGGGTGTTCAAGAATCGAACAGGACTTTGTGAATTGAGGGGAGAACCGAACCAAACCACACTGAGCAGAGAACCGCATGAGACCGATTGAACCGAACCGAACCGTTTTATTTGGTTGGCTTTTTAATAGCCATGGTTCACAATGGTTTTAGAGGATTGCTAAATCGACTATGCGGTTTGGTTATCGGTTGGGACTTTGTGAACCGAGTGGAGAACCGAACCGGATGAATAGAATAATAATAATAATAATAATAATAATAAATTTATATATATCTTATTATATATAGAGCAGTTTTCTACGCTAATGTGGCGGCTCTAGAATTGCTCCCCTCCTTCATTCTCTTCTCTCCTTAATTCTTTTCTTTTTTATCATTCTCATTGGTTGAATTTATTTTATTTAATTTTATAAAAATCTCAATACCAAACTGATACGTAGATAATTTCATTTCAAATTAAGATAAAATACTTCACATCATACACGAATTAAGATAAGAGTGGAACTATTTGGAAACACCCAATAAAAGTGGAACTATTCTCTCTCTCTCCCCATCTCTCTCATTCCGGCCAATGAATTTCTTTTATTTTATTTTATAAAAATCTCAATACCAAACTGATACATAGATAATTTCATTTTAAATTAAGATAAGAGACTTCACATCATATACGAATTAAGATAAAAGTGGAACTATTTGGAAACACCCAATAAAAGTGGAACTATTCTCTCTCTCTCTCTCCCCATCTCTGTCATTCCGGCCAATGAATTTATTTTATTTTATTTTATAAAAATCTCAATACCAAACTGATACATAGATAATTTCAGTTCAAATTAAGATAAGAGACTTCACATCATATACGAATTAAGATAAGAGTGGAACTATTTGGAAACACCCAATAAAAGTGGAACTATTCTCTCTCTCTCTCTCTCTCTCTCCCCATCTCTCTCATTCCGGCAACAATGGAATGATATGAATTGATTTCAATTTTTATCCATATAATAAGATAAGAATTGATTTCAATTTTGAATTATCTCTCTCTACGCATATAAGAATTGATTTTATTGTATATTTGTATTCAGAAACTTTTCCTGTCATTAGCATGCCATGCTATTGAAAGATATGAGTTACATTTTATCTAAAATATGGAGATGCCATTCTATTCCTTTATTTTAGCCACTCATAAACATCGATGTTGCAAAGTGTGGCCATTTTTTAATGTTTGGTATTTCTATATCTTTTGAACGATTCCCTTTTAATTATTTTTTTATTTTTAATTTTTCCCTTAGAGTTGAGAGAAAACGGTGGATTGGTACAGCCCAGGGCAGGGCTTGATGCCAGCCAGTTTCAAATTTAGAACTGTACCTCTCGATGGCGATAAATCTGAAGAAGTTTTAGATCCAGATTTTGGCGAGTCAGCTATTGGCCGTGTTGCACCTGTAGATTCGGGTGAGTATATTTGAATTTTATGGATTATGCCAATGATTAAGTAGTAACTAGGTTTAATTGAGGATGTTGCATGTTCCACCATGATAGGTGTGTAGCTGTTTCATATTCAATAAAAGTGGGACTCTTCTCTGTTCAGCATCTAGGGACACACAGAGTTGCTTTTATGTTTGCACCAATAGTCACAATTTGGCTTCTCAGTATTAGCGGCATTGCAATATACAATATATTCCGATGGAACCGGTGTTTTTTTCGTGCACTTTCTCCATTTTACATGTTCAAATTCCTTAGAAGCACTGGAATTGAAGGATGGATTTCATTAGGGGGTGTGGTTCTCTCCATAAAAATGTACCTGGTTCACACTTCTCTTACAGTCTTATTCGTGTATGAGCTAAGCTATAATTTTGAAGCTTCTCTAAATCTTATTCTCTTCTAGGTGCGGAGTCAATGTTTGCTGACTTGGGCCATTGTTCTCCACTTTCAATCAAGGTATAATTCTAATTAAGATAGTTCGGACCTGTACTTAGCCCTAATGATAAAAGTAGCATTATAGTTATCAAGGTTATAAAGCTTGGTTTCCACATTAACTTGGTCATGGACAGAATCAAACTGACAAAAATTTAAAATTTCTTGCTAAAATATTGTAAGTCTTTTTGGGAAGTTCAATCCCCACTCTCATTTAAGGAGAGTAGAAATAACTTTTCATGAAAGACTTCCATATGCTAAAGGCTGTCAAAGGAATTGTTTGACAAATATTAAAATTTTATAAGTTTGAAGATGACTAACAGATTTTATCATTATTGTTATTTTTAAAAAATATTTTATTACTTTTTAATCAGTTTTTTAATAAATCTATTTAGTCTTAATTAGATATATTAAAGCATAAATATAATTATTTTTTATTTATTTAAAAAATCAGATAATATTAATAGAATTTACCTAACTTGATCCAATTAATTTTCAAATTTTCTAAAAAGACCCAAAAGTTTTTAGCCTTAAGATTTCGTGAGAATATATATTTAAAATATTTGTACAGAAAATACTGCTTTGAATGTTGGCAGTATGTTACATATCGTTTCTCACAAAAAGAAAAAAAAAAAAGAATGATTTATTTTGAAACAATACCACTCTACTGTCTCTTGCAATTAAGAAGTAAAAGTATAGAATTCTCTTTATTGTCAATTTTAATGGTTTTTGAGCCCTTCTTATATTAGTTGGAATGTTGGATTTTTCAACGTTTCCAACATTATGATGTTTGGAGATTTCATGCCTTAACAATGAATATTTGAAGAAAAAACTCATAATATTGTAAATATGTAATGTGCATGAACTCACTAAATTCAATGATAGCATTACTTATTATATTCATACATCTTGATAATATAAGATAATCAATGTGTAATCCTATTAAGGTTTTGGTTTAGATTAATTCATATAGATATATAGGTGAGATCACTCCCATCTAATAGTTAGAGTATAAAGGTTTGATCCAAGAGCTTATTCCTTTCGAAGAGTGATGTTTAATCACTTGAACTATTTGGACATGTTCTTCATTCATTGTTGGCGCACTATAAGTCACATACTTTGTTATTTTTCTATTACATTTGTATTTTTTTTTTTTTCTATTTTAGCCAACTCTGTGACTCGGTACTTTACTCAAAAGAAATCACTCCTATACAAGCTAAGAAAGCAAAGATACGATAATGACTAATATTCCTTGCAATTTTTGTCTTAAATTTTAGGCCTACTAAAAAAGGTACAGGTAGCTGTACTTATGGCATCATGTCTTTGTTTGTTATTTTGCAATAAGGACCATTTTGTCTTATGTGGATCCATTAACGGTTTTTGGTGCTGGTTCGAGGCGGGATTAAGAAAAGTTATTCTTTTTAAGGATGAAAAGAGGACGGTGACGATGAGTATGGTGGATTTGGAGGCCATGAAGATTGTTGTGGTTGTGGTGGAATTAAGGGAATAGATGGCTAAAGAGAGAAAGTAGTAGGAGAGAAAGTGTTGTTTTCTTTATGTTATTACCATTACAGTGTAATTGATGGTCTTTTATTCTTTTACATTGTCATTGTTTTTATAGTTTTTGTGTCCGCACTAGAGATAATGTATTTTTCACATGTAATTTTGTTCAATTCTCTTTCTTCCTGAAGCCCGAGAGGGTGAGGGATTTTGAAGAAGGTAAAACTGTAGACAATGGAGTTCAAACTTCAAATATCTTAGCAATTAGAGAAAATGGTTGGGAGGAGTAGATTTCTATATTATTATTATTTACATATAATCTGTGATTAAATCATTAAGGGTTCTTTTTAAAGTTGCATATAGGTTTATCTGTATAGATATGAGTTTGTTTTAAAATTTAGCCATGACTAAAAAAAAAAAAATAGATATGGGATTAATTTGATTGATGAATTTTTGAGTGCTTTAGCTTAATGTTTTTGATCCATGTAATTCTAAATTGGTTTGGAATAATTCTCCATGTTTCATTATTTTTCGTTTATTTTAAAATGGGAACAAAGGGCAAGCTTAATAAGGTTTTTTTTTTTTTTTTTTTTTTTTTG
>JAESVK010000606.1:1872084-1906175 GCA_017140935.1 Hamamelis virginiana
AACACAAGTTTACATGATAAAAATAGCCATATCATAAATGAATAAAGTTCCATACAAGATAATATAATGAAATATAAAACCCTTAAGCCAACTTAACAATTGGTTTTAGGGCACATATCTAACAGATGAGGTGACTTGTTCTACATTCCTATTTTTCTGATGTATATTCTCTCCTATTTTTCTAATGCATATTCTCAATTCCTATCGTAGTGTAAATATATTCACTCACTTGTTCTACATTCTTATCAATTCAATATCTACACTTGGTAATTAATATATATTAAATTTCTTTGAGAGTAGAGAGAGAAACTAGGTCATGAGCCGGACAAAATGCACATGTTTAAAGTAGGTCATACACATAAGAAGCGGGGTGGTACACTGGATGCATCAGTGCATACAGCCTTGGTATGTTTAAGATGGTTAACTAATATAATTTATTATTTTTGTTTAATTGGTTATTTATATTTGCTAGTATATGAATACTTTTCTTATGGATTGCAAGCGGCAATGGAAAGACACCTAACACAAATGCCCGAGGAAATAAATTTAATCACCATTGAGGATATTGCCTTCACCAAAGTCGTGGGCGTTCACAGACTTATGGGTTAGGTGTTACACCCCCATCATGTCGTAATGATCTATCGGCTGAGGCATTAGCAGATGCTGAGAGGAGAGTTGAGGAGGAGAGGGCTCGCAGGTTATTGGCTGATGAGACATTGACTACGCTCCAAGAAGAGTTGAGGCTTGTGAGGCAAGAACAAGAACAAATGAAGAAAGAACGAGAATAAGAGAGGATTGCTCAAGAAGAACAACGACTACAACTACTTAGGTTCAAAAAGATGATGCAGAGCTTTGAGAACCATCTTTGTAGTTGTCTTTCATTTGATTCAGATGAGACTCAACCACCTGATAACCATTGAAGGTTTGTAAGAATAATAAGTGCTTAATGGTTATGATTATAAAATAATGGACTTAATTTCTTTCTTTATTGTGGCTTCATTATATATTGTTTAGTATGGTCTTGGTTTATATGCATGATACAGATGTGTTTATGCAAGAAAGTGCACTTTCATAAATTTTTAGTGTCATAACTGTGATAACATTTGGTTTATATGCATGATAGAGCTCAAGCTTAGCTCGTTATGACCTCCGCCTGTTGAAACACCACTAGTGAAATGTGTCCCATTATTGTCCTTCAAGACTAAATGTGTGCAATGCTGCCTTCTCTTCTATCAAATGATATTAGAGTGATACAATACTTTCCTAATATATATGAGATAACTCATTCTAGTGGAAGCTTTCTTGGTGATACAATGCTTTCCTAATGTTATTTGTGTTCCTCCTTAATAATTTTTCAGCCCAGTTAATTTAATATTGGTTTGAGTTGTTTTTTGTTTTCTTAAATGTCTCTAAATGATTTTTTTTTTCAATTGAGAATGCTGAGCATGTTTACAAGTTAATCTATTTGCAAATTTCTTTCATTTCATAAATTTATTTGAAAGCTAAGATCCTCTGTATACATTGCTTGTGCAATCTGAAATGTACCATCTTTATGTGGCATTTTACACACACACATATATATTAAACCTTTCATGTCTATAAATATATAGTTATTAATTATATTTTTTGGACATCAGATAGAAAGAAGAAGAAGGAGTGGTGGGAGTACAATTATGAGAGTTTTGTGGAGGTGTCAGAGAGGGTAATGCAGGGAAGGAATCGTATGCAGTAGCAGGAAGTGCTCTTGTCTATGCTTCCTCCAGGTACGCCTGCTCAGATGGACTAAAAAACACTTTCTCACTTCTATTTCTCTATCTTCTTTTTCATGATAAGGCTTAGGGAGTAAATTTGTTAGGGTCTATATATACATATAGATTATGAAAATCCATTAATTCACATCATATTTATTCAGTTTGTTATGTTCAAGTTATTCTTGCTTGTGATGTGCATATTTTGAAGATATGAGTTGTGAAATGGTGTACGGCCAAGTTCCACCATCATTTGAAGAGGATCCGGTGTCCATCATCATTTGACCACAATGATTAGGCTTAGGGAGCACTTATAATTTTTTTTCTTCTCGATTAAGTTTGATACACATATCTCATATTTGATCAATTGTATTGGCAAACATATTATGGATTACATTTTTATCTATGATATTCATTACTGTATCATGGTTTAAACTTTGAATGGCATGTTTTGGATTCAATTTGGAAGAGTATTATGATTGTAGCATGTAGGATATATAATATAGGTTTTTGAAAACAAGAAAATAGTGAAACATTGTTCGCTACTTAGAGTATTAGGAATGGTAATTACCATTGTTAAATGAACTCATGCAACAGTTTAATAACGACGGTAATTACCGTGCCTATTAGGTATGAACAGCGACTGAATTTACCATCCCTAAAAGTCTAAGTTATAAGGACAGTATATACCGTCCCTAAATGTGTGAAATAGTGACAGTCTTTACCGTGCCTAAAAGAAATAGTTTCTGTTGGTATTACTAATTACCGTGCCTAAAAGTCTATGTTATAGGGATGGTTATTTAATCTATGGCGATGGTAATTTCTGTCAGTAAAAGTCAAACTAATAGCGATAGAACACCTTTATTGTCACTAAAGCCCTTAAGCGACGGTGGCAATGGCAACATAAATTTAGGGACGGAAATTATGTCGCTAAAGGGCTTTAGCGACAGTATTAAGAGTTTTAGCTACAATATTTTTCCGTCTGTAAAAGTCATATTTTTTGTAGTGTGATGTGCAACTTCTTGAGCTTAATAGTCGTTCCACTGAGGCAAACACTAAATTGCTTCTTAGTGTAGCATGCTTGAGGCCAAATGAATCTTTTTCTTCTTTTAACAAGCAACAATTGATTCGTTTAGCTACACTTTATCCAACATATTTTTCTGCATTCGATCTTGCTGTGATTGACAATCAACTTGAGAATTATGTTGTTGATATGCGTTCTTCTGGTGACTTTTCACAATTGAAAGGGATTGGTGCTTTAGCTCAAAAAATTGTTGAAACAAAAAGAAACAAAGTGTATCCATTAGTTTACTTGATTTTGAGATTGACACTTACCCTCCCAGTTGCGACTGCCACTGTAGAGATGACATTTTTTGTAATGAAAATTGTGAAGAGTCGATTACGCAACCGGACGGGCAATCAATTGATGAATGATAGCTTGATTTGATATATTGAGAAAGACATACTTGATGGCATTGATAATGATGTTATCATACAACACTTTCAAAAAATGAAGACTCGAAGGGGACGATTGTAATCGATTAGTGAATATTTTATTAATATGAATTCTATTTTGATAATTTATGTTTCATTTACTAGTATTTTTGTGCTTTTGTGCATTAAACATAGATAATTTATTAGTTTTAATAGATACTTTTCATGTTACTTTTAAAAGATGAAACCTTAAATTTCATTTTTTTAGAGTTTTGCCCACCCAAGCTACAAATCTTGGCTACGTCCCTGACTCAAGAACTTTCAAATGATTTGGGATTCATTTGCCAAGATGGGTAAACAGTTCACAAAATATTAAACCCCACGCCATAAAATTAGGAGAACTAAAAGTTTCATAAAACAAAGCAAAACCAAGGCGCATTGTGTCTTTACATCCAAATAATGAGATCGAAACATAAGCTAGACACATGCATATATAACAACTACCAAAACCTACATAAGTAGCCTATAAATCAGACATCAATCGATCTTGCCTAATAAGAAAAATGAGTACAAAGCTTGTAAGCATTTGGGAAGCTATTAACACTTACCCAATGCAAGTTCATCCTATGCTAAAACAGCTAGCAAAAATACTTGAAAAGCTAAACTCAGGTTCCAACGGAGTCAGTGCAGCTGTAAGCTAGAAACCTTGAAATGCGCAATCTGATTAATTAACCACCAGGCAAAGATATGTTGATGTCAACTGAGGTCTTCTTTTGATCTTGCATGGAGTGCATGGTAGCCCAATTCTCTCGATGGAACGTTGAGGAAGAAGCAATGTTTGGTTTGGGCGGGCGCATTCGAATTGTCCACTGTCCACTGTCCACGCCATTCTCTTTCTCTGCATTAATAGTACTAGTGGTTGGTATGGACTTAGTTTTTTTCTTCTGTTGGTTGCCTCGTAGAAAACTTCCCACCACAACCTGGTTTATTTGAAGAAAATCAAGTAGGGAATTTATAATTCTTGTCACGACAAAGGAAGATGACCTTCAACATAATTCCTCCTTATGTTTGGTAAGGTACATGTTTTTTTTTTTTTTTTAATCCTAAACTCACCCTATGTTGTGGATAATTATAGACAAAACTTTTCTTTTTTTTGGTTAGCTTGTGATATATTTGTAGTAGTAATAGGAGGTTTGGGATAAGTCTAATGAAAATCCTATTTTTGATTGATTATTGTAGCATGATTGTAGGAGGTTGGGGGTGAACCAATTGAAACATGTCATTTGATTTGATATTTGATCTTTCTTCAATATGATTTGATTGTCATTCCATGGGCTTGCATTTATTCACAATTTCCTTTGAAGTTTATGTTTCATAAGTATCAATGTATTACAAACCTATGGTTTGTAATTTGTTATGTGTATTATATGTGTCTTTTGAAGGTTTGTTGGTTGATATTTTTCTTGCAAAAATTGATAAAAAGAAGAAAAAATATTTTGGCCCCCCCGAACCCAAATCCTGGTTCCGCCCCCGCATAGGACTAGCAGCTATCAAAAGCCCAGCAATGCTTCCCCCTATAATATGACCATTTGGGGCTGCCAAAGAGACACTCATCTTGCCTGCTCTGCTCCTTGTTCCTCTACTCTCAGTAGGCGTGAATGATCCATCCAAGGAATGTATTTCAAAGCAACCCTACAAGAAAATAGGAAGAAATTAGGCATCCCTTCAAGATGAAATCAGAAAATTGGAACAATATTATCACAACCTAATGCAGCCAAGCAAAATATTTTCAAATATTCAGCAGAATCCATTGTGAAAAATCACATATAATTGCGGAATTGCCTACTGTTAATCCATATTTTGACACCAGCCAATTAATAGTTGACACGTGTCAAAATCATAAAAGGGATTAATGATAAAACCTATAAAATAGGAAATGTTGAAAGAAAGCAGCGCTGAGGGAATTAGTTAAAGGATAAGGGAAATTTGGCCAAAAGTCCTATTTAAAAGGCAAATCATGCTTAAAGTCCTCTTAAAGGTTTTCCATTGCAATAAGTCCTATTCAGGGAAATTTTATTGGATTAAGTCCTAAACTTATTAATATATATATTTTTAATACTAAACTACCCCCAAAACCACCTCCTCTAAAAGCTAATCTGTGTTTCATTTACAGTGACAGCATTGAAGGCCATCAAGGAAAGCTCATCTTCTTCTTAAAGCCAATTTGTGTTTCATTTGCAGTGAAGAATCTCTAAAGCATAAAGCTCTAGAACAGAGCTGAAGCAGAGAGATAAATGACGAGGTGAGCTTCAGTCCGGCTGTAATGTTGAAGAATCTCACTCCGGCTGCTAGGGGTTCCGATGGCAAGGGACTCCGGTCACTACTTCTCTGTCTCTCTTGTTTAAGCAACCACTTTATTAAACCCACGAGCTTCTCACACATGGAGGTTCAACAGGGAAGCTCTCTAACGCATACTTGCTCGCAGACGTAAAACACACTTGGTAAGCCACCTTGTAGCTCTCCTTCATTTTCTCTTATCTCTTTCCCATATGTTGACATTTGAGGTTTTGCTAAACCATTGATTCCAATGGATATGGATTTCGACACCGACGTGGTTTTGATGTTGTTGCCTAAACATTCTTGCTATGAAAGTAGTGGCTGGAGTTATAGTCCAGCAGAATAATTATTGTAATTCTGCTATAAAACAGTAAAACCAGGAATTATTTCGACACAGGCGTAATAATGTCAACTAAACAAGATATGTTGACATTATTGTAATTCTGCTGGAGTTGATAAATAATTAACGCTCCTGCTATGAAACGTTCCTGAAGTTATATATATAGAGTCCCATTAATTAATGTCGTTTAGAAATAATTCTCTGCTATGAAAGTATGAAACAACTAAACAAGCTAGCCCTGGTAAACCGTAATATATATACCAGGTATACTAAGCTTCTTTTAAATGTTCCTGGATTATGGCTACTTATATATATATATATATATAGTCCCATTCATGTGAGGACTTCCTTAATAAAACTCAAGATTCCGGTGTAGTGAAATTCGGTGTCCGGCATAGTGAAATCTGGGGTTGGGGGTGGAGGTGATGTTGAAGGTTGTTGGGAAGGGGGTATTTTTGTCCAATTCAGCCAAAAGGACTTTTGTCATAAAAGATCTTTGGGGAGGACTTTAAGCATGAAAAGCTTCTAAAATAGGACCTTTGTCCAATTTTCCCAAATGATAAATGCTCTAGAGGAAACCGAGATAAATCAAATAATATAAAGATAAAGCAATAGTAGTCCCTTATGATTAAAAGAATATCAATTCAAGAGATCAGCCAATTATCAAGGACTTATGGATAACAGAGAGTTTCGAAGCACAAAGACGTTACTTGATGATAGAAGCCTTTCTGCTAGAAGATGGTTATCAAGACAGAAAAGAAGTCTACCAGGATTGCATAATTTGCAGAAGGAAGAGACCTGTTGAAGGAAGAGAATAATCCAACTGAGGAGTTGAGATGGAGGTAGAGATTGTAAAAGGGTCTATAAAAGGAGAGGCCATTATTAAAGTAGATTATCTCAAACATACACCAGCTTCTTAGCCTATTTCGTTCACAGAAAGGTGCTTAAGAGCCCTATTACTGCTTAGCTTACCAAGGCTCTACTGTAGGGTCTTTCAGTGGTAGTTCGAAGGAATTGTACGAGTGTAGTGAGGTGGTGGTAGAGGTATCTTGAAGTTTGGAGCAAGGGGATCTTATCAAGTTGTCTCACAAGGAAGCTGTCTCGAAGGGTAAGGAACGGGTAGAGCTGTCTTGAAATTTGTTTCAACTATTCCTATTAATTTGAGAGTTAAAAAGTTGTTTCAAGAGGTACTGTTTAGTTTTTCCAAAGGCTCGAGGGTAGTTCGAGCCGTAACGTTGGGTGGTTTTCTACAATCGTCAATATTAAATAAAGTTCTTTCTTTCCAATTATTCTTTATTTTTTCATTATTGTTTCAAATTTTTTTCTTATTGTTGGGATTAATTCATTTGGCCCATCTCCTTAAAAAGTCCTCTTAATTGAGGCGATTCGAACCCTATTGCTTGAATTAAGTTTTAATAGTGGATTCGAACTACATCAATTCTATTAGCCTTATGGCTTCAATCCAAATTGATAAAATGTTTTATTCACATTTGTTGAAATATTTTGATAATAACAAACATTGTACTTTGGATAATTAATATTGTACTAGATATTTGGTTAAATGTCTTGGTAATATCAAACATTATCAAGTGGACATCTTTGTTGAGTAAATTAATTATAGTGAAAATTATCCTGTGATTCTTATGCCTTTATTATAATATATATATTTGCAAGAACATGATTCAAGTCGTCAATGAGAAGATTCAACAATCTTGAAGCTCAAGCTCTAAAGCGACACTTATGTGAATATGTTGCATATTCACTAAGTACCATGAAGCGAGCCATGACATGATTGACATGATTGAAAGTTCAAAGATCGCCAATCACAAAAATTGAAGAATCAAATCATGAAGACGTTTATTCTTGTGTGTGAGTGATTAGGACTTAATTGTATAAATCTCTCAATAGGTTGAACTTTATTTGGCTCAAATGACCTTAACCTTAAAGACCTTAGTTTGGACTTATTTGGAAAATATATTTTTGGTCAAAACTAAGTTAACATCATAGTGGGCTATTTTGAACTCAAAAGACTAGCTAGGCTTTATGAAAATTGATTTTCTATCTTGCCTAGTCGACTAAGTCTCTTAGTTTAGTCGACTAAAGTAATGGCAGTAAGCATGTTTTCACAAAAACCTAAAGTAGTCGACTAACACCCTTGTCTAGCCAACTAATCGTGCCCAAATTTTAATAAGTAAAGTTTTTAACTGATCTAGTCGACTACCCTTGTAGTCTAGTCGACTAACAGACTCTGAAATGTTTTTCAAAGTGTATTTTAATGTACCTAGTCGACTAACATGTTTATTCTAGTCGACTAAGGAAGATCTGCAAATTATAACGGCTAGTTTTGACAAACCCAAACGGCTATATTTTTACTCATAACGGCCATATTTGTTATTGAGATTATAAATACTCATTGTATGAGTCTTGAATCTTTAGATAAACATATTTGAACACACACCAACTTGTTTACACCAATCTTGTATGATTTAGTCAAAAAATCATCATTCTCTTGAGCCCAAATAGTTTCTATCTTTGAGAGATATTAGTGAGAGCTTTATTTGTACTTCATCTACTCTAAAGAAGTTCATTTATTGTACACAAAACCTGATTGTATATCTTGTGAGAAGAGCGGTAGTCTCTTGGTTTAATCTCCACCTGGAAGTGAGATTGGTTGAGTGCTCTTGGTGAGCATTGATTGTTATCTCCACCGAAAGTGAGATTGGTTAGGTGCTCTTGGTGAACAGTGGTTTAATCTTCACCGGAAGTAAGATTGGGTGCTCTTGGTGAGCATTGATGCTAATCTTCCGCCGTCAAAGAAGATTGTTGGTTGTAAAGGTTTCTCCACCTTGAAGGAGTAATCCATAGTGGATTGAGGAATTCTTAGGCTTGGTGCTTAAGGTGTGGACGTAGGCGGAGTCCGAACCACGTTAAAATCGTTGTGTTTGATTTCTCTCTCTCTTTCATTTCCAATTAATTGTTTATATATATGTGCTTCTGCTGAAATTAATTGGATCATAATTTTTATTTGGTAATATTTGCTTAAAGTTTGCCAAAACCCTATTCATCTCCCCTCTAGGGTTATATAACTTGGGACAACAAACTCGATTTGAATTCCTAAAAGCGAAAAAAGTAATCAAAATTTTGGCACGCCAGATGGGACAAGTCAAGTTTAATGGCCTTTAGCACCAGAAACAAACTGGTAGAATCTTCACAAGCCAATAACGAAATTGCTAAAAAGGCTGGTCTCGAGCATAGTGATTCTGAAACTGGAGAAATGGACATTCTATTATGATTAGAAACCTTAGCCCAACAAACCACTGCTCTGTTACAGCAGTTAGTTGAGGAATTTAGGCAAAATAGAGGCCGACGGAAAGAATTCAGCCTATTTTAGAGATTTTTTCTAACAATTTAGAAAACCACATCGAACAGAATAGATTTAGAAAGGGCTCTAGAGCGCTATACTGTAATGGCGCTTAACAAGATACCAACAAGGGTAGAAGAAACCCCACGAAATCAAGGAGCTCGAAGGATCGAATGTGAAGAAACTAATAAAAATACTCCTGAGAATAGAAGGCTAGCAAATCAGCAAATCATGACCTGAGGCACAGGAACAACAATCCCTTTAGATCCCCAATAAACCCATAATACCCTATAGAAGGAGATAGGGGAATGGGAGGGGGATTCGAACTCCCAGAACCTAGAAGAGAACCAATTGGGGGAAGACAAATTTCTCCAAATTTAAGGGACCCCATGGAAGACTCGAAGGATAGGGAAAAATAACATAGGCCGAACCACTTGGACGATAAGAATAGGATAATAAAGATCATTCAAGAAGTAGTAGGGCCTTTGGAATAAGGGGTATCCACTCCTTGGGTTTGGAAGAATCAGGTGTACATGTATCTCTGTAAACCGAAACAATCAACAATTCATATCCTACAACATGTAACGTTGACTAATTTCTCTGATTTTGCATAATGAAAACTATTCAGTCAATAAGATAAATTTTAGAATATACTTTATGTACTCAACTAAATTCAAATTCAAAAAATATTCTATATTTTAATTGGTTTAGGATATTAATCAAATCAAACAACTTTCCTAAAAATAAGGACATTAAATATGATAATATTTTAAAAAATAAATGCTACCTGAAAATATAGAAAGAGTATATTAGACAATATCTTGTTAGTAGTTGACTTTAAATTTGACCTAAAGGGGCCTCTCAGGAAGGGATCTTATCATTTGGATTTAGTGATAATAAAAAACTGTTTTTAGGGTTCTTTGGATCATTTTCTCATTTTATATAAGTGGGGATGGGGAATTCTCGCGGCGCGGGGATAATAGGCGGGGTGGGGCATTGTAAACTCGTCCCCGCCCCGTACCCCGACGGGGCAAATATTTTTAACCCCATTCTCGACTCGTATCCCGAAAAATTAAAAAAATAACCCGCTCCTATAGGGGTGGGGCGGGACGAGTCCCCGCGGGAATGGGGCAATTTGCCATCCCTAATTGAGATGTTACTTAGCCGAAACTCAAACTTGTTTGAATTGATTAATTTGAGCTTACACGTGCCAGATTTTAGTATTATTATTATTTCTTTTTGCCAAAAACTTTTTAAAATTATTAAATAACCTAATCTCATTTTCCCCCTTTTCCTAATTTCTTTAAGTCAAACTAATGAAAATATAAAGGGAACAAAATTAATCATATTTTCTACTAAAATTTTCCATTTTGGGGTCAAATTTCCTTTCAAAAAATTATGTTCTGTGGACTGGGGGAGAATACTTAGTCTAGTGCCTAGTGCCTGCAAGTTGGCCTAGATACCTCTTACCTCAGTACCAAAAAAAAAAACACCAGCTTGTTTAGAGATGTAGGATTTTGCTCAAAATTAGCTTGCTATATCCATGTTTCATATCCCACTAACATAACAGTTCCTCAAGCTTTAAGGGCCGTGTGGTTAATGTTCAACCACTTTGAAGAAGAGTTCTTGAGTTTGAGTGCATGAAAACACATCGATATCCATTTGTTCATATAAAATTTATATTTGTTTGGCGAAAAAAGAAAAAAGGAGAGAAAGAATTGACTTTGAATAGATGGAGAAATGGTGACAACTTGGCAAGGAAAAACTAGCAAGAAAACATTCTTATTAAAGTTCATTCCAAATTGCCACCTTATGTCAAACTCGTAAAACTGACTTCAAATGTGATTTAGCAAGGAATAAACCAGCTCTTTTCTCCTCAAACGAGTATTCATTTTCTTCAGTAATATCTTTATCTATTTTAGCACCAAGAGGAACGCAAAGGATAGCTGGGGTGATGGCCATCTGCATGGGAACTGACACTGTTGAAGGAGTTGTTGGTGCTGGAATCTGCATTGTTGTTGGAGTTTTGTTTTCTTCATCATTGGAAATAGACCTTGAAGGTGTAGCCATTGGCTTCTTGCTACTTTCAAGTGTTATTTGTAAGGTCCCCATCTGATTTCTCTTCTCATCTTCTAGGAAATTTGTAATGTTTGCCTTGGACGATATCGTAGAAGAAACAGGAGAAAAGGGCTTCCGAACAACCAATGTTGACTTGTTTTCACGTGCAACTGCACTTGTAAAGGAGAGCTTCTTTAATGGATTACCAGCAACGTCTGTGTTTCTCTTACCTACATAAAATTAAAAACCAATAAAATCAAAACCAAAAATTGTCGAATGAGTATTCAAGAGTCAAGACCTCTGTTAGCAGCATATTACTAGCTTTAATGCATCAACTTCAACAACCAAAACAATAAATAGGTCCCAATTTAGATATCTGCATGAATATTATGATGTTTTTAACGTAACTTTCGACAGTCTGATACCTTTTGGAAGTTAGAAAATTACTTCTGGAGAAAAATAAAAATAAAAATGACGGTCATAAAATCAGATGGTCCAAAAATCAGTTCATCATGATTTTCAAAATAAACAATCCCTAAAATAAGGAGTGTGTATGGTGGATAATGCATCACAAAAATAGTGATTTGTGCCCAATTATAGTGATTAAGATTCTTTCTCAAAGACTCGAAGAATTAGAAATCCTAATCAAAAGAAGAATTATCAGTTGACAGACCTGCATAACCACCAGATATCTGGCGGTTAGAGTTGTTTTGATTCACAGAGTCGCCCTTCTTAATATGACGTGAATGGAGAGCAGCTCTTTCAGGTTTTGAGTTTTGAAGCATGGCTCCGCCAAGGGAGACTCTTCTGTTACCTGCACTTCCCATTGAAAATCTAGGAACCATTTTTCCGCTCTTCGTAGGACTTGGTTTTGACCCAAAAAGTGTTTCCTGCTCTGCCATCAGCTGTCCCTGAAGTTTCTTTTGGTCCTAAAATGCAGAAACAATCCATGCATAGGTCATAGATAGGAGCATGGTTCATTAAAGTAACTCCTCACTGAGTCCTACATGAATGGTTAGGCCCATACCCTCTGTCTTTGTCGTTCGTGCTCTTTCTCTTGCCTTAAAATGCTGTACTGTTCGAGCATAGAAAGAAGTCCAACCTGGACAACAACAAAGATCATGAAACAGTCCAACTAATTTGCATGAAAGCTAAATGGAAAATGACTACCAAATTACAGAAAATAGAGATTAACACAAAATCAGTACAACTTGGATAACATTTGACCAAATCAAGGTTTAAATTGAACTAACCATCTGATATTAAAAATTTAATGGATTGAAAGGAAAGTCCTTACACCATCATAACAGAATACAATTCCTCTTTCTTTCTCCCAAGTTGTGGCTTTAAAAGCCAATGCCTCCACCATTGCTGCTCCAACACCAACCAAAAGAAAGAAGCTTATGAAGCAGAAAAATAACCAGAAACAAAGTGCATTATATTTATGCAGTGACAGCATTATAGAGTTTACCAATTGAAAACAAAGCTACTATGTTTTAGCAAAGAAAAATTTGTGGATCAACATATTTAGCTCCTAGGTGGCCCTGATTGTGCTACAAGTATACTTATGGAGTGACAACATAATAGTGAATTCAGCTGACTTTAGAGATTGTATAACTAATTCTCACTTCTACATCTCCCAATGGGGGATCCTGAAACAGTAAATCTTGTCTGCTAACCGCTAGTATAGAATAAAAGCATCCTAGGTTCATTCTTTTGTGTATCAAAACAGGCACCATCTTGAAAATGCAACTACTGATTTCCAAGTTTATCCGTTTGATTTTTTCAAAAATACCATACACTAATTTTTCAGATCATATATAGAACGGAAAATTGGGACTGATAATTCAAGCCTAGCCACATGTATTAACCTCTAAGACCTATCACTATTAGAATATAAATTGCTGGTGAAGCAAGATCTGTACCAGGAATTTTGTTAACCACAGCACGAGCTTTCTCAGCACGCTTCAACGTAAGATGCGCACCCCTTCCAGCATTATAACGGTTGTCATCCTGAAATTTTGTCATATGTTAGAAGAGTAAAGCAAGGGGTGGGCAAAAAAAAAACCTGAAAACAAATTAGAAAACTGAAAGAAAAGATGTCCAACCCTGTTGTACTCCTCCAGCCAGCACTCTTCTTCACATACAGCCAACCACTTCTCGACCTTTTCAAGTATTTCTTTCCTGCTAAAAGCTTCCTCTTTAACCTTTGCAATTTGAAACTCGATTTGTTCCAGTAAGCATGCAGGGTCCATGGCTCCTGCAAGATTGCAATTTACATAAAGAAGGAAAATGACATGGTTGTCAATTATTTCATTGTTTTGAAAAAGGTAATTTTACCATAAAGTACCTTTATACATCAGAAATTAGAATTTCAGACCAATATAGATGTGTGTGTGTCTGTGTCGGTTATCAGAAATGGGATTTTAGGTTGTCCTGTCCCTTGTAGCACATCACTGCTTGACATTGGTCTAGTGGAAAAAAACAATATTCCTTATATAATGAAAGCACTGTCTTTCACAAAATAACACTGTTCTTGGTTGTTGTAAATTGTCTGCGTTGATAAATAAATAAATAAATAAATAAATAAAGATTTTTACCAGACTCTATAGCTTCAGTTGAACATTCCATTGCATTATGTGCATCTAGTACTGTGTGTGTCCTCCTGCAAATATCCTCTAGCTCCAGCCTCTTTTTCAAAACAAGCTCTTTCATCTTGCTTGATTTCAGCTGCTCCAGCTTTGACACTTCTGCTTCAACCTGCGGAGGAAATTCATATGTACATCATATTCATTAACTTTCCAACAAGGACTTTGTGAACATTAGCGGATAATTGAAAAAGAATAGCTACAATTTCCAAAGAGTCTCAGTCTAAAATTACATACATAGTGAATGAAGTTCAGAGAGCAAGCATCAGGCCCAGTAATTTCATGTTCTGAAGCAGCTATGTTGCAAGTGACATTCTGAAACAGCTGTTGCTCCTCAACTGGTGTATCCAACAAGTTCCAAAGCTCCAACATGGCAGTTGCAAGATCTTGAAGCTGGTGCAGCTTCAAGGGTCAGTAGGGCCACAAGCTGAAATATGATTTCAAAACAGAACGTAAAGCAGGAAGAAAATTTAAATGAATACTAACCCTCTGAATTCTCTGTATCTTTAGCTCTCTCAAACTTTGTATTGCAGTAGCCAACTTTTCAACTGTACCATTACTTATATTTTTCATCCCTTTGGAATTATCCAAAGTGGGTTGAATCTCACGAATTGTGCATTTGAAGTCCTTACCAAGCACCACGCACAGTGACTTTAGAGTATTCAAGTGGTCCATCACCTGCTTCAGACGGTTGCTCTGTAGGTGAAGTCAAGTAAAGCTAGTTAGAGAAGATTATCTTTGTAATCAAGTCTCCAAATTTTAAAATCACCCCCAATTTTACATGACTCTCTAGAACTTTCTCCTAACTATTTGTGAAATTCTTGCAGAATTTCAGCATAACACTGGCTTCCCTACTTTTTCACAATATATGTCCAATAATTTTGCCAAAATACCAAATTATTTCCAGCATCAAACTTAAATATTATTTGGGAACAAGACGTAACAGATAGAGAAAACCTTCTCATTTTGAAGTTCAAGCAACTGTCTGTGTAATTCTTCTAATCTTCTTAAGGACAAATCAGTCTCACCCACGACCACCCTGTACTGATTATCTTCTGTGGATCCGCATATCTCGTTTGAAATATTCTGTAATTGATTTTGAACTTCAAAAAATTGGTTCCTCCTATCAATTTTCCTCTTCTGCATATTCTCTAATTGTGGAATAATGATTTTAAGCTCTTCCTTTAAGCTTCCACCAGCATTCTGATCAAAATGAAGACATGAAACCAACAAAAGGAAAGACGAATATGACCAATTATGAAATCCTCTAGGTGAATGAGAAGTTGAAAAATTAGACTTCATCCTAACCTGCCTCACATATACTGGTTGCTCACCCATTACAGAACAGATGTCTGCGAGTTCTGCTTCAGAGTCAGCAATTGCTTGGCGCAGCTGAGCTCTACCCTTTTTTGCCTGATCAACACTTCTCCTATATACTTCCAGACACTCTTGTTCAAGTTCAACGAGCATTTTATCCTTTTCGATGTCAGGCTCTCCAATCTCATCCCATATTTTCTGATTTCCACATAAGTAAAAGAAATTAAGGAAAATGAACAATACTATTACAGATTATGTTGGACAAGCTGCAATTGAGTGTATTGAGACCTATGTTACACTGACTCTTCACTTCACCTCGAAGTACCCGCACCCGATCCTTGGACAAGGATAAGGGTACTCTTGCCGGATACTTCAAAATAGTGGAAAATCTTCGGAAAATAGATGAATCCGACACTTGGACACGTACCCGAACCCGACACTTGTACACGAGTCCGTGTAATGTAGATTGAGACACAGAGAGTGAGAGTATATAAAATCAAAATTTATACTTCAAAAGATATTGAGGAACACCTGTAGTTCAGATTGAAGAGATCTGCATGTTGTTTCCATATGTGGAAGCTGATCACTGTGGTGTGGAAAGGGCAATTATCTCTGTAAGAGATCCAAAAGACTTCACACACACACACACACACACAAATTGTTAATAAAAATAAATTGTGCAGCACATAAAACTGCAACATAAGTAACTCATAGTGCTCATTTAACAATGAAAGGAACATAGAGAAACTTCGGAAAAAAAAAAAAAAGGAGAGGTGGGAGGGGGGGAGAAGGAAAGAAGCAGATAATGAAGACCACCACAGAAGCACATACATTCTTCAGCTATACCAAGATTTATTGCAAAAGACAAAAAATGCAAATAACCAGTAAACAGTAGAATACTGAACTGAAGCCTTTCTGTTTTCAAAATGATATATGTCAAAATAATCATTCCTACTGACTCAATCTAAGGTCAAATGTGCTAGGCTTGCCTGCATATCTATATCTCAGACATTCCATCCTGGAGCTCGCTAATTAATATTAGAATACTAAACGAAACCCAGTTTAGAACAGTGAATATATGCACGAATAAACATTATGATGGTAAAAAAACATATAATTCATCATAATATAAGGACAAAAATGAGCAGGATTATGGAGAATTAAAAACCAGGGTGGGGGAGAGGACAAAATGATGAAAACAATCACGGTAGTCAACATGTCAACATATATTTATCAATTGAATTCCTATACTGATTATCCTTTTTTTTTTTTTTTTATAGTAATTTTGCTTTTTTATTATGGTAAATCAATTAAGGTACTTCAAAAAGAAATGTTAATGGAAAGTAAAACAATACTAACAATGATGATGGTAATCTCTCTCTCTCTCTCTCTCTCTCTCTCTCTCTCTCTCTCTCAATCTTTGACACTGCTATCCCTTCAAGAGCTTGAAAAGTTCTTAAAAAAATAATAATAATAATAATAACAAAGATAAAATCAATTCTGAATTGCATCAAGTCTTACATCTTACTGTGCATCATGCCACCAGCTGGGAAAAAAATAAAAATAAATAAATAGTCCTCAAATATGATTAAGACTGTTAAGAATTTACACAACCCTTGTATCAGAGAAGACCATCAACAACCTTGTTCCTAATAATGAATATGGACAAGAAAGAAAAAAAATTGATCCTTTTTTGTACTCTTCTTATATATATATATATATACACACATTCCAGGAATCTATTATAATGTGCAGCTTACGCAAAGTTGTGGAAGATGACCTTTGTAGGGCTAGTTGGAAAATAAATTTTGCAAAAATGATCCTTGGAATGGATACCCCTCTTATCTATGTCATGCCGGTCAAAAATTGTGGTGATCCAACTGTTGGTTTCTTAAATATATCACTACGAAAAACTGTGACTTTTTTATTCTTCGAAATATAACAATTTCTGAAACAGTGATACATAACCAATCCATTCCTATACCAATCATTCCATTCCGTTTTGCAGCTGAGAAATTGGTGCGTAGGAAAAAGAAAAAAGAAAAAAAATTTCGGCTCTGTTGGTTCTCAAATTAATAACGTGCACAACAATTCGGCCACAGAAAGCTGCATTTTTCTTTCCCATCTTTCAACAGCTAGAGAACAGTAAATGTTTGAAATTCTAATTCATTACCTCTTTGTTCTTTTTCTCTGTTTTCTGGCCTAACAAACAGAGCATTACAATAATTGCGACTATTCTCATATATATTTATATATATAATGTATAAAACCGGACCTGATGAAGTGACTAAATTACTGATTTTCACTGAAATTTCTGATTCGATAAGTGTTCGCAGACTTCGGAGAACAGTTAAATTGTCGCCGGAAAATAACGTTTTTCGACGTCTGAAGATTGTTTTCTGGCGAGAAATGAAGGGAGTGTTCTAAATGGGTTTGCCGCAGATTTAAGGTTTGGTAAAACCCTAGAGACAAGGTAACGGTTGAAATTCATGATTGAGAGAGAGAGAGAGAGAGAGGGAGAGGGCGGAATTGGAGCGAATACGGCGTTTGTGAAGGCGAGCGTTTTTATTGGCTGGTTTGAATGCTGGATGGAGACGTAACAGATTTTTTACTTTTGAATTTAAAATATGCTTTTACTTAAGTTTTTGAAGAAGAAGTGGAGTAAATGCCTATTTAATCACGAGCTGAAGTCACTTGTATTTGAATTATATTTTGAAAGTATTGTTGATACTAAAAATACTAACTATGTTTCTCATATAAATATAGGCATTTTACATCAATAATCCTAAGTTTTCGGAATATTACATTAATTATCATAAATATAGGCATTTTTATGTGTAAACCTGTGGATTGTTTATAAAATTGAGGATTCTATACAAAATTGAAAATTTAGTGTAATATTGAGGATTGGAGATAATCTGTAAAATTAAAAGTCAAAGTCAATTTTTGACCATTTGAATCGTATTTTGGTAAAAAAAAAAAAAAATAGTGATAGTAAAAAAGTCGAATCAATCTAGCTTGTCCAATTATTTTAAGGGAAATTTGGCCCAAAGTCCTAATTTAGGGACCTCTCTTGCATAAAGTCCTCATTTCGGATTTTGTTTTTCAAAAGTCCTTTTTTTAAGAACTTTTATTGCATAAAGTCCTCTTTCTCTAAAATCCATTTATTTTTTTGGACCTAATTGCCCTTAAGAAGGCACCCATAACCACTCTCTCCCTAACCTCTCTTTGACACATCAGAGAATGCACTTATCGTCACTCTGACCCTTTGATTGGCGATCTCCGGCACAGTTCAATGATCTCCGGCACAGATCGGTGCAAGCTCAGTGATCTCTGGTGAAGATTAGCGCAGTTCAATTGTAACGCCCCAACCTGACAGATTGTACCGACCATCCGAGGTTGGTCGACACGTGTCAAGATAGAGATACAACTCGATATACTCATACATATTTCCATAATCAGGAGAAATAAATAGATATAAAAAGTTAACATGAAATGTAATGTGCATATTAATGCCCCAAATCGAGTAGTACATACTAATACATAAATATGTCCAGAGTAGAAAATATCATAATGCCAACAACCCTGGCATATGGGCAATCTCATAATGCATAAATGTTTAGAGAGTCTAGTCTCTAAATAAGCAGAGATGCACCAAATACACAGTTAAGCCAACCACCAGCGATGGAGTGTCCCCAACAGGTGAGCTACTTCTAGAAGTCTGAGAATCTGATGTATAAAAGACAGCGTGAGCCTGGAATGCTCAGTAGAAATATTATCCTCAACTAACAACAATAATACAAATGCATGAAATATTTATCAAGTAAACTTTGTATGACATTTCTAAAACAGTTCATTTAATATAAAATAGTAAGTTTTCTTGTATTGAACACTCAATTGTCTCATTTCTGCCATAACCAACTGTTCATCAAACTTTCCAACCTTTCCATCTCATATTAGGCTCGATGACGTATAACAAGGTCGCTACATTCAGGTTAACAAGCCCTTAGCTCAGCCAGGCTAAAATTACCACTACGTGGTTATTCTTGTGAGGGTAAAACGGACAATTACCTTGCATGGTCAACGGCCAAGCCACTACGGGGCTATCCCTTCGGGTCCACACTAAAGCTCTACCCAGGATCATGGGCCTTTAATTTCCCCCACTATGATACAAACCAAGCCAATATACCAAGCATTCCATATATATATCATTACAAGGTGCCGAATAGGTATGGAGCATAATCATATAAGGCATACATATGTGAAAGAATACAAATCATAGTTTCACAACTTCCTTTGTAAATGAAGGCATGAAAATACATAAATGTCATAAAACCATCATATTTTAACAAAACTTGCCTTATATTTAGTAAACAATTATAATTCATGCATTAAAGCAAATTCAGAAATCATGTATACATAAATCACAATACTTTCATAAAATATTTTAAATAAATCTTATAACATCAATGTTAGAGAGGATGGATATATTCCTACCTCAACCAAATGCAAATCCAGACTCTAGACTTCAATCTTTCCCAAGCAATGCAAATACTAACTCGTAAAAGGATAGTCCCCGGGACTATCAGGATCTAAAAAGAAAAGATAAGCAATGCAGTTCAACACCTAGCCTGTACATATGTGTATAAAGAAAATAAACCAAGGCCTTGCATACCAACCCATCTCTTCACTCCTAAAATCCACATACAAGCTTCCCCTACATGCCTAGGGTTTACCCATCCAAACTTAGAGCCGAACTCTAAGTGATTTGGAAGATACAAACCAAAGAGTTTGAAGTAAGCAAATGTAAAAGGGAAAAATTGGTATTTCATAAATATTACTTTCACCTCTGAGACTTGGGTAATGAGAATACCATAGATGGAAACTAGACCTTATAAGCTTTTCGAGCATATAAAGATCACCTAAAACGGACTATGAATTAAGAATTTAGGACCAATGGAAATTTGAGAAATAGCTAAATTGGTCGACTAATCGTCTATGGTTAGTCGTCTAATCACTCGATTTGTTTACTAATTCTTCATGGCTAGTTGACTAATTCGAGGTACAGAGAGCTTGTTATATATATTGGCTAAACTAGTCGACTAATCCAATTTACTATGTCGACTAATTTATTGCTACCCACAGAGCCGAACTCAAAACTCCACAAACCATCCTCAAACCTCCAAATCTCAGCCCCAATCCTTAGATCCACCAAAAATAAGACTGAAAGACACTAGATCTACTAAAATTACACAAAACAAAAGATTAAATCAAGAGATTTACCAAAATCTTTTAGCTAAAAACCCATAAAAACCCTTTTTTGGCAAACTTTAACAAAACCCACCAAAACCTTCAATCCCAATCCTCAAAACTCATGCTAAACACTTTCCAAATCATCCATATACCACTCACATTCATAACCCATACACAAACTTAAGCTTAAACCCCCAAAATCCATAAATAATTTCAAAAGAAAGATGAATGGGGAAGAATACCCAAGAAAACATGTAAATGGAACAACCCTTACCTCCTTTACCGACGGTGGCACTCAGGCCACACCTCCCTTTTTTCTCTCCCTAGCTCTCGCTCTTCCTCTTCTTTTTGAGTTGGAATGAATAAGAATGGGTTTAAGTCTTTTAAAAGACTTGGGGACATGGGTGGTATTTTATAAAAGATTTTTTTTTTCAAATAATAATAAAATAAATGAAATAAAAACACAAGTTTTCACATCAACGATCTCCCGCACAAATCGGTGCAATTCAGTGAGCTCTAGTGACTTTGTCTCTGTTTCCAACATTGTGGCTTTGCGTGTGACCTTTTTCAATGGCTTTGAGGATGGAGTGGTGATCTTCGCAGTCACCGAGGGTTCAAACCGCAAAGTTTCACATGTGGTGTTTCTAATCTATGCAAGAATGTTGCTCTAATAGTGGCATTGGACCTCGCTGGCGTGAAATCGATACAGTTTTCGGCACAGATCGCCTCTATCTCCGGCTAGTTATAGATCGACCAACTTTATTGTTACTGATCACCATGAGAGACCAGTTGAAACTATAGTAGCAGATGTGCATATTGTTAAAAGAAGAAAAAGATTACGCCGGAGATGGGGCTCGCTTATCTGTGCCGGAGATGGAGCTTGCAAGCATTCTCTCATTCGTTTGAGCTTCTCAAATCTATCAGGGAAGATTGAACGCGAACCATTTCACATGGCGTATCAATTAATGATGGAGTAATGCCAAGGAGAATAAACTTACAGGAGGGACACATATCGGCCATGAGAGAGAAAGATCTTCATTGTTGTCCCAAGTTATATAACCCTAGAGGGGGGTGAATAGGGTTTTGACAAGCTTTAAGCAAATATTACCAAATAAAAATTATAATTCAATTAAATAGCGGAAGCACAAATAAATATAACTTAATTGGAAATGAGAAAGAGAGAGAAATCAAACACAATGATATTAATGTGGTTCGAACTCCGCCTACGTGCACGCCTTAAGCACCAAGCCCAAGGATTTTTTAATCCACTATGAATCACTCCTTCAAGGTAGAGAAACCTTTACAACCAATCCCACTTCAGGTAGAGATAAAACCAATGCTACCAAAGCAATCAATCTTACTTTCGGTGAAGATTAAACCAATGCTCACCAAGAGCACTCAATCTTACTATCGGTGAAGATTAAACCAATGCTACCAAAGCATTTAACCAATCTCACTTTCTGTGGAGATCAAACCAATTCTACCAAAGCACTCTTTTCAAGCTTGAATTTGACAAACAAATTCCAAGCTTCACAGGGGTTATCACCCAACCCTTAGCTTACAAGAAATACAAAGAGTTTTGTGTACAATGAACAATTCCTTTAGAGTAGATGAAGTACAAATGAAGTACAAATAAAGTTCTCACTAGTATCTCTCAAAGATAAAACTATTTGGCTCAAGAGAGAATGATGATTCTTTGACTAAATCACACAAGATTGATGTAAACAAGTTGGTATAAGTTTGTGTATGTTCAACTACTTGCTTAAGACTCATACAATAAGTATTTAGAAGCCTACAAACGAATATGGCCGTTGTGAGTAAAAATATAGCCGTTTGAGTTTGTCAAAACTAGCCGTTATAAGCTGCAGAGCTTTCTTAGTCGACTAGACTAAACATGGTTAGTCGACTATGACATTTAAAATACTCTTTGAAAACTTTTTGGAGTCGATTAGTCGACTAGACTGCAAGAGTAGTCGACTAGTTGAGTTAAAAACTTTGTCTTTTAAAAATTGGGCTCGATTAGTCGACTATACCAAGGTGTTAGACGACTACTTTAGGTGTTTATGAAAAATTGCTTACTGCCACTTAGTTAGCCGACTAGTTTGGTTGACTTAGTCGACTAGAAAGGGTTATAAACCAATTTTCATAAAACCTAGCTAGTCTTTTGAGTTCAAAAAGGCCCACTATGATTTTAACTTAGTTTTGACCAAAATATAGTTTTCCAAACAAATTAAAAACTATGGTCTTAAGGTCAAGTTCTTTTGAGCCATGTAAGTTCAATCTTTTTTAGAGATCTATACAAATAAATCCTAATCACTCACAGACAAGAATAAATGAACGCAAGGTCTTCACGATTTGATTCTTCACTTTCTTGTGCTTAGCTTCATCTTTAAACTTCAATAAAGTCATGGTTCGCTTCATTGTCTTTAGTGAATATGCGACATATTCACGAAAGTGTTGCTTTAGTGCTTGATCTTCATGACTGTTGAATTTTCTCATTGATCACTTGAATCCTGTTCTTACAAATATATATATACTATAATTTGAAGCATAAGAATCTCAGGATAATGTATACTGTCATTAATTTATTCAACAAGATATCCACTTGATAATGTAAAGATATTCAACAAAATATTTAGCACAATATAAGATATCCGTAGTACAATGTTTGTTATCATCAAAATCATTCAACAAATGTGGATTAAACATTTTACCAATTTGGATTGAAGCATTAAGGCTAACAATCTCCCCCTTTTTATTGATGACAAACATTGAGCAAAATGTGCACATAAAATGAATCAATATGGATTTTAGCTCCCCCTAACAATCTGCATGTTTATAAAGATACCAAAAGATACCAAATATTTCTATTTAAGCACATGCATATTTTAGGTAACAAATTCATATATGATGCAAAGGGCTCATAATAAACATTTAAGCATATGCATATTCCACACGTAGGAATATCCCAAATTATTCATAGCATAACCCTGTTTTAAGCATCACTATACGTATTCATTTCATTATGCATATTTTATCATTACTATGCATATTCATATACACATACTTACCATGCAAATTTCTCCCCCATTACTATGCATATTTCTCCGCCTTTGGGTTATTGGGTATGCATAAGAATAGTTCACAAGAATAGCTCACATATATGCATATTTCTCCCCCTTTGGCATTAACAAAAAGATGCCAAGAGAAGCAAGGAAAACAAGGAGAGAAATAATAGAACCGTATGTTCCCTTGTTGTCAAATCACTTATCAACAGATTTAGCAAAACACAAGCGAGGATGGTAAAAATTTATACCAAAGAGGTTACATAGATAGGGTCAAATTTCAGAAAATAGACAAGAGATTATCATAACGAATTAAGCAAGTTTATTTACCCAAAATGAATCAAGTTCAAGGTTCACAAATGACAAGTTTAACTAGCAAGGTGATATTCAATATTAAAGCTATTAGAGGTACGCCCCAAAACCAATCCTAAAGAGCATATCTATTTCATATTAGGATAAGAAGGTATTACTTGTCGTTTATATATTCAATTATATATACGATAATTTTCATGAATAAATGATAAGAGAAATATGTATCTTAAGTTTGTTGAGATATGGAGACTCATATTTCTCATACACATTTATTCTAAAAGTGTTCCTACTCATAGGTTTATTAAAGAGGACATTTATTAAATCTACAAGAGTAGCATAGATTTAAACTAACTCCAATGGGAGGATAGGTAGTCTTTCCTATCAGTGTAGTGACACTTAAGTTAATTTGTGGGTGCATATTAGAGAATATGTACACTGAACATGATCTGCTAGAATATTCCTATGGAGATTAAGTCAAAGGAATATTCTTATGTTACGTCCATTTATTTCGTAATCCTAAGACCTGAGACATCATGGATGTCTTGTGCCTGAATTATTAGGGTTTGATAGTGTCTTATACAACCTTACCCTAAGGTTGTAGTCGGCACTTATTGGCTCTAATGAGTCTTGCATGAAGACATATGAGTGGTCAATAATGAATCATCACTCTCATTGTTATGAGAGAAAATGTCAGGGTCAGTTCTCAAAGATAACTCTCAATGTGAATCTCTGGCTAGAGTGATAGGTGAACTATGAAAGTGCTTCATAGGATTCATCTGATTGAGATTATATTTTAAAGAACATATGACAAGAATGTTAAGATAGGGTTTTGACTTATATCCATACCCTGAATATCTTAACTATGACATTAGGGGATGGGATGAAGGATTAAGTAACAAGAAGAGTTCATATAGTTTTGCTATTCACAGACACCTAGAGTACGTCATGATATGTTGTTAGATGTCACTCATGACCAGTGAAAGCCTATTGATAAGTGTTATCAATGAGGGCATAATTGGAATAGTTTCAATTAAATAAATAGAATATTCACTATAAATAGAGGTTTAAGTCATGCTAGCACAAGTAACCAAGCCTCCACATAATAGAAGAAGACACAAACTAGGAGAGAACCCCCTAGGGCTGTGAGCTCTCCCTCTTTCTCCAAACCGTGTGGTCATCTTCTCCCTCTTTAAGCTAGCATCTCATCAAGTGTTGATAGTTGCAAGGATTCACAAAGGTCTTGTGCTAGTGTGGATACTTTTGGAGCTAGGCTTAATCCGTTTGAAGCTCGGGTTCTTCAATCACAAATCAAAAGGCTAACCAAGTAAGTTTTATTTATGTTTGATAAATATGTATGCTTGTTTGTTTATCTCATGTCCCTATGCTTGTTCGAATCTTGTTTGAATATTCGAAGATGGAATCATCTTTATAAAAAAATTTATTTTGTCTTCTGCTGCGATTCCATGGATTTCGAATATGCTTTCAGTGGTATCAAAGCCAAATAAAGCATGGACATGAGGTTTGATGATGGTTTGCAATGGTTTAATTAATTAAAATCAAGTTTAACAATGGTTTAGGAACCATAGTGCAATTCAGCAATGGGTTCTTCATGAACCCTTTATGTTTTGATTTTCGATGGCTTTAGGTTTTGTTTAAACCCTCAAGGAGGATTCGAATCATGGTAGAGGCAGCCCTATAAGTTTCAGCCATTGGGGTTTTACCCCTTTGGTGATTTGAGATCAAGGGTTTGATGAAAACCCTCAAAAGTTTTGTGGGTTCTCTCTCTTTCTCTCTCACAATTTCGAACCACCTAGGGTTTGTTACATTTGAGTTTTGATTGTTGGGGATTATTCTCCATGGTATATTGAAGCTTCAATGATGATCAAATCCCCTACAAGGTGCACGACTTCTCTCTCATCTTTAACTCTCTATTTCGGCCACTAGGGTTTTCTAAACCCTAGTTAGTTCTTTAATAGTTTTATTCATGATTTATGTTTTAGAAACCCTATCATGATCTTCCATGGATGAATCTTGGTTTTTGGAAACCCTAGGTGAATATGGATGATGTTCTTGTTTTTTTTTTTGTTTTTTTGTTTTTTTTTTTTGGGAAAACATGAACAAAAGCTTGTTTTGAGAAAAAACTAATTTTAATGGCTATATGGGTTCACGGCAATGGGGTTTTCACCCCTTATGATTTTCGGCCATGAGGGTTTCACACCCTCTAGGCATGAGCTACATGGGTTCTTCAAAACCCTAGAATATATTTGCATATTTCTTGATAAAATTTTAAATAGTTTAAAGTTTGATTTTTGATAATTGCAAATATCATAGTTTAAATTTGTTTAAACTTGAAGCTTTAATGGAGTTCATGTTAAAGTGTTTAACAATGGTGATTTAGGGTTCTTTGAATCCTTGATATCATCATCAATGGTGGCTGGTTTTAGGTTTTAGAAACCCTAAACCAAAATAGGAATATTTCTTGATTTGTATTAGGAATCCCTAATTGTCAAACTAAAAAATCCCTAGTTTCTATTTTGAGCTTATTTGATTTAGGAAAGTTTCATATTTTTGATTTGATTCTTTCTTATTTTAAATGATTTTGATTTAGAATATATTGCAGCATATTTAGTGTTTATGGAAACCCTAAAAAGGTTGGATTAAGGTAAGGTTCTTTAACCCTAACCCTAACCCTAACCCTAACACTAACACACTTTCTCTCTCTCCCACTATACCTCACGGCCACATGGGTTTAGAACCCTAGTGTGCCTTATTTTATTTCATGTTTTCATAATCTTATGTTCTTCATATGTTTTATAAAGTGTTTATGAAGTTTTCAAAATAAATTTAATTGTTTTTGAAAATTAAAAATGAAGAACATATAGGTTTGATGAAAAAGTGTTTTATAAAACAATTTTAGTGTTCTTGAGAGATTGTGCAATTCATGTGATGAATTATTGTTTTTAATTGCTTAAAAACATTTAGGAATGTTTCTAGATGATATATAAGTATGTTAAAAACGTTTTATCATAATTGTATATTGATAGGATTAATTTTAAAATCGTTTTAGAATTAAAACTGGGTTGCTGTACGTTTTTCTGGGCAGCAACCATGTAGCTTTTGTAAAATCTATGAAAAATATTTTCTGGGTTTTTTGAAGCATGCCACCTATTGACTTCATTAATATAAGGTCTTAACAAAGTCTAGGAAGAGTTCTCATGATTTTTAATGACCTAGAATAGCCACACTAGATTTTTTGTGATTAAGAGTCAAATCTGGAAAATCTGACTCTCTATCGTAAAATGTCTTAAATTGATACCAAACATTGGAATCAAGTCTTGAAACCCCTGCCATTGTTTAGAGGACTGAAAAACCTAGTGAGTTGAAGTGTTTCCATGACTTAGTTCACTTAAGGTTAGGCCATTTAAAGCCATTTGTGAGCAAATTCCAGAATATGCCATGGTTTGGAGTTAGTGTCACAAAGTGCTTTAAAGTGATACCAAACGTTGGAATCATTAAACGAGATCTATGCCATTTGAAAGAGGACAGAAAATCCTTGTGAAATAAAGTATTCTCACATTTTAAAAGTTTGTTTTAATATAGGAAAGTTTAGTCCCAAAACGGTAGCTGAATTCTTAGTTTTGTGAAAAACTGGGTTTGTGTCTTTTAGAATTTTTGGTATTGAGTTATTATTTAATTCCTTCATCATAGGTTAATGTTGATTAATCTATAATGCATATTAAAATGTTAAATGCATGATGGGAATTGTGAGAATAATTTCTCAGATTAAATTCTATTTATTTAAAACTCTAATAGTGTTAATTAGGAGTTTTATTTATGGAAAGACACTAATATTATCATATGAGATATGATGGGATTATTTTAAATAAGATTTAAAAATACTTTATTATTGTTATGAGATAATAATAATGACATTGACTTTAATTAATTATATACCATTGCCATCATTGCCTTTCTCTTTTGTTATTATTTTATTTATGCAATGTGAATGTATAAATATGAATGGATGATTATGGACTAAAGATCAATTAAATAAGATGTGATTGGCCGCATTGGATGTGTTTCGTTTATTTTAATGGGTTGTATTTAAAGTAGTTTAAATATTGGTGATGTAATTAATTTGAGGCTTGTATGCCTTTTTTCCCTCTTAATCCCTATGTATCCCCTATCTCCTTAATCCCTTTCTTTCTTTTATTTTAAATGTAATATTTGATGCATGGTGGAATATGGTGGACTCGAGGTGCATGGTGGAGTCTCGTTCAAAGAGGAAAAGCAAGGACTTGAGAAGGACTTGGCGAGGACTTCAAGACTTTTCAAAGATCTTTTAGTCTTGGTGTAATAGTTACATAGCTTTTTAATTGCGATCACCTAACCCTCATTATAGACCTAGGGTTCATCTTTTTGGCTCAAAGTTTGAACCCACCCTAAAAGTCCATAATCAATCCAAGGCCCATTTAATATATGAGATGTATGCTTGGTAAGGGCTTGGCCTAATTTATTATATGTTCACGATGAATCCACCATAGCCTCTAGAAGGATAGTGGAGGATAATCGAGAACTAATAATAAAGTTTGGTCTAAATTTTATATGCATGTTTGATATATATATGTGATGCATGTGATGTATGTTTATGTTAAAAATGAGACCCTTTTGCAAAACCCTTGTTTTCAAAAATTAAGTTGTAAGGAAGAGGTATGAGCCTTATCCTAGCCTCCCACCATTATAAGATAAGAAAATTCCTTCGATGTTTATGTTTGGCTGCAGATATGCGGGAACATATCTATTCTAAGAATTCTTCTCATCTTATTTTTAATATTGGATATCATAAGATGCGAAAATGATGTATCCCAAGAACCTATTATGTGAGGGATACAACATTCAATTGACCATACTTATGTGAATGGTGGGTGTGACTTAACTAAAGAGTACTATCCAAGAACCTATTATGTGAGGATACTACAATTTAGAAGCTAAATGAAAGATTGGAATTTGCTTAAGAAGCATTAGGATAAAGAGTTATCCACTCATCAAAATTAGTATCCAAAAGCCTATTATGTGAGGATTACTAATCCTTGATGGGACCCAATCCCTGCTAAGGAAATTCAATACTGAAATTCCCGAATCTCATTAATAAAGGGTATATGAGATTTGAATCAAATAGTGGGAGGTACCATAAAACTTTAAATCCAATAGGTTTTTATGGTTTAATAATATGAAATTTACATTTATTATTTTCTGTTGTAGATGGCTCCACTAAACCCATTATCTAGAATCCTTGATGACAACCGTTTGACTGGTCCAAATTTCAATGACTTGGTTAGGAACCTGAAAATAAGCTTAGCTGTTGATAAAATTGATTCTATTATCAAATCTCAGCGCCCCAATGCTTTGCCTGAGGGGCATCTGAAGAAGAGCGGGACACTTATAACAAGTGGCTCGAGGATGATGTGCAAGTCAGGTGTTATATGATGGCATCGATGACCAATGAGCTCCAAAGGCAACAAGAGGTCATAGACAGTGCATATGCAATCTTCAAGAATCTTAGAGTTATATGAGTCACAGAACAGGATTGTAAGGTACAATGTTGTAGGTGATCTTTTCTCAACTAAGATGTTGGAAGGGAAATCGGTTAATGAGCACTGCCTTAAGATGATCCGGAACATCCTCGCTCTTCATAATCTAGGAGTAGAGATCAATTTGAAGATGAGTACTGATATTCTGCTTCATTCACTTCCTTCAATCTTTAAACAATTCATCATGAACTTTTACATGTCTGATGTGAATGATAAAGTTTCATTAACTGATTTGATGAATATATTGATTACTGATGAGGAAACCTTGAAAAAGGATTCCAAAGGGAATGTTTTGGCCATAGATAGGGCATCGACTTCTAAACCCAAGGCCAAGGGCAAAGGTAAGAAGAAGAAGACGTTCAATCTTAGGCCAAAAGGAGGAGTAAAGAAAAAAGATACAAAAGGAACGTGTTTCCACTGCGGCAATACATGTCACTGGAGAAGGAATTGCAAGAAGTACATGGCTTCGTTGAAGAATGGTTCTTCAAATGGTGCGTCTTGTATTATATTTACTAATTGAGTATTAGTATTATTATTATTATTTTGCTTTATGGTATGTGATACCTAACTACGTTTTTCTTGTACAATACGATTGTATGTAAGAGACAAAGGGAAGCAGAAAGTTGAGTAGACATTGGGCTTGCAGTGTTTGGATAGGATCAAGAGTTGCTGCCTTCAACACTATAGCTCAATTCTTGACTAGTTTATTTAGAATTTCAAGAACTTTTATTATTGCCAGTTTGTAATAAATACTTCTTTGGAAGTTTTTTATTTAGTTTTGAATATTTTGATTATTTGAAACAGTTTATTTATAATATTGATTATTTGGATAATTTCTGGCAATTGTTTTAAAGTTCTAAATTCTTCATGAATGCTATTAAATATATATATGATTCAATTTTGTAGGGTCATATTGATAAATGAATCTTGACACTTTGTTTAAATTCATTAATTAATATGATCCAATCACCTTATTTATAAGGCAATTAAAAGGATAATACATGAGATGTATAAACCTTATAATTTAGTTTGATATACTTTATATCTATTTTGAATATTTGGAAGTGTTCAAAAGGATTCAAAATTATGAATATTTGAAGAGTTCAAATCATTCATTTGAAGTAAAGCTAAAAGAAAATATTTAGAATATTTTAGTTGAATCATTTATATAAAGAGGACCTTAAATATTTTAAACGTTTTGACTTAAGGAATTATTTTAAATATGAGCTATTTCAAATAAACCTTAAAGCTATGCTTTATTTAATAAAGAGTTATTGGAAAGCAATGTTTCCATGATGGTTGAGAACCATTCCTTTATGAAACAATTTTAGGGATTTTTATATTATTAAAGAGTTTAATACCTTGTTTCAAAAGGACTAGTGGGAGCAATAAAGTCATCATTTATTCTTAGCTTTCTTTATTTAAGTACATACTTTAGATACTAAGTGTAGTATCATGAATTCCATAAACATTATAGGAATTTTAATCTCTCACAAATATTGATTTCATGAGGGATAATATATGAGTTTAATATTTGAGAAATATGGGATCTCATAAAAGATAATGTATTTAATACAATATCATTAATGCAACAATAGTTGTTGGCAGATATTGGAATTATTCAGAATAATGATCCTGAATAAAAGTGAGTATATTCTTAAATTAATTAAGAATGTAATACTTACATGAATAAAGAAATCTAAAAGGATGCCATTTACAAATTGCTTAAAAGAATGCCTAGTACATACTGTTCTCTATCCAGAACATATGTCTCATTTACTGGACATCAAAGTTGGCAATAGAATTATAGTTTAATTACCATTATTAAAAAAAATAAAATAAAAACTAAAGATGCAAAGTTTGTTTGCATAAGATCTCCATTGCCATAACACCTCATGGGAGTTATAAGCCCTGTCTTTCGAAGACTAGTGTAAGATACTATGATGATTGGCTTTAGTGCAAGTGGGAGATTGTTAGAGGTATGCCTTAAAATTAATCCTAAAGAGCATATCTATTTCATATTAGGATAAGAAGGTATTACTTATCGTTTATATATTCAATTATATATACGATAATGTCCATGAATAAATGATAAGAGAAATATGTATCTCAAGTTTGTTGAGATATGGAGACTCATATTTCTCATACACATTTATTCTAAAAGTGTTCTTAATCATAGGTTTATTAAAGATGACATTTATTAAACCGACAAGAGTAGCACAGATTTAAACTAACTCCAATGGGAGGATAGGTAGTCTTTCCTATCAGTGTAGTGACACTTAAGTTAATCTGTGGGTGCATATTAGAGAATATGCACACTGAACATGATCTGCTAGAATATTCCTATGGAGATTAAGTCAAAGGAATATTCTTATGTTACGTCCATTTATTTGGTAATCGTAAGACTTGAGACACCATGGATGTCTTGTGCCTGAATCATTAGGGTTTGATAGTGTCTTATACAGAGTCGGCACTTATTGTCTCTAATGAGTCTTGCAAGAAGACATATGAGTGGCCAATAATGAATCATCACTCTCATTGTTATGAGAGAAAATGTCAGGGTCAGTTCTCAAAGATAACTCTCAATGTGAATCTTTGACCAGAGTGATAGGTGAACTATGAAAGTGTTTCATAGGATTCATCTAATTGAGATTATATTTTAAAGAACATATGACAAGAATGTTAAGATAGGGTTTTGACTTATATCCATACCCTGAATATCTTAACTATAACATTAGGGGAAGAAGGATTAAGTAACAAGAAGGGTTCATATAGTTCTGCTATTCACCCACACCTAGAGTACGTCATGATATGTTGCTAGATGTCACTTATGACCAGTGAAAGCCTATTGATAAGTGTTATCAATGAGGGCATAATTGGAATAGTTTTAATTAACCTTAAAATAGAAAGTTTCTATTTTAGGAGACATGGAGATGTCCCTAGTCACTGCTAGGTTGGGGTGAACCCAAAGGGTCACACACAATAGAGCATAAGAGAGTCTTTTGAATAAAAGAGAGGAAAATATTCATAGTTATTGTTTATTTAGTCCTCATTATTAATGGTTAATTAAGGAGGGACCAAATAATAAATAAATAGAATATTCACTATAAATAGAGGTTTAAGTCATGCTAGCACAAGTAACCTAGCCTCCACATAATAGAAGAAGACACAAACTAGGAGAGAACCCCTAGGGTCGTGAGCTCTCCCTCTCTCTCCAAACCATGTGGTCATTTTCTCCCTCTCTAAGCTAGCATCTCATCAAGTGTTGATAGTTACAAGGATTCACAAAGGTTTTGTGCTCGGGTGGATACTTTTGGAGGCTTCATCCGTTTGAAGCTCGGGTTCTTTAATCACAAATCGAAAGGCTAACCAAGTAAGTTTTATTTATGTTTGATAAATATGTATGCTTGTTTGTTTATCTCATGTCCCTATGCTTGTTCAAATCTTGTTTGAATATTCGAAGATGGAATCATGTTTATAAAAAAATTTATTTTGTCTTCCGTTGCGATTCATGGATTTCGAATATGCTTTCAAAAGCAAGTTAAACAATCAAGTCGTGTTCCAATATAAACTTTCAACAAGGTTTAACTATCTTAACAAAGATTGCAAATGAGGATTCCAATTTGAATAATAACCAAGCTTAACAAGTTATATCTCATTCAAGATATTCAGTCAAAACTAAAAAAATTGAACTTAATACGAAATGTTTTAACATATGTCATCCATCCAAAATATCAAAACTAATTAAAGTAGTGACCAAAATTAACCAAATATGTTCAAGTACCAAATGTTATCCAACTAGAAACAACCAAGTATTTTAAAAAAAATCCTTTGTTTTGGTAAACAAAAAGATAAACAACTATACATAGTTGGCTGGATCAAAAGCAGGGTCCATGGGTGCATCCTTGAAAGGGTCCTCAATTCTTAGCTTCTCTTTGATCATTTGAATGTCTCATGATTGCTCATTATAACGCTGATCAAGAGTGTCAAACCTTTTATCAAATTGATTAAAGTGTTGGTGAATCCCCATTGAGAAATGCTCGAAATGTGACAAGAGTCGATCATAGGGATTTTGAGAACCTTTGCCTTGAGGTGAGGAGCTTAAGGTTCTTGAGGGGCTGCCACTCACCTTTTATGCCTGTTTACATTCTCAGTGTTAACAATCTATCTTTTATCTTGAGGAATCCAAAGATACCCTATTTTGATGAAGGTGGTCTCACAGAATGTGTCGGAATCTTTGCTAGGATCATTTATGACAATTTCTTTTTCCAATAACACATCCACACCAAATAGAGAGAAGATATTTGATAAAAGTATTCCATAAGGCAAGGAAAAGTTATGTATAGGGGCAGTGCTATGAATATTGTCAATAATGACAAGGGCAATGTTAATTTGTTCTGTAGTAAGCACAGCCCAAATTAGAAAAATGTCAAGAATAGAGACATATGTATAACTGAAAGAATACATCAAGGGAACGCAGCGGAATAAAGGATTTAAAATTTTTCCCCATTGTATTCATCCAAGAATCTACTCAATCGATAAAACGAATCAAAACAATTAATTGAACAAGAATTAAAAGTTTACTTTATGTGTTCCTTTGCAAAAGCTCCCTTCACTTTGATGATCG
>JAESVK010000606.1:1926175-1960522 GCA_017140935.1 Hamamelis virginiana
ATAAATGAATAAAGTTCCATACAATATAATATAATGAAATACAAAACCCTAAACACAACTTAACAATTGGTTTTAGGGCACATATCTAACAATAACTACCAGACTTAGGTCGAATATTGTGGACAACTATGGAATGAATGACTCTAGAGTCAAGTGTGAGTTGGGAGGTATTTTTCAAAAATTCATTCCTAGTCATATTAGGGTTGCCAAAAATCAGACGAATAGCTTCTAGGAGAGGAAATGTATCCCCTTTAACTGGGTGATTTTCTGGTTTGAACCAATGCATTTCCAATGGGTATATTGAAAAGATTAGCAAAGGTTTCCTTATCAAATCAATTTTCTCACCCTTAACATAAGAATGGATAAAATCTTTGCCTTGAGCCAAATTGGCATAAAAATGCCTAACAATGAGAGGGGTAATAGGATAGCCAATCTCTAACAAAGATAACCAATTTAAATCACGAAATTTGGAGTAAACATCTGGAAAATATTCAGCAAGAAAGTTTTTGGGAACGCTCTTACCCGTGATGATAGTGTGAGATGTAATGTGTTCAGTCTAGAGCGTCTCACATTTTTTAGTGATGAAGAGTTCAGGATAGGGTTCATTTGTGCGAGCACACCAAGAAACCTTTCTAGTCACTTTCTCATTCCCTTTGCTTCGTTGAGAAGCCCTAGAGGATCCCTCACCATGAGAACGATGAGAGGGAACCGATTTCTTGGGTGCCATGAAAATATAATGAGGGAATGTGAAAATGTGGGATGATTTGAATAAGTTTGAATTTACCTAGAATAGTTAGAACACCTAGGTTTAAGGTTTGAGAGAGTTTTTGAGAGAAATAAGTCGTGAGGAGTGAGAAAAACATAAGAAAAACTAAACGGTTAGGGATTTTAAAAAACAGAGCCACCGAGCAATAGTCGACTATACCAATGAATCAGTTGACTATTATGGTAGTTAGTCAACTAGTTCAACAGTTTAGTCGACTAAAAGATAGGCAGTAGCTAAACTTGTTTTTCCAGTTCACTTAGTCGACTATAACAAAGTACTTAGTCGACTAATCGAGTTCGACATTTTTGGTTTTGAAAACTTCTATTATTATTCGACTAGATAGGACATTGTTAGTCGACTAGGTTTTGTAAAACTTCTTGGTTTTCAAAAATTATGCTCCAAAACTCATTCATTCATACATAGCAAGATATTAGGTAAATGTATAACATCAATAATACATCATTTTGAGAGAGAGAGTCAATACATTTGTGCCATTTGCTTCCAATCATATTCAAACATGTTAAAACAAGTGAATGTTAATATGAATTATCAAAATATCATTTTTAACAATAAACTAAGAATTTCTCATACAAGCAGGGGTGTTAAAAAAGTTATTGCTCCTAAAACAATGCTTAAATATTCTCTCCATCTTGCAATTAAAAACAACAAGTTTCAAGCATACGATTCATCAATTAGAATTATAGGCGCATGACATAGAAGGAATTATATTCAAGAATTTAAAATAAATTCTTACAAGTTACCAACCAATGTTGGTTTCATTTCCTTCATCTTTGAAGAGTTGATGGTGGATTCCTTGACTAGTGATCTCCATCATTCATTAATGTCTTCCATCATCAATGATTTGTACGCATCTCTTTGCTATATAAAGACAAGTTCCTCCTTGATCTATACACACAAACATTTCGCTTCCAAAGTGTCATATATAAATAAGAATAGTCATCATAAACAAATATATGCTCAAAATGTTATAATGAGAGAATATGCAATATGAGATATTAACAAGCATAAATTATTAACATGGTAATTTAATGTCATTTCAGACACGGGGTAGTTTATAGTCTTTTTGGACTTAAAAGTATCAAATACAATGAGGGATAGGATCTTCCTTCCTTACCCAAATAGTTCTCACCTTTGATTGCTCTATGGCAACCTTAGGGGACTTAAACCTTTTTCTATATCGATGACTATCATAAGATCCATAATCATATGGAGTCCTTTTATAATCTCTCAAGAGGTGAAAGCATTTTGGTATAATATGACCCTTTTTACCACAATGATGGCAAGTAGGAATAAATCTAGGAGGATGATTAGTGTGTATAGGTTTATGCACAATTTTCCTAAGTATATTCTTCAAGGCATATCTTTGACTTTTATCTACAAAAGTTTTTACCTTAGACTTTGGATATTTGGGACGAATGTGTTCCTTACCACCACACTTGTAACGAGTAGGAATATTCTTGGGTCTTGACTTGATAACAAAAGGTAGCTCTTTAGGTTTTGAGACATTAGCAATGTTTGAAATACATTTTTTCTTTTTCAAAGAGTCTTTTTGTTTTATCAAAGAAATTTTTTCATTTTCACACATTTTCAAATTTTGTTCAAGACTCTCAATTTTACTTTTCAAAATAGTATTTTCATTTTTCAAATCTTCAAAATCATTTAATGAAATTGATATAGAAGGAGTGTTTCTCAAGTTCTCAATCTTTTTAACTAAAGTTAAATTTAACACTTGAAAAGCCTTTTTCTCTTTTGAAATGGATGACAAGTCATTTTTCAAAAGTTTGTGAGATTTGTTCAAAGCATTATTTTTCTTGTAAAGTTCTTCACATAAAGATTGAAGTTGCTCATAAGATAATTCATCGTCAAAATCATCATCAAAATCATGAATACGTTCACCAACACAAAAATCATTTTTAAAATCCATTCTTTTAAAAACAAATAATCAAGTTTGCAAAAATCTTTAACTCAAAAAGATAATCAAATATAGAGTACCTACTCTGATATCAATTGTTGTCCCAAGTTATATAACCCTAAGGAGGTGAATAGGGTTTTGGCAAACTTTAAGCAAATATTACCAAATAAAAATTATGATCCTACTAAATAGCGGAACCACAAATAAATATAACTTAATTGGAAATGAGAGAGATAGAGAAATCAAACACAACGATATTAATGTGGTTCGGACTTCACCTATGTCCATGCCTTAAGCACAAAGCCCAATGATTCTTCAATCCACTACGGATCACTCATTCAAGGTGGAGAAACCTTTACAACCAATCTCACTTCTAAAGGTGGAGATAAAACCAATGCTACCAAAGCACTCAATCTTACTTTCGATGAATATTAAACCAATGCCCACCAAGAGCACTCAATCTTACTTTTGGTGAAGATTAAACCAATGCTACCAAAGCATTCAACCAATCTCACTTTCGGTGGAAACCAAACCAATGCTACCAAAGCACTTCTTCTCAAGCTTGAATTTGACCAACAAGTTCCAAGCTTCACAAGAGTTATCACCCAACCCTTAGCTCACAAGAAATATGTAACGCCCCAACTTGACGTTATACACTGACCATCCTAAATAGGTCGACACATGTCAAACTGAAGATACAGCCTGATAAGCTCATTCATATTTCCATACTCAGGAGATAAAATATTTATATTAAAAATATGGAATGAAATGTACATACATATGTCCCAAGTCATAAGAAATTAAAAGTCTTCAAGTAAAATAACATATTGCCAACATCCCTGGCATATAAGTGTAGACATCCATTTTTGACCATGAGTATGGTCATGAATGGTTGCCTGTGTTTAGAGATGAAATAGGGTGTCAAAACCCTAAGTTCCCAGTTTTACCCTTTATGGGTAGTTAGTTAAAGGTCATTATCACATGTAGGTTTTTAGGTCAGATTGAGTTGGTTCTTTTTGCATTAGATTTTTAGAGAGTCTAGGAATATCCCTGTAAAGTTTCATGGCATTCTGAGTCAGGCTTGACAGAAAATAAGGCCTTTTGTGACTTGAAGGGCAATGCTGTCCTTTGAATCATAAAAGCCCTGAATGACTGTCGATCTTGTCTCGAATGGCCTCGAGGCTTTGGCATAGATATTTAAAGTGTGTTTGGTAGCTAATTTGATCAGTGGCAAGGTCTGTAGAGCCTTCCGGCTCAGGATTGGCTCTTAAGGCTCAGAAGGCCCTTTCAAGCCCAGATTAGGGTTTCGACCAGAACGACCGGAATTCGATATTTTTATTAAACCAAAGCCTTCAAAGGCTTCAAAACACTTTCCTAAAACATTTTAAAACTTTTTTCAAGAAGAAGAAATGATTTTGAAAGCAATCGGTTAGCAAATTCCAAAACCCTAATTTGGGCCCGACAGGTCCTAAACAGCTAATCGGTCGACTTTTCCCTAAACCTTTGACCTTGGTCAATGCATTTTTACTTCAAATACTTTTTAAAACATGGAGAATCGAATCATGATCATTTCGGCACTTGAATCGTCAAATTTGGACTTAAAATGGGCCCGAAAAGCCGAAAAAAACAGAAACCGGATCGAAACGGGCAGAGATAGGCCCACGTAGGGCAAAAATGGCATGGGGGATGGATGACCATCCACCAAGGGACGGCCAACCGTCCATGAAGGATGGCCAACCGTCCCAAGGTGGATGGTCGTCGATCCTTTTAGCCAAAAATTGCATATTTCAGAGTTTTTTTCCTGCCAGGACTCTTCCAAGCCCTGCCATGTGTCCAGTTCGGCCATGGGGACTTTGGGATGAGTTCAAACACCTTGGAAGACTGGTTTTGAACCCTTGGATCATTCCTAAGAGATTTAAACTTAGCCATTGATCAAACTCAGGCCTCCCTATAAATTGAGGGCCTGAAATCAGTTTTAACACACAGAATAAGCTTTAGAGAGCTAGCTTGGAGAGTAGAGGCTTGAGCAATTGCACAAGCTTCCCCCATAGCACTCTTGCTTAAGTTTTAAAGTTCTTGAGGTCCTTGGAGTCCTTGGAGCTTGAAGAGAAGGCTTGGAGCAAGAGAGAAGGAGGCAAAGAGGTTAGTAGAGTTTTATAGTTTGTTTAAAATTTTATATTTTTCTTCTTCTTCTTCTTCTCTTTTATGTCTATGTTGTGTTAGGATTAAGTATGTAGAATAGGTTTTAGATTAATGCTTGTACAATAATGGTCTTCTAGATGCATATAGGTCCTTTTTGTTTTGAGTCTAGTTTTCTTACATAATGAATATAGTCTTCTTCTTCTTTATTTGAAAGTATGTTGATTGCTATATGAGTATTGTGAGCATGCTTTAGATATATTTCATGACTAGAGTGCATGTTAGGAGTGAGTCTTTGTTGTTATGATTTTCCATTTTTATTATAGTTTGAGTCTTTATCATGCTAGGATATTAGTATTAGAAGTAGGGTCATGTATTGTTTTTTTATAGATAGCATTGTCCTTATTCTTAATTATTAAAGTTTATCACATGGAATACCTAAGTATGGATTGATATATGAATTGTGTTCGAGGGAGCATGCTATGGTGAGTTTCTTCCCTTGTAATGAATGTTATTAATTTAAGCATGATTATAATGTGATCTCTTGATTGTCTTGCATAGTGTTTTAGCATATTATTTTGGCATGCATATTAGGTTGCATATTAGTCATTCTCACTCTTTTTATTTGTTATTTTCATGGGCTTTAGTTCATTTGAAAGGGTGTATTCAAATCTGTCCATAGATTGAAAGTACCTTTAAAGTATACTAAAAGTCATTTTTTAGGGTCAAACCAACCTAGAAACATGCCTAGGTTCACATAGAATAATTAGATTGCATCTAGGACATTCTCATGCATTTTTATTAATTGTTTAGTCGCATTTTTCATGCATTTTTCATAAATTCCAGCATGCGTTGTTTTACTATTTTAGGTTGTTTAGATTAATTTAGGATGTAGTTAGGGACTCTAGGTTAGGGGAACCACTTGGCTCCACCTAGGATTCCCCTTTGTTGTAATAATTACATTAAAATTAGGATTCTAGTGAGTTTAGGATCCTATTTTCGAGAGGATTTTCAAAACTAATGTTTTACTAAAATTAATTGATCATTAAATGGATCCCAATGAAATTGGAACTTTTGAAATTGACTTGGAATGAAATTCCACCTTTTGAAAGGATTTAATTCGGGATAGAATTCTCATTTTGAAAAGAGTTGTGATTGGATAAGAATTATGATTTAAAAAGAATTCTAACTTCATTGAGAATCTATTAATTGATGAATTATTTTCTAAAAAGGATTTTAAATTAATAAAAACTCTCGAAGATAGAGTCTTGGATGAGATATAATGCTAATGATAGTGTAGTTCATTACAATAGGAGAATCCTAGGTAATCGAACTACGTGGACTTTGATCTTTGTCAAGCAATTGATAAGGTACGTAGGCAGTCAATAGGGCGCAAGTCCAATCTTAGGTTGACTCTAGTCTCCTAAGATCTTTAGGATTGTGTATACTTTTGTATTATTTATTATTATATTTTAGTATTATATATCATATTTTGTGATTGATTAGATAAATAGGATTGTCATGATAAGATTTTGATAAAGCCCAAATCTAATTAGGAGACTTTTAATTAAGGCGAGGTGGGTGCCTACAAGGAGTTCCTTGGAACCTTCCCACTTCGTAACCTAGCCCCCGAATCCAACTTTGATTCAAAGACCATGCTTTTTCCAAAATATGAGGTCAATGTTTTATTGAAAATAAAACTCTTTTCGTGGTTTCCTTGTTCCCTAAAAATAAGGTGGCGACTCCTAGTTTTTTTATAAACTCTCATCCCTTTTTCAAAAACCCAATCTTGAGTGGATAATAGAGAAGGATAAAAGTAGATAATAAAGAAGGATAATAGAGAAGGATAAATCGAGACGGACAAACATCATCCACAATCCACTCAAGAAAACACCCCCAAAGTGAACGAAAGGCCTCTCGATCAGGTTGGCTGGTTCACAATAAGCACAAACAATATATATACAAATATACATGAAGTCTAAAACCCTATCTCTGCTCAGGTTATACTGCAATAATGCATCCAAAAACTACAAATCCAACTGCAAAATGCAATAAGCTCCATCATGCGAGCTACTATTATACTCCTGAAAATCTGCTGTATAAAACACAGCGTGAGCTTGGTATGCTCAATAGAAATATTATCTTCAATTAACAATAATAATACTGATGCAAGAATTATTTCAGAAATAATAATATTCAACATTTATAAACCATTTATAATTCCAGTGTGGGCTTTTGTATTTTATAAACCATTTCCATCCAAATAAAAATCTCATTGGCTCTAAAGAGTATAACAGAAGCTACCTTTTAGGCTAACCAGCCCCTAGCGCAGCAACACTAAAATATAACCACAATAGGTTCTTCCTTGAGGGTAAGCCACTTGCATGGGCTATTTCCTTCGGGTCCGCTCAAAGGCTCCACCCAAGACACAAGGCCCTCTCCCTGAATACTAATTGAGACAACATATATACTTTCCATGTGTTTCATTGCATAATAATATCACATTTGCCAACCAGGCATAAATCATTTTGAAAGGCATATAAGTACTATTATCAAAACATCATTTCATAATATGCGCATTCTACAAATATAAGTTCAAGAAATCAATTCATATGCCATCACCAAATCCATATAAAACATACCACACATAATATTTCATAACAGTTATAATTTCATGCACCGTAGTTATCCAAATATGTTTCAAAGAAGGTTTCACAATAATTATTTTAATAAATTCATATTATCAATGTTAAAGAGGATAGTTATATTCCTACCTTCACCACTGTGAACTCTAAACTCAATTTCCTTCCACAGATGCACCTTAGCTAGCGAAGGGATTGTCTATTGGACTATCAGGATCAGAAATAGGAAATAAACAATATATTTCTTAACTCCTAGCTCATGTATAAAATAAAAGAAAACGGACTAAGGCTCCACAAGCCAACCTATTTCATTCAAACTCCAGTGTTCAAAAAACTTATCATGTTTTATAAGTCCTTCAAATATGTAAGGTTTGATTTGGAAAAGCATGTTTGAATATGAAAGTTCAACACTTCGAATTGAAAATAAATATGCTAGAAAGAGGCATTACCGATAATTCGCATATCTATTATTCGTAATGACAATTAACTGCCATAGCTGTCGACTTGCATTACCGATAATGCACATATGCATTATCGGTAATGAGATCCCATGGCTGACTGTACAACATAACATTACCGATAATGAACATATACATTATCGGTAATAAGACTTCTTTGTTGAAACTGATTTAAAGCATTATCGGTAATACACATAAGGCACTACGGTAATGGTCGTGCGAATTACAATGCTTCGAACAGTCCGAAACCCATTTTTTTTCTATAACACTCAAACATCCCTCAAATCTTAATCAAACACCTTCAAACTTTAAATCCACCATAGATTCAACTCAAAAACAACAAATAAACCATTGTTACCAAAATCCAACGGTTAGATCTTCGGATCTACCTTATTTTGACATTAAACCCACAAAACTCATGCTTTAACAAAAACCAAGTATAAACACTTTCAAATCCTTTAACAAATCACACAATTCAATCCCAAACAGCACAAATCAACTGCTCTAAACTTCCCATCACTTCGATCCTCACGAATCCAACAAACCCACCTTAAAACTCATAAAATGGGTTTTGAACCAAAAATGAAAAAGAAAGGTAGAAGATAGAGAAGATGATGGCGGGGTATAAAGCGTACCTGTTCCAACAACGAGGTGTTTCCCAGTGACAAGCTTTCTCTCATTCTCTCCCGAATTCTCTTTCCCTCTCTCGAATCTTCTCTCCGTCGAATGGAATATAAAGAATGGGTTTATAAGTTTTTAAACTTATCCAATGGCCTACTAGTAAATATTTCAAAGTTAATTTATTTTTTTAACAATAAAATACTATTATAAAAATACAAGTTATTACAAAATACAAAGAGTTTTATGTACAATGAACAACTCCTTTTGAGTAGATGAAGTACAAATGAAGTACAAATAAAGTTCTCACTAGTATCTCTTAAAGATAAAACTATTTGGCTCAAGAGAGAATGATGATTCTTTGACTAAATCACATAAGATTGATGTAAACAAGTTGGTATAAGTTTGTGTATGTTCAACTACTTGCTTAAGACTCATACAATGAGTATTTATAAGCCTACAAACGAATATGGCCGTTGTGAGTAAAAATATAGCTGTTTGAGTTTGTCAAAACTAGCCGTTATAAGCTGCAGAGCTTTCTTAGTTGACTAGACTAAACATAGTTAGTCGACTAGGACATTTAAAATACTCTTTGAAAAATTTTCGGAATCGATTAGTCGACTAGACTACAAGAGTAGTCGACTAGCTTAGTTAAAAACTTTGTTTTTTAAAAACTGGGCTCGATTAGTCTACTATACCAAGGTGTTAGTCGACTACTTTAGGTGTTTTTGAAAACTTGCTTACTGCCACTTAGCTAGGCGACTAATTTGGTTGACTTAGTCAACTAGAAAGGGTTATAAACCAATTTTCATAAAACCTAGCTTGTTTTTTGAGTTAAAAAAGGCCCACTATGATTTTAACTTAGTTTTGACCAAAATATAGTTTTCCAAACAAATTAAAAACTATAGTCTTGAGGTCAAGTTCTTTTGAGCCAAGTAAGTTCAATCTTTTTGAGAGATTTATACAAATAAATCCTAATCACTCACACACAAGAATAAATGAACGCAAGGTCTTCACGATTTGATTCTTCACTTTCTTGTGCTTAGCTTCATCTTTGAACTTCAATAAAGTCATGGCTCGCTTCATTGTATTTAGTGAATATGCGACATATTCATAAAAAGTGTTGCACTAGTGCGCACTAAAGTCATTACAAGTCCGATAAGTTCGATAAGTTCCACTAAGTGTTGCATTACAAGTCCTATAAGTTCTTCTCATTCTTTTTGCATATAATTTTGTAAATAGTTGTGTAGTTATTTATAATTTTCCTATTAAAAAAAAAAGCCAATCCTAAACCTACAACCTCAATTCAAGAAGATTATGACCAATACCCATATATGGTAGAGAGAGAGGACATGAATGCACATTTCTGTACTGTATTGGGACATAACAACCCTCCCCAAATAATGACATTTAAGGATCATTTAATCCAAAAATTGAGAATGTCAAGGTTGTTTCCTAAAGTTGATGAGGCATGTGCCATTTGCGAGACATATGGGCATTCCACTAATGTTTGTCCTAATATCCTCATGTTTAGGAAAGTCTTCCATGAGCACTCTCATACTCTCAATCAACATAGTAACCCTTTCAATTTTCCATATTCCAACACATATAACCATGGGTGGCAAGATCACCCTAATTTTGATTGGATCAATGATTAGGAGGTTAGTCCTCAAGAGCCCCAAGGTTACTATCCCTTTCAAGACCAACCAAATTATGAGTATGATAGTCAATCCTCCTATTTTAATAGTTAACGATACCAAATGTTTGACTCAAACCCAAACCAAGGTTATGCCCCACCACCCTATCAAATAACCCAACCACCTCAAAAGATGAGCTTGGAAAATGCTTTGCAACAATTCATGCAAAGTCAAATAGAATTAGAAATTCAACATGCCCAAGCTATTGATGATATTAGAAATGAACTTACCGAGTTGACCAATTTGTTGGTTGTGCTTCAACAAAATGATAACTTTCCTTCACCATACATAGAGCATTGGGATTATTAATATCACATGGTCCATGTTAAAAGATTACAACGGGGGAAACACAGCGGAAATAAAGTTTAATTTTTTTCCATAGTAATCATCCCAAGGATGTTTTCAAATGAGGAAAAGAATCAAAACAATTAATTTACAAGAATTAAAAGCTTATTTGATGTTCCTTGAAGAAGCCAACCCTTGAATCCTTTGAGCTCCAAAAGTATGGTAGCCTCCAACGGTATCCACACGAACATAAAATCTCAAGAACCCTTGCACCTTCACAACCCTTCGAAGAGACAAGCTTAGAGAGGGATAGAGAGTGGAAGGCTAGAGAGAGAGAACCACTATGCAGCTCACGACCCTAGGGTTTCCCACCTTCAAAAATGCCTCCTTCTCTTTTATGATGAGTGGTTACTTAGTGCTATCATGACTGACCGCGCTACGGAAAGGGAGGTTAATTCCTCACCGCGCGTCCAAATTTAGTAATTTATAAAACTACACTCAACAGAAGTTAACCTCAATTTGTTTAGTTAGGGCGAGTGCGGGTCGTCCACAGGGAACAATGGTGAATTCAATATAAGTTTTAAAAAGGTCTAAACTAGTGAGATTCAAAATTGATTTGATTGATTGGTTGATTCCCTTAAAAGCTAACAAATGCAAATACGGTAATTTAAACTAAGGAAAATCAAAGTGTAGAAAATGGCAATGGGGTTGGATCGGATTAGGGTGAGCATGTACCGTTTATAATAGAGAATGTTATTTAACTGCGGGATAATGGAAAACCTGAACTACAATATTAGGTTAACCGAAAAGATATGGATGGTTAAATATTTAATAATCAATAAAAAACCATAAACTATCAAAACTCATTGAGGATGCATAACCTATGCTAGTGATTAAATCGTTATTTACTCAATCATCCATTAACAAGTATACCATTTGCATTCGATTGTAAAAGTAATCACAGAAGACTCATACATTTGAGATAAATACGATTTTATAAACAATGATCCACGAATACAAATTTATCCCGAAGTTTAATAACATTAATTACAAACAGTAGCAAAATAAACCTCACCCAAAATCTTCTCCAAGCCCCATAGCCAAGAGACCTAGCCGGCCATGCAGTAGATCGGCGATCGTCGAACGCTCCTCCACCACATAGTTTGATTGCAAGGCTTTTAGAGTAGAATTGGAGTGTTTGGTTCCCATGAAAATGCCTAGGAAAATGTGTAGAATCTAGACTATGCTAAAAAAGGAAAGACTGCTAAAAAGGGAATGGAATCTCTCCTAAAAAGATGCTATTTATAGTCCCCATGAACCCTAGAGGGTGAAATGACGCTTATACCCCTCAATCACTTAATATTTACAAGAAAATGTCTCAGAATAGTCGAATCTGGGAGTTCTCTATCGATAGCGGTCATGCATCTATCGATAGAGAACTCGAATGGTTCAAATCGCCCTTGGTCAGTAAGAACACCTATCGATAGGTGATGAACTCCTATCGATAGAGAACTCGAATGATGAAAATCGCCTTGGAACAGAGCATGTTATATATCGATAGCTAGGATATGCCTATCGATAGATGATATTTTTGACTTCGAGATTAGCAGGCCAGAAGCTCACGGCTATCGATAGAGAATGCCACCTATCGATAGGTTTTGCATGAATTTAAATTTTGGTTGGCAGGTACCATCATCTATCGATACCGATCATCACCTATCGATAGGTGAGCCTTTCTGCTTCAAATTTGATTCAAATCAATCCCCAATGCTTCTTCAGCTCATTGCCATCTTTTCCCTCAGCTCAGGCTTCATCGAAAGGCATACAAACATGTTCCCATTGGACAAAATCCTGCAATAAGCCCGAAAACACCGTTATTCAGTTATTCAGGGAAAAACCTAATCGATTACTCCATAATTAAAGCAAAAATAGGGGTAACAGATATCAAATTAGGGCCTATGATTGCAAGCAATCACATCCCCCAACTTAGATGTTGCTAGTCCCTAGCTACACTTCAATATAGAACAATCGATTAAGTAAAAGGTAAAGCAGAATTAAAGCTACTAAAATTAAAAAGGGAAAACCAAAGACTAAGTTTGAGCATGAACAGTATAATGAATAAGCTGATGCATTTTATGCATGCAGGGCACCACGCTGTTCTTCACTTGCTGCAAAATCATTTTCAATCAACTAGAAGAACGTCCGTAATTGTGCTTGTGCAAATTTGAGCTTCAGAAAATTAATTTCTCTGTTAAATCAAGCTAGATTTTCATCCTATCGACAAGTTTCGATCTCTAAATCTCACAAGATGGTCGCTCACAATTAAATTGCACACGAGAAGATAGTGAACTAAATGATTCAAAACATGAAACAGGAAACACAAGTTCACTCAAAAATTTAAGCACAGGATAAAAAAGAATTGGAGATAGAAATGCTCAATTTGACAATCACAAGATAATCATAACCAATCATGCACACATTTGTTGATCAAAAGAGAACAATGCATCATTAAGAAATCAAACAGGACTTTAGAAGCTTGAAATATACCATGGTTACATGAAAGGAAAAGGCGACTCCGACATGAGAATGGTTAATCATATGTGGTTAAGGTGTTTACCCATAACCATTCTCGACTAATTAACTGAACTCAACAGAAGGAAAAAAGAATTAACTGAAACGACTATCAGCAAAAGGACACCACCAAAACAAACCCAAACTTAACCAAATTCCAACACAAATAAATACAACTTTTAATAAAAACTGCAACACAACCCATCACTGCCCTCAGATCCCTGCTGGATCAACACCATCATCCTGGCCATCATCTGCTGCATGAGTGAACGGGGACTGCGCGAACAAAGCCATCTCGGCATCCGATAGTATCTTTCCCCACTGGCTCCTCCATAGAGCTCCCATCTGGCGCGAATGCAGCCTCAAAGTCTCAGTCATAGACTGTTGTCCAGTTAGCAAGGTTTGCTGTGTGGCCATCATAGTCCGCTGCTCCAACCAAATCTGTTCCAGAAAATTTCTCTCTTTCATAAGCGGGACAGCGGAGGCAGGAATGTGCTGAGGGATAGGTCTAGGCTCCTGAGGTGGCGGTGATTTCTCCTGGGGCTGAGCAGGGGCAACAGGGGTGGTTCTCGCTCTCCTAGCAGCCTGACTAGCTGCTGTACTCCTAGCAAATGTGGTCTGGGTGATTGGGCCCTCGCCCCACAGTGGTGGCTCGTCAGAATCCACTCCCGCCCGCAATACAAAGAAAGTGATCATCTGCGGGTATGGCATATTGCTCCGAGGGACGGAGGAGATGTACGCTCGGATCTTATTAAAAATAAGCAGGGCTATATCCATCGGTCCATCATCCACGAACTCAAGAAGAAGTTGCACCGCCTCCAAAGGGATGTCAGAGTCAGTCCCTCGTGCTTGCATATTGGAGTACATAATTTTGTTCATTACCGAATAAAGGGCATGCATGTTCCCTATGCTGAAATTCTGCAGGACAAGGCTGGGATCGACACATACAATGGCTGCACAGGCTTGGAGAGTCATCTCTGAATATTGAAGGTGAGATGCCAAAAACTCGTCAGTAGCGGGGCGCTGGCAGCGTAAATAGCGCGCGATATCGTCCACACTGAAACGAATTACTCTGCCCAAAACTGTGCCCTGCAGAATCCCTAGCTCATCATCCTGAAACTAGACTGATAAGTAAAAATCCCGCACAAGAGAGGGCTTGTATCCTCTACCCTTCATCATCCACATCCTGAGTTTCCGTGCCTTCAAAATTTTTACAACGGTATGCTCCACATTGATATAGAGAGTGTCAACATACCTCTCCACGTTGAACTTCCTCCGCCTCAGTGCAGCCTCAAAGGCGGCCCTCTGGCTACTCTGGCTAGTCATTTGGACCCTACGGCCAGTCTGCGAATTATAACTTTCCAGATTTCTCCTCGGACCCTCTCCAACCTCTTCCCCTACTGCAAAATCCTCCTCAATAGGACGAGGGGCACGAGACGAAGAACCACGCCGGCGCAGCGCAGACGGGGGAAGTGGTGCACTGAACTCATCCTCACCTGAGTCGGAACTCGTATCAACTACTGCAGACCTCCTTCCCTGACCAGAATACGCCGCGGTGGACCTTCGAGGGCGACTCAGATTTAGATGAACACACAACCAATCAGAAATCGCACAATCAACTCCGCTACCACAACACAACAGCACTAACACACCCCACAGCAGTACTCAGTTCCTCAACAGTACGTTTACAGTCCCAAAACGAAGACAAAAACAAAAACCAAAACCACCCCTAAAGAAATCTAAACAGGGTCCAGACACTCTCAAAGGAATGTAAAGAACACAAAAATAGAAACCACAATACCAACCTAAGATAGATGGCGGGGTATATGTAGTCGTCAATCCGGAGTGCGAAGAGGCGAAGATTGAAGGGTCTTGGCAGTTATGGAAGCGCCAACCGTTTTTTCGAAGAGAGGGACGCGGGAATGGGAAGGGTCCCAGCCGCGGGCCCTTTTATTTTTTTTATTTTTGAAACTTTCGACTTCTCTATCGATAGCAGGTAAGACCGATATCGATAGGTCATCTATCGATAGCGGTCAAACCAACTATCGATAGGTAAAGCTTTCTAGTACGAAATAAATATAATATATATATATATATATTTTAAGATAAAGGGACAGAAACTGGTGACTATCGATAACCATGGTGGCTATCGATAGATGAATGGTTCTGGAAATTTTTTTTTTTTTTTTGAGATAACTACACAGGAAAGAGAATGGAGCAAAAAAAAAATGAAATGGAAGGGAATGGACTGATGGACTAACAACAACTTTACCCAAACACTCAACACTACACACGCCGTGAGGCTTCCTAGGCTTTGAATAAAACATGTAAGTGTTTAGGCTCAAAATGGGGTGCTAGGGTAAATAACAACCACAAACAATAAATAACTGGATACAAACACAAACAACGACCTAGAATCATTTTTCGAAAATGCCTACATGTTCTCAATTGATCAATTAACTTATACACAAGTGCAAATTTTCATCAAAGCGATTGCAAGCGCATGCAAAAAGCAAGAAACCAAATATGCTGAACAAGTCAATAGAGCAGTTATGCTATTCCCAAAGAAAAATAATGGCTCAAGATAAGCATAAGGGTTCTAAATCTCCACTCTTCTTTTAAGATTTAACTCTTACTCATTCGACATGATGATTAATTCACTAAAGCTCGTGTATGTGATCATTTTCAGGACAATTCTAACTAGATTCACAAAAATAAAAAATAAAAAAAATAAGCAACAATTCAGTAAGCTTGGGCATCAAACATGTATAACTAATCAACTAGCCATTCTCTAAAACATGCTCCTTATTAACAAAGAAACTGAAAACAACTAGTAAGAAAAATACATATTATAAACATTGGTTTTCACTTACCCATGACTTCACAGTTGCACTCAAATTCATCGACAATAAAAAGAAGCACATAATAAGAATGTCAGTCATGAATAAAATGAATGATGCTCTCCCCCCAACTTAAATTGAACATTGTCCTCAATGTCTAAGGGATGAAAACCCAATGCACAACATGCAATTCTAAAACAACCTAAACCTAAAAGAAAATAGTTGACTCATGGGTTTCCTTCCAAGCAGAGCTAAGTTTTACGTCTTTAGCCAGACGTCTTGCAATGTCCTAATTCGACTCATAAACAGGGTCCTCTAAGGACATAGAATCCACTACCAAACCATCATGAATATTGTCAATGGTAATTCCTTCAATGAAATGCTTGAGCCTTTGACCGTTTACAGTGAATTGAGCTCCACTCTTTGGGTTTCTTATCTCAACTGCTCCACGGGGAAACACTTTCACAACGACAAAAGGGCCATCCCATCGGCATCTCAGTTTACCGGGAAAGAGACGCAGTTTGGAATTGAATAGCCACACCTTTTGGTTTGGTTCAAAAGATTTCCTATTGATGTGACTATCATGAAATTCTTTTATTTTTTCTTTGTAAATTTTTGAATTTTCATATGCTTTACTGCGAATCTCTTTTAGTTCATTGATTTGCAGTCTTCGATTCAAACCTGCTTCATTCATTTCGAAATTGAATTTTTTATTGCCCATAAAGCTCTATGCTCCAATTCAACTAGATGGTGGCATGGCTTCCCAAACACCAATCTATATGGCGACATGCCAATAGGAGTCTTATATGCTGTCCTATATGCCCAAAGTGCATCGTTCAAGCGCAGTGACGAATCCTTTCGGTCAGGCCTGATAGTTTTCTCCAAAATGTGCTTAATCTCTCTATTTGACACCTTTACTTGACCACTGGTCTGGGGATGGTATGGGGTGGCTACCTTGTGGGTAATGGAGTATTTCTCAACCAGTGCTGCAAAAGGCCTATTGTTAAAATATGAACCTCCATCACTTATAATTGCCCTAGGGAACCCAAACCTTGAAAAAATGTTTTCTTGCAAGAATTTCACCACAACCTTGTGGTCATTGGTTCTAGTCGTCACTGCTTCCACCCATTTGGAAACATAGTCCACAGCAACCAAGATATATTCAAAACCATGGGAGACTGGGAATGGTCCCATGAAATCAATGCCCCATACATCAAAAATTTCAACTATCATAATTGGGCTCAAGGGCATCATGTCTCTTTTAGAAATAGTTCCCATCTTTTGGCAATTCTCACAAGTCTTGCAAACTTCTGAAGCATCTCTAAAAAGTGTAGGCCAATAAAACCCACACTGCAAGACTTTTGCAGCAGTCTTTTTCCCACTGAAATGACCCCCACATGCTAAGGTATGACAAAATTTCAAAATGTTTTGCATTTCAATTTCCGGGACACATCTACGAATTACTTGATCCGCATAATATTTAAAAAGAATTGGATCTTCCCAAAAATAGTACTTGATTTGTGCAAAGAAACGGTTTTTTCTATTCTTATCCCAATCCGAAGGAATGAGTCCCGTGGCAAGATAATTGATAATATGGGCATACCAGGGCAAGTGGTGGTGTGATATGGTCAGTAATTGTTCATCGGGGAACCTATCATGAATGGGTGTAGTGTGTAGGGGCTGATCTACCAGAATTCGTGACAAATAGTCAGCAACTACATCTTCACATCCTTTCTTATCTCTGATTTCAAAATCAAACTCTTGCAGCAAGAGTATCCACCTAATCAATCTAGGTTTTGTTTCTTTCTTAGACAACAGATATTTCAATGTAGCATGATTGGAATAGACAATGACCTTGGATGCTAGAAGATATGATCTAAACTTATCGAATGCAAAGACCGCTGCTAGAAGCTCTTTCTCAGTTGTGGTGTAGTTGATCTGAGCATCAACAAGTGTCTTACTAGCATAGTAAATCACATGGAAAACTCTGCCTACTTTTTGCCCTAGGACAGCCCCAATCGTATAATCCGAGGCATCACACATAACCTCGAATGGAAGAGACCAATTGGGTGTTTGCATAATTGGGGCAGTGCTCAAAGACGAGCAAAGTCTCTCAAATGCTTCAATGCACTCCTTGTCAAAAACAAAGGGTGCATCCTTAGCCAACAAATTACAGGGCTTAGCGATTTTGCTAAAATCCTTGATGAATATTCTATAGAAGCCCGCATGCCCTAGAAATGATCGGATTTGTTTAACAATGGTTGGGGGAGGTAATTTTGCTATCAACTCAACTTTGGATCTATCCACTTCAATACCTCTCTTTGATACAACATGTCCTAACACTATCCCCTCCTCGACCATGAAGTGGCTTTTCTCCCAACTTAGCACTAAGTTTTTCTCACAACACCTATTCAAAACCTTACCCAAGTGAGAAAGGCACTCATCAAATGTTGATCCAAATACAGAAAAATCATCCATGAATACTTCTAAAAACTCACCTATCATATCAGAAAAAATGGCCGTCATACATCACTGGAATGTACTTGGCGCATTACACAGCCCAAAGGACATGCGCCAAAAGGCAAAAGTGCCAAAAGGGCATGTGAAGGTAGTCTTTTCCCGATCTTCTGGGTACACTGCTATTTGGTTATATCCAAAATAACCATCTAAGAAACAGTAGTAGCTCTGACCCGCTAATTTCTCAAGAATCTGATCAATGTATGGGAGTGGGAAATCTTGGAATTCAACTTCCTATAGTCTATGCACACTCTCCATCCAGTGGTGGCTCTAGTTGGGACTAGAATACCCTGATCATTGGCCACCACTGTGATTCCAGACTTTTTCGGAACAACTTGGGTAGGAGCTACCCACTCACTGTCTGAGATGGGGTATATGATACCCGCATCTAACAATTTGAGCACTTCTTTCTTCACTACTTCCTTCATATTTGGATTGAGTTTTCTCTGCATTTCTCTCGATGGCCTAACTCCCTCTTCTAGATGAATCCTATGCATGCAAATGGATGGGTCTATCCCTTTCAAATCCGCCACAGACCACCCTATAGCTTCCCTATACTTTCTCAATGTATCCATAAGGGCTTTCTCTTGTAGACTACTCAAATCTGAGGCAACAATCACTGGGAGAGTGTCTCTAGGCCCTAAGAACATATACTTAAGATGAGCTGGCAAAGGCTTGAGCTCAAGTGTGGGAGGTGACTCCAAAGAGTTGGGCATAGGTACACTGGCCACAGGGGGTAAGGGTTCCGGATTAGGCATCCAAGTTAGGTTACCTATACTCTGGGATGACTCTAAAATTTGATTAACTTCTTCAATGGCTGAGTCGATGTCAAAGCTGTCAGTATCAAAATAGGCAAGGCATGCCTCTAAAGGATCCTCAGTGAGAATAAATGGTAAGGATTCCTCTACAAGTTCATCAATGACATCAACGAATGAACATTCCTCAAAGTGATGAGGATGGTTAGCCGCATGGTAAACTTGCAGCTTGGCCTTCAAATTACCAAATGACACCTCCATAATCCCAGTCTTGCAGTGAAGAACTGCACTTGCGGTCACTAGCAATGGTCGACCTATGATTACAGGAATTTGTGGTCTATTGCTATCAACGGGTTCCATGTCCAAGACAATGAAATTTGCAGGGAAGACGAATGATTCTATCTTGACAAGCACATCATGTAAAACTCCCCTGAGTACTTTGGTTGACCTGTCAGCAAACTGCAAGACGGTAGGTGTTGGTTTTAGCTCTCCCAAATCCATCTTCGCATACATCGAGGATAGAAGAATGTTCACACTTACCCCATAATCCACCAAGACTCTATCAACACAGTGATTCCCTAAGAAACATGGAATGGTGGGTGTCCCTGGGTTCTTCTTCTTAATGGGGATTTGGTACTGGCAAACTGCACTGGCAATATCTATGAGTGTTGAGGACTTGGTCAAATGCACGCGCTCCTTGCGCTGCTGGGTACACAAATCCTTAAGAAATTTTGCATAGGATGATGGGATTTGTCTAATTTCCTCTAAAAGGGGAATGTTAATTCTAACTTGTTTGAACACCTCAAGTATGTCATCAACTGAGGCTTCTTTCTTGGCTTTCTTAGCAGGCGACACAAGCGCCGAAGGGAAAGGTGCCCTAGGCACATAAGATGCCATTGGGCCTTCCTAATTGGAGGGAAAGTTATCCCTTTCTAATTCTTCCTCAATTTCTTTCTCTTGGGTTCTCTCTTTTCTCTTGCCACTCTTATCACTTGCTAACTCCTCTAGTGGGGGTGAGCTACCTTCTTCCCTAACGTCATCCCTTATTTTGTTGTCAATAATTTTCCCACTTCTAAGGACTGTGATGGCTTGGACTTCTTCATGCTTAATTGGCTCTTGAGAGGAAGAACTCTTAGCCACAGATGCCCCTTTTGGATTCCTAATCAGTTGACTAGGCAATTTACCCTCCTCTCTTCGATTTATAGTGGCCGCTAATTGGCCAACCTGAGTCTCAAGCTTAGCTATGGATTGTGAGTGGGAATGGAGGAGTTGGTTGGTTGCTTGGTTGTTTGTTTCCATACTTTTCGAAGTACTCAACACTTGTTCCTCAAAACCTGGGGTTCTTGGGGTCGGTTGGGGTTGAGGTGCTTGAACAGTCTGTGGTGGAGGGTGGTAAGTCGGTTGTGAGTGAGGTGCAATGGCACCTTGAGATTGATACTGACCTTGGAGGTGAGGTGGCCTATATGGTGCAACCATGCCCTGATTCCCTCCTTGGTAATTGGGTCTTACAGGTTGTGGGTTCTGAACACTAGGTCTTGGTGGTTGTTGGCCCCAACGGAAATTTGGGTGGTTGGCCCACCCAGGGTTATAGGTATTGGAATAACGGTCACTTCTCTGTTGCATGTACCCTTAGGCTAGATTGACTTGCTCAGTGATAAAATCAGGATATTGCCCTGCCATAGGGCAAGACAATGTATCATGTGATGAATCATTACAAATGGTGCAAGGTTCAGACACCAAATTGACCATGGCCTTATAGGGTTTTTCTTGCAATGCAATGAGTTGGTCCAATTTCTTAGACAACGCCTCAACCTGTTGGTTCACTACCTTGGTTTGTTTAACCTCATATATGCCTCTTTTCTTGGATGAAGAAGACGATGCGGAAGATGGTGTTGGGGTTGTTCTCTCTCTCTCTGTCAAACTCATGGATTCCATGTAATAGGAATCCTCACTCATTGTCTCAAATAGTGCCCACACCTCGTCAGCACTTTTTCTCAAAACAGAACCTCCACAAGCCGAATGAACTAATTGTCCATCTCTCTCCCTTAAACCCTTAAGGAATGCCTGCACTATTTGCCACCTAGGAATATCATGATGGGGGCAAAGCCTAAGCAATTCTTTCAATCGTTCCCAAGACTTATTGAAAGACTCTCCCTCAATTTGGGTAAAGTGGAGAATGCTATGATGCATTTGGGAGGTCTTACCAATGGAATAGTAGCGGGTAAGGAATAATCTCTGAAGTTCATCCCATGTGGTGATGGGTTGAGGTGGCTCGAGAAATGTAAGCCAGTGTTTTGCCTTGTCCTTCACGGAGAAGGAGAAGAGGAACAAACGCAGAGACTCTTGAGGGAAATCTCTAATCCTGATGGTATTGCATATGTTCAAAAATTCAGTCAGGTGATCATATGGGTTTTCACGATCTAATCCATAAAATGTCGGGAGTAATTGAATGGTATGCTGTTTGATCTCATATGTTAACTCCTATATGTTAGGATCTTGTATACATGATGGGGGACTGAATGTGTTTGGCATGAAATGATCCTTGAGTATTGCGAAGAGAAGCCCCAACAACTCTCAAAGTAGTCTCTAAGTCCTGGTCTAATGGGTGCAACTCCTGTGGAATTGAACGTCTACCGTGCATGCAAACCCTAAACCCACACCCACAGTATGCTCAAAATATAATGCAATGCGAAAAATTAAAAAGAAGAAAAGAGCTAAGAGAACTCCCCTTGGTCCAGATAGCTAATCTTTGTGCGGTCCTATCCAACCTGTTTTAGCAATTTTTAGCAATTTAGCCTTTGAGGGCTTTTTAGCGCGCAAAATTTAGCAAGTCGGAATTGATCAGATTAAGGCACTTGAAACAAGAACGAGCACATTAAAGGTAACAATGAAAAAGAAAAGAATAAGAAAGAAAATATTTTTACAACTAGAATAGAACTCCAAAACTTCCTATTCAATCCAACGCAAGTTCCCCGGCAACGGCGCCAAAAATTTGACCGTGCTACGGTAAGGGAGGTTAATTCCTCACCGCGCATCCAAATTTAGTAATTTATAAAACTACACTCAACAGAAGTTAACCTCAATTCGTTTGGTTAGGGAGAGTGCGGGTCGTCCACAGGGAACAATGGTGAATTCAATATGAGTTTTAAAAAGGTCTAAACTAGTGAGATTCATAATTGATTTGATTGATTGGTTGATTCCCTTAAAAGCTAACAAATGCAAATACGGTAATTTAAACTAAGGAAAATCAAAGTGTGGAGACCGGCAATGGGGTTGGATGCGATTAGGGTGAGCATGTACCGTTTATAATAGAGAATGCTATTTAACTGCGGGATAATGGAAAACCTAAACTACAAGATTAGGTTAACCGAAAAGATATGGATGATTAAATATTTAATAATCAATCAAAAGCCATAAACTATCAAAACTCATTGAGGATGCATAACCTATGCTAGCGATAAAATCATTATTTACTCAATCATCCATTAACAAGTATACTATTTGCATTCGATTGTAAAAGTAATCACAGAAAACTCATACATTTGAGATAAATACGATTTTATAAACAAGGATCCACGAATACAAATTTATCCTGAAGTTTAATAACATTAATTACAAACCTCACCCAAAATCTTCTCCAAGCCCCATAGCCAAGAGACCTTGCCGGCCATGCAGTAGATCGGCGATCGTCGAACGCTCCTCCACCACATAGTTTGATTGCAAGGCTTTTAGAGTAGAATTGGAGTGTTTGGTTCCCATGAAAATGCCTAGGAAAATGTGTAGAATCTAGACTATGCTAAAAAAGGAAAGACTGCTAAAAAGGGAATGAATCTCTCCTTAAAAGATGTTATTTATAGTCCCCATGAACCCTAGAGGGTGAAATGACTCTTGTACCCCTCAATCACTTAATATTTACAAGAAAATGTCTCAGAATAGTCGAATCTGGGAGTTCTCTATCGATAGCGGTCATGCATCTATCGATAGAGAACTCGAATGGTTCAAATCGCCCTTGGTCAGCAAGAACACCTATCGATAGGTGATGAACTCCTATCGATAGAGAACTCGAATGATGCAAATCGCTTTGGAACAGAGCATGTTATATATCGATAGCTAGGATATGCCTATCGATAGAGAATGCCACCTATCGATAGGTTTTGCATGAATTTAAATTTTGGTTGGCAGGGACCATCATCTATCGATACCCATCATCACCTATCGATAAGTGAGCCTTTTTGCTTCAAATTTGATTCAAATCAATCCCCAATGCTTCCTCAGCTCCTTGCCATCTTTTCCCTCAGCTCAGGCTTCATCGAAAAGCATACGAACATGGTCCCATTGGACAAAATCCTTCAATAAGCCCGAAAACACCGTTATTCAGGGAAAAACCTAATCGATTACTCCATAATTAAAGCATAAATAGGGGTAACAGATATCAAATTAGGGCCTATGATTGCAAGCAATCAATGACCCATCATCACATATTTATAGAAAACATTCTTTATATTTATAATTTGGCCCCTTACTTATTAACAATTAATAGAAAGGACCACACTAATTATAAATAAGAATATTCCCCTCTCACTAATTCAAGAGACTCACTTGTGCCCTTATGTGTGTGACCTATTGGGTTCATCCCAAACCAGTAGTGGCCGGGGACATCTCATGTCTCCCAAAATAGAAACTTTTTATTTATGGTTCGATTGGAACAATTCCAATTTTGCCTTCAAGGATAACACTTATCATTAGGCTTTCACTAGTCATGAGTGACATCTAGCAACATATCATGACATACCCTAGGTATGGGTGAATGTATAAATAAATATAAATGAACCCTTCGTGTTATAGATAATCCCTCACCATACAATGTCACGATTAAGTTAATCAGGTATGGATTAATGTCAAACCCTAACTTAATCCTGTGTTACCAATTCACTCGAATATAATCTCAATTAGATAAACCCTTGAAAACTCTTTTCTTGATTTCCTACTGCTTTGGCCAAAGAGATAGTATATTTGCGAATTAACATTGACATTCTCCCTTTCATATTAAGAGTGGTGATTCTCTATTGCATACTCACCTATCTTCATACATAACTCACTAGAGCCAATGAGTACCGATTACATCCTGATGGTTAAAGATGTACGAGATAGTATCAAACTCTAACAACCCATGTATAAGATAATAGTGGTGTCTCAAGTTTAAGGATTACAAATGTGACTATAAACATTAGTAGCTTTTGACATGCAAATAAAACTCCATAAGCTATACTCATATTGGTCACGTTCGGTGTACTTATTCTCTGACAAGCACCCACAAGTTTACTATAGTGTCTCTACACAAATGGCAAGAGACTCACCATCCTCCCATTGGAGCTAGTATAACTTGTGCTAATCTTAACGGTTTATAATTGCCCAAATATATAAACCTATGATTAGGAACTAGTCTAGGATAGATTTATTTGAAAGTTATAAGTCTCTCCATCTCAACACTTGAGATACAACTCTTTATCATACTATCCAAGAACTTTATTATGAATAGTAATTAAACACAAGTTTACATGATAAAAGAAGCCATTTCATAAATGAATATAATGAAATATAATGTTCCCTAAATACAACCTAATAATTGGTTTTAGGGCATACATCTAACACATGTATCATACACTTAGTTATGGTTTCATAAGCCAATAAATAATTTTTCTCATGGGGAAGCTCAGCACAGATAACTTTATCAATATCTTCACATGTAAACGGCTTATCATCACTAATCAACGTTAACAAGATGTGGTTATGTGGAAATCCTCTTTTTCGGAACTCAATAACGTGGATGTTTGCATTAGAAAATTAGATTTTTATGGTAAACAATCAATGCATACATTTTTGTTATTGCAACTAAAAAAATATTTATAGATTTCAAATATAAAACTTTTAAAAAGAAAAGAACTTGCAACGACTCCTCTAAAAAAATGTGTTTTTTTTTCTTAGTCATTCATCAAATATCGTAACTTATTCCGAAATGCCCTTACAACTATGTCAGGTTTATCATCAACTCATTGTCCGGGTAATCTAGCATGCTCAGATTGAATTTTGTTCCAACTTGGATTGCATGTGAACGTGATAAAAAAAATCCGGAGGACCAAATGATCGATATATTACCGTAGCACCCTGATAACGTTGAATCATATTATGTGGACCCCTGTAAAAGATGATGGCATAACAAATTTCCTTCCTACTACCGATGCATCAACATCACCAACATTAACTGCATCCTCTAAACTCCTACATAAATCTGCTTGCAACTTATTTTAGTTAAGCCTTACATAAGTAAGCATAATTTTTTTCTATAGCATCATAACAGTCAACCACGAATTATTCATAGAAATGGAATGTCAACGTTAGGGCCACAACTAATAAAAAAGAATGAGAAGAAATAATGTTTAAGGAGACAAGAGAATGGAAAAGGGAAAGACAATGGGAGCGCGACGTAGGACGTACTGCATTATATATAATAAGATAAATGGATAGTGGTTCAAATGCATACTGGGGCACGCATGAGCGCCTTATTACTCTTAGCCATTGGGTGAATCTAACAACTGTAATTCAAATGATGAAAATGTATTTTCATGTGTTCAATCAAATCTAGATGCATGCTTTCCAAAGGTTATAATATAAAATAAAATTTAATAAATTAAAACATAATAAAACTAGAACTACGTAATAGGAAAAAAAAAAAAGAAATTAAAAATTTTAAAGAATTCTTAGAATTTTTAATAATATATATTTTTTTTACGAATTATTAAATTCTTATTAAAAATTTTAATTTTTTTTTGAGAATTTAACAAATCAACATCGATCGCTTTGCTACCGTTTTAAAATACTATTCCGACTTATGGGTTTAAATAATAGAAAAAGGAAGTCGTTTGATTTGTGTCATGTTAATTTCTTTAATAAAAATTTTAGAAAAATTTAAAAATTCTGTAAAAATATAAAAAAATTTGAAGAACTTTAAGAGAAATTTAATAATTTGTAGTGTATGTATATATATATATATATATATATATAATTTGTAATATATAATTTTTAGAAAACTTTACATAATTTATGTTTGCATGAAGCTAGCTCATAGATAATTGTGAAACATATTTTTAAAAACTGACCATTGGATTAGATATTTTCTTATGGATGCAATTCATGCCAAAAATCATGGTGATCCAATGCCAAAATCTCAAAATTAGATATGAGAACAGCCACAGTTTTTCTCAGTGAAATTTTTGAGAAACTGACCGTCGGATCACTGTGATTTTTTACAGACATGACATGCACAAGTATAGTATCTAATCCAATGATAAATTTTTAAAAATATTTATTCCATATTTATATAGTAACTTCATGCTTACGTAAGCTTATGTAAGCATATACTGATAGGATCATTTCTGTATATATAAATATATTCTTAAAACAATCTAAATTTTTTTTAAAAAATTTAATTTCTTTATATTTTTATTTTCCTAAAACGTACTTTTGAGTTTTATTCCTTTTAATATATAAAATTTCATTTTATATTTTAATATTGAAAATCACGCACCAAAATTTGACTTAACAATATGCTAAAATGATATATCTTTCTTATCATTTGAAAGTACAATCATTGGATGTAAGATAAATTTTATATTTATCTATTAAGTGGCCCACATGATAAATGGCAAATCTGATAAGTTATAGGTTTAATAGGATACCAATCCTTATTTATCTAATTGGACATTGGCCAATAGAGAAGTGGTTTCCTAAATTACTCCAACTTTGATGGGTAGTGGAGTTATAATGAGATTTGGAAACTGGTTCTCTCTCAGCCTATAAAAGGGATTCATCCTACCCATCCCAAAGAGCAATGCTAGGAGTCCCGTCCCTATTCCCGTTTGATTTCCCGTCTCACAGTGAAAATACTCCAAATAGTCAACACAGTGAAAATACTCCAACAATTAACACAGTGCAAATACTCCAATAGTTCAACACAGTGAAAATACGCCCAACAGTCCTACACAGTAAAAATACCCCAATAGTGAAAACACCCTAAAAAAAAGACAGTAAAAACATTCAGAAATCTCAAAAATGCTGTGAAAACTCAAATATATATATAGTGAAACACAAAAAAAGACAGAGAAAACACTCAAAATGCTTTGTTTTTACTCTCTTTCCTTTTTTCATTAGCACATCTCAGTAAAAAGAGTTTAGTTTCAGTGTGTTTTTTTATTAGCAAAATAAAAAAGAAAAATAAAAGTTTTCACTGAGTTTAGTTTTCGCTGTTTTTAAACTCAGTGAAAATCCATCCTAAGCAGCACAGTAAAAAATATTTTTTTGAGTTTTTTTTTTTTTTTTGGATACTCTTAATTAATAGTAAAGAAGAAGGAGGAAGAAGAAGAAGGAGGAGGACGAAAATGAGAGGGGAAGAGGAGAGTCCCGGCGACAGCAACTTTTTGTGTTTTCCTTGGTTCCTACATCGACAGTAAGGAGAATCAGAAGCTTCTCTGGTGACTTATAGTTTGACGATTGTTGCTAGTCTGCAGATTGGAGAAACAGATCGTGGGTATCTGTGATTTTCCAAATCCTTTTGCTGAAGAAGCTCTAAATCCACAGTGATCTGGCCCGTGTAACTGTGTCGAGGTTGCCGGAGAAGCATTGATCGTCGCCGGAATGTTGTAGATCCGGCGGGTTCTCGACGGCCAAGCAATCTGACATGTTCATCTGCAACTAATTCGCGACAGGTGGTTGGTGAGCCTAAGATTGCCAAAAAAACTCGCACAAGCTTATTCTCACAGTCACCAGCTCATTCTCAAGATTGTCGTCTGCAACTCGCCGATTTTGCAGCACCGAGCCTCCTCCCTCTCATTCTCTCCGTTTCTTCTTCTTCTTCCTCTCTCTCTCTCTCTCTTTCTCTCTCTTTCTCTTGACAGTAAATATGAGAGTTCTCTCTCTCTCTCTTTCTCTAGACAGTAAATATGAGAGCTAGCTGGATGAAAAGACATGCAATCCCATCCGCAGCAGTCGAAACAGCAGAGAGTAGAGAAAGCCATCACTTCCTGCAGACTGCTCCGCTGACCATTTAGATGGAAAATGTTTAATGCCACGTCATGTGGGCAGCTCAAAACAGGATGGGGACGGGAGTATTAGCATTTTCCCATCCCAAATAACTAAATCAAACATATCTGAAAGAGGGCTAAGAGAGAGAAACCAATTTCCATTAAGATCAAAGACTTTTAATCAAATGAGATCGATCGTGCGAATTGAAGTTAGCATTATGGATCCAGGTACGTCAGTATATTTATTGAATTCCGCATTATTGTTAATTCATGATCTTTATGTTTATTGGGCTTAATGTAGTTGTTAATCATGTAACAACATAATAGAATATTACATGTGGTATCAGAGCCTCAGTTTTGGATCTTGAACTCTATTTTCATAATTTACATATAATTGGTACGTTGTGGGATTAATTTATATGTTACAATATTAAGGTATCGGTACGGCTTTTATTGGAATATGCCGAAAGGTCTTCGTCTCCATGATAGCGTTCCGGGATTGACCTATTTTCTTTTTAATTTAATGCACATGATACATGTATGGATATATGTATAAAGGAATGGATTAATTTATGTTAGCAAGAATTAATAGAACACCTTATACGGATCTACATCCTTGATCATGATCCACTTCATGCATGCATTTGATATGTATTCGCTTTTCTCATAAACTTTTGACTAATGGTATATAAAAATTTTATAGTGTTCACCACAAAAATAACAAACCAATGGTCAGTTGCCATGTGGCATGGAAGTTGGTGTGTTAGTGGCTACTAACCATATTGTTAGTGGATCACTAATTTAATTAGTGGATGGTTAATTAAAGAAGTAGGTCATTAATCTAGTTAGTGGGGAGTTAATCAAGAAAGTGGCTAATTTAGTTAGTGGGTGGTTATGCCATATGTCAAGTAAAGATAAAGTTTAGAAAAGTTAGTGGGACATGTGGCAATCATTTAGGCATGAAGTGGGAAATTAAGAAAGTAGTGGAGCACTACTTCAAGAGCACAACGTGGGTGGTTACATGGCTGGTCAGTCTTGGCCGTGACCTATATATACCACAGTCAAAGGCACAAGCAAGACACACAACTCCAACTCCAAAAAACAGCGCAATGCTTCAAGATCTTTAAGTAGATTTTTAAGCCTTTCACTTAGCAAGCAAGTTTATTTTCAAGCTTATTTCAAGTTTCTTTAGTTTAGTTCAAATATCTTCTCAATTTCTAGCCGTAGTTCTTCAAGCTAGTTTCAAGTATTTCTACTTGAAGCAAGCATCGCATTTCAATTTCCAAGCCCGTTTCAATACCAAGTATGTCGATTTCCGTTTCTATGATTGTAATCTCAAGCATTATAAGTATTTATCTTGTTAATGCATTTCCAATTTCATTCCAAGCAAGTTGATCGGTTTGATTTCGATGTAATTTGAATCGAATTTTAGTTTTTCTTAGACATTCCACACTAGAACCTAAGAGGATCAACCTCTAATCCTCGCCAATCGCCTGATTTCCATTTAATTTCAAAGTGATAGACTAGACATTAGGACATTTCCTAATTTCACGGCCTAGAAGGTGCTAGAGGTCATGTTCAAGATGGTCTCTTGGACTTTTACAGGCCCTGGCACGACCGCATAGAGACCTTCACTTACAAGGTCTCGAGACCGAATTTGGTTTGGTTTTCCGGTTTGATTGGTTTTTTGAACACCCATATCCGTTAATTTCAAGCAAATTGCCAAGTTGCTGTGGTAAGGCTGGTTTGAATTTTTATGAGCGATGGTATTTATTTCTAGATAGCTTAACTATGTTCTAAATTTGATGTCACTTTCATTTCTAAATAAATTTATTTGACCAATTAAGATGTAGTGAAAGAATAGGTCAATCTAGACTTTTAATCGGTTAATGACGTTGCCATCTTAATTAACTATCATGCCCTGTCAATTTGGAAATTGAAAATTAATTGTAGTATCATTATCGGTCGCTATCCCAAGTCATTTTAACTTATGGACTTACCATGCTCTAGCAATGTCTCTTTCCTATTATAAGATGAAAGTCTTTGAGTTTAAGTCTTCGTGTTCTGGTTAAGGGATTTTATTGAAAGGGAGTAACCAACCCCCCTTTTCACCCTTTCATTAAATAATAATAATAAATAAATAAATACTATAATACCAGAAAACTTTAACTCGAAATTAAAAATTATTTTGATGTGTCCTGCTTTGAGTAGTGTGGTCTATCTTCTCAAACTGCTTCCTTCTTTTTCACACATCATTCAAATCACGACACGTCAGGGTGGTTTTAAATTTCGGATGATATAGAATTGTTGTAATAAATAATAATACAAAACGACTGAAGAATGACAAAAGAATGACATTTTCCATTAAATGTTATAATGACAACTCTATAAAGAGAAGTATTATGATACAATATATGGCAGTAATTATTAACATTAACACATACACTAATTAATCACCAATTATTTTTCTTGGCTCTTTTGGTGACTCACAATTTATTTATTCTTTCTTTGCAGCACAGACCCCAAATTAGGGCCTTGCAGCCAAACATAATTAATTATGCAACTTAATTATGTACCGTTGAGAGATCATGATGAAATCAAAGGCCAGAAGTGAACGGAACATTGGTTGCCGGCAACCAAGACCCACCAGAAATGAAGTTTCCGACGGTGAATTTTGAGGCTTCGGTTGAGCTAGTGATCACATGATAACCGGACCATGTTACCCGGTTTGAGGTGGACGAACCGGGACCCGTGTTCAAATACTCACCATAATACAAAGTGCTTAGAGCAAAATTACCGCTCCATTCCATCCAACCGGCCGGGTCAATTAAGCTATCCAAATAAGTCTTGAGAAAAACGGTTCGTGAATATTCTTGCCATGGGCGGCCCAGGTACGTTTTTACGGAGCTTTGGACCGACTTTAAATCCGAAGCGGCCGTGACCATACAATTGTGGATAGAAATGCCCGTATTTTGATTAGGGTCGGTCCTACCTTGGGCAGTTAGGGTATTGGTCTTATTAGGAGGGTTCCGTGCATAAATGTTACAATTTTGGAAAACAACTGCAGCATTCCCAAATATGAAGTCCACGGTTCCATAAATGTCGCATTCTCTATAGAATTGTCTTTGGGAATGAACATAGAGAGTGTCTTGGTATCCTTCAAAGCTACATCTGTAGAATACTGAAAGATCCGAACCAGAGCGGAGAGCCACTGCTTGCTGGTTTGCTGCTCCGGCAGTGTTTTGGATTGTTAGGTCCTGAGCAATGAATCCATCTCCAACCGCAGCTGAAAATTCATAAGGAAAAAATTGTCAACTAATTTATAAGGAATTATAGCGACAATCATAATTTCTAATTCATAAATTTATGGGTGTTCCATTTTCTTCCTTTTAATTTCGTGGACAATTTAGTTCAAACTTGTTAAATTTTCAATTTTCATTAGCAACCCATCCGAATTTTGGGAACACATATAGATGACTTTCAAGGCTAACTATGGTTATAATGATATGAGCTAGCTTTTTAATCTACTTACCAACAGTGGCGGAATTGAAGGTGGTGGAACCTCCTCCAACGCTCTTGCTTCCAGTGATTATAGTTTTTCCAATACCATCACCCACCAACATGATATTCGTCACTTTGCTTCCTACGCTAACACTCTCCGAATATGTCCCTGCTTTCACATATATAATATACCTTCCAGTACCACTCCTCTTCGACGCAGCCGTAATCGCTTCCGATATCGTCTTATAATTCCCGGACCCATCTTTCGCCACCACCAGATTCGCATTAGCAATGGCCGACGATGACTGAAGGAGTTTCCGATCTCCAGGCTTAACCCACTTGGGAAAATCCCCATTATTACTTGGCTCACTGTATGGAGCTTTATTGATAGCCAATGTGTTACTTACCAACTTAGACACATTATTTGACATCAAGGGCAAGATATAATCGGAAACCCCAAGCTCCTCGAACCCGGCTCGACACGTCTCGAGGTTGGTTAGAGCCGTGCTGAGCCATGTTTGAGCGTCAACTTGGGTGCACTTAGTGTTGGGATCAACAGTTTGGTTAAGTTGAAGAATGGTGTATTCATAGAGCTCAACACAATCAGCCCATGCAGACTTTTCAAGCTTGTTTCGGCACTTGGGGCCTAGCGAAAAAGCATTATTTTGGGCAAGTAAGGCACGTTCTAGGGCAAGTTGCAAGGACAATTTAAGAAAATCGGACTTATTTTTTAAAGGAGTATTGCTAGGTTTATGGGTGAGAAAGTACTCACAGGGTTGTGGGTTGGGTGTTTGACTACACCATGATTTTACGTCGGCCGATGAATAACCAGAGACGATGGAAGTAAGGAAGAGAGAGACAAGTACAAGTGTAACAAATATTCGAGCAATTGCCATTGCTGGCTTGTTTTGATAACGTGAAATTAATAGAGGACGGGGGACTCAATGAAAAAGGTGACTCAATAATAATATTGCCTTAGGATTGTGAAGGCTTGTGTGGAGTTTATGGCTTTGAGGGGTTACTATATATAGAGGGAAACAAGCCATATGCATAAGAAAGGGCTGCGGTCGTTGTTACTTGGATGGCTTTTCTTTTGTTTTTTTGGTTGTTGAATTTTTTGTATGCGTATCATTATGTAATAATATATATATATATATATATATATATATATATATTGGTGTGAGAATAAAATCTGGTAATGAGAAAGAATGAATAGTTTTGACTTTTTAATTTATGTTGACTTGAGATGGATCAATAAAGGAAAGGAGATAATTAAGAGCGGGCAAGAAACGCGTAATTGACAAATTCCAAATAATATAGCCATGCATTGAAACAAATGTTGGACACTTGGATCCTCCAAATTCATCCCTCATCCCTGCCCAACAAGACCACCATACTTGTATCATATGTCCACCGGCCTGCATAGCTCTCTCTCTCTCTCTCTCTCTCTATATATATATATATATATATATATACCTAATTAGAGGGTTCAATATTTTTGGGTCTATAAGAGAGTTTGACAAAAGAAAAATAACTTTTATGACTGTCTGACAAAAGAAAAATGAAAATTAAATATGGCGAATTAAGCGCATATTGCATGTAAAATTTCATATATAAATGTTGTTTGGGCATGGCCACTTTGATAGCCTCTTCTGAATGTCTTTTTTTTGTAAAGAGTGAAACTCATGCATATATGTACGCATCTCTGGAATTAATTCAACTCCAATTTTTTTTTTTTTTTTTTTTTAAGAAAAAGGGTTATAGGGTAATCCATTTGAGACATGCATGTTTCAGACATCAAAATTGAAATATTCTAGTGGACAAGATTGAACGTATGAGTTGGACTAAAAAGAAGTAAAATTAGCAAAATGCCAAAATTTACGTCAAAATCAAGCTTTTGTTTCGAACAGCATAAATCCTTTAAATGATCTCTTGTTTGCCACAGCAAACAGCCATAAAAGAAGAGATCACTATATATATATATATATATATATATATATATATATATATATATATGATTTTTATTTGAAAAAAAAATACTTCAATTTTTTTAAAGCTGGTAATTAAATTTAGGAATATTTTAATTAAATAAAATATTATAACCAAACTTCTGTCTCACATGAGAAAAAAACGAACAAAAAGTTTGAATCATGGAATGCATTTTCCTTCTTGGCAGCTGATCAATTCGATTCAACCCCAGGGGGGAGATTGATCGATTAGAATGTCAACCGAAAACATTTTAATCTTGAAATGCTCGCATCTAATTGTTGTTATGAAAGTCGTTAATTTATAGTTTTATTTATCCACGAACTGAATGCATTAACATTATTGAACCTATGGAATCTGGTTTTTAAAATTTATTCCTTGGACTTAATTTTTGGCCTGTATTTAACATTCAAAAGGAGGGTATTTAATCTAGTAGTGGGTTTTTTAAAAATAAAATTTACAGTAAATGTTTTACTAAAGTGTTGTAAAAAATGGTGGCCATATAATCCATCCCATTTTAAAATGCAATATATATATATATATATATATATATATATATATA
>JAESVK010000606.1:1960622-1972883 GCA_017140935.1 Hamamelis virginiana
TATATATATATATATATATATATATATATAGATATATATATATATTAATTATCGCATCATAATTGCGTATATGTATGCATTTTGTACCCCTACCCTTCGACACAGAAAATGAAAAATTAATAATAATAACAAGAGTAACAAGAACACATCTTCAACCCCACGTAACGCCGGCAACAACAATTCCATATATTTGATTATTAAAATTTTAGTTTATGAATTAAAGATATATATATATATTAAACCAACGAGGCTTACCTTGGCAGTAAAGGGATGAGTTGTAAACTCATACATCTCAGGTCACCAGTCTGGGCATTATAAGACTCCATGTAGCGGTGGTCTTGTGTGGGGAGCGGGGATTAGTCGGGTTCTGACAGTTCGGACACCTCATTGCTTGGCAAAAAAAAAAAAAAGAAAAAAAGAAAAAGAAATTGAAGATATATTAAGTTCTTTCCTAGAAAATTTAATTGGCTAAATTTTTATTAATGAAAATGTTGATTTAGATTCTAACAACATATTACTAGTGAATGCTTGGACAAAGAGATAATTTAATTTAGATACACGAATGGATAATATTGAAGAGTTGACAATTAATACAAAGGCACAAATTTAGAGGCACTTTAAATTAAATATTAAACAAAATTATCTGACCTTAGAATCCCACAATATATAGATAACTTGACCAATTCTATATATACCTTGCTGGTTTCGATCAATCATGTATATCCATCGATCATTCAATGAGAATGAAGGCCTAACTGCCTGCTTTTATTCATTCTTAATGTGGGTTGCATACCAAGGGCGATTAGCCATTTGTAATATATATATATATATATATATATATATATATAGAGTAATATGTATATATAGATACATTTGTAAAAGCATATATATAAATATCAAATGTTTAATTTTCAATCTCTAATCTAATAAGATTATAAGATAATAAAGCTACTCAAACTTCGCCCAAAATTGGCTCCATAAAAGATCATTTTAATTTGCTTGTAAACTAACTGAGCTAAGTTATAAACTCTAATCTTTTTTTTTTTTTTTTGTTTCGTTTAAGTTCGAGCTAAATTTAAGTAGAGTTCTAGCTATTCAAGATTTCTCGATAAAAGGTTTATTTGACCTAGCTAGCTCCATGAATATGTAAATGAGTCAAGCTTAAACCTTTGAAATTGTTAATTAATTTACTAACCCAAGTCTAAGCTTCCATGTCTGAACAAGTGGTTGTAAAAAAAAATAATAATAATAATAATTAAGGTTTAATTAAAGCTATTTGATTTGTAATAACCTCAATTAGGGGAAAAAACTGAACAAGTGGGAATGGAATGGAATGGAGTCCTAGGGAAGGTCTTATTCCTACCAAATGTATTTGATAATTAATAACAAAGGATGATGATTGAAGCAGCTGGAATGGAATGGAATGTCCAGTTAATTATAAAACCAACTTGAAAGAGGTTTTAAAATAAAATACCATGCGTGCTTCAAGTCATTGGGTAGGCCAATTCCATGCTAAATGCATTTCATAGTACTAAACGATGATCAAATCTATAATGGATCCATCGGAATATATATATATATTTATATATATATATAAAAGTTATATCGTCCCACCAAATCCTGGTTTTTGAAATTAAATAAATCAACAGGATCACTTAAATGTTAGGAATAAGCTAGTTGGATCCATTAATTCAAAGACTATAATTAAGTGGGGTGATATAAATTATATACATAACCTTTTTAGTGAAATTTATGGGAAACTAGCTCACTGTACTTGGATCACTATAATTTTTGGCATGTATGATATGCATAAGTATAGTATTTCATTTAATAACGTACGTACGTAACGGTTAGTTTTTCAAAATAAATATTCCTATTACCTATTACCTTCATGCGCTAGCTTACTATAGTTAAAATAAACATATGATGATAAGGTCACTTAACTAATTAATAATAAGTTAAGTTAATTGAAGAAGCAATGGCTGGGGATTGGTGAGAATGGATAACTAATTATCTATCCAGAGACAATTTATTAATTTGACATTCTTGAGTTCAATCATAAGCATATTATTATATTAAAGTCTTAAATTCTCTTTCTGCAATTATTGGCCTACATGTCTATTTCATTGCTGTTTGTCACAAACAACCATATATATATATATATATATATATATATATATATATATATATTATGGTCTTTAAATTTGAAAAAAGGAACCTTATTAGCAGGCATCTTAATTGGCCTTTTGAGAAAGGTGAGGGAACCTTCTTAGCAAATAGCAGGCAAACTTGGTCGTGCCCGACAATATACATACACACATATATATATATTGATTATCATATATATGATATATAGATGAATCATGCATATATGCTGGTCGATGCATGTAAAGTCATCTCAAATTGTCACAAGGATACTCCGGCCTGTTAATATAGCCGTACGTCTTTGATTTCCATTCAAATATTATTGCTACTTTTAATCAATACTAGGGGGGGGGCACGTGCCTGGTGGGATAGTGGCATATATGTTAGGATATATGTGGGTTGCTGGAGTGCAATTGCTGGTGGATAGATATGTATATATATGTAGGAAAAGTACTGTTTGTTACTTGTTTATGCCTTACATATTTACAAGGTTGGCATAGGGTTGTACTTACATATAGGTTCAAAAAGGATTGCAAAAGACAGTTTATTTATTTACAAATGGCAACTGTCCAGCCATTTTGAACCCAGGTATTTGGGCTTCGTCGATTTGCAGCAACAGTTCAAGTTTTGTTGAGCTCACTGCCAGAGCTCTGAGGAAGTGAAGCACCAGATGTGCTTGCCTCAGCTGTTTCTTGGGTTGCTTGTTCTTGTTCTTCGTTGAGAGGCTTCATGTAATTGATGGTGTATGCTTTTATTCCTTGGAATGAGTCTTGAGCTGTTTTGATCTGGATCATGTATTCGATTGGGAGCTGTGGCTTAATGATCCGTTGAAGCTCAGCTAAATTTGACTGTGAAGTAAAATACAGAAAATAAGTAATGTGTAAAGGGACAAGTTGAATCAATGGTGCAAAACATTGATATTTAGATTATTTTTTAGTGAACAACTGTTATAGAAGTTGTCTGAAAGCTTGATAGCTTTGGGCACAAGAGGAAAACAATCAAAAGATGTTGATAAATGTTCAGCCAACTTAATTAAAAAATTGCAAAACTAATATCAAATTTTGGCAATACAAAGTTTTCAAATTATGAATCGTTGGTTAGAATGGACAAGGATGCGTATAACATGCGAAATATCTTCTTTACAGATTCGAAAAAAAAGATTGGTCTACAAAATTGTCTAACTATAGTGTTTTTTCTTTCTCTCTGTCTCTAAAAATTAAAATGACACTTGCTAACCTGAAATTGCCAATAGTTATTAACCTCAATCATACAAGTTCCAATCCAGATTGAGCATAAATAAGCAAAATCCTAACTAAACTGAAATGCAACATAAATAAGGAAGAACAATGATAAGTCTGTGCATGAATTATGTGTGTGTAAGCATTTCTAGGAGAACACTCATGTCAATTGCAAATGATATAATTCTGGATAGCATTTAGACTTTGATTTTTGGTGTCCTTTATAAATTCAACCATATCTGCAACCTACCAAAAAGAAAATAATAACAATAATAACACCAAGATAAATGCAAATTGACATGAGGTACAGAGTGGATGCTAAAATTTGAACAGTACATCTACATAAAGAGAGTGATCTAATGACATTAGATTTATTGATAGATAGCATTTGTTTTATATATTTCAATGATAATTATTTTTTCTATTCAATTCCAAATATGGGTTCATAGTAAATAGACTAAAAATAGAAAAAGTCAGTCTATGCAGTCAAAGTCCGGATCTAGATTAGAGTGAAGACTTTGATAATGAGCCAGGAACAATATCAACATTTAAAAACTGACGCAACATACCATAACTCAGATGGTCTAGATATTTTGTATGTAGATATTATTATATATATGAACAGAATAAGGGTTTGAGGTGGGAAATGGAAATAGTTTACCTAATGGAAATTTAAGAAGAGTGTTGACTTTATTTTTTTTCCTAGATACTTTTCAACTGAATGCTAAAAGAAAGACATTGTAGTATATATATATATATATATATATATATACTGGTGGGGGCATGTGTGAGGCAAAGGTAAATTATCCAAAGAAAGATAAGTTAGTTTGGATATGATATATGTATTACCTGTGCAGCAGCTTCATAGATTTTTTCTGCAGGGCAACCAATATAATCTTCTGCGATTTGTCCAAACAGTTTTGCATTGATTGTGTCTGTATTGTCAGATAATTCAACTTCTAGAATGAACCTGGCAATCATAGGATGGGTTAAATTTTTTCTGATACTAAATTGAGTTGAATTGAAGTTTGTTTGTTTTTTTACCTTGGATTTGCAACTACACTCTCATTTCTACAAAAGTTGCAGTGGTAAATGTTGCCTTTGTATGAGGCTGTGGTCTTGTAACAGTTGCTGCAAGAGATGTAGCAAAACTTTTGGTTGTAGTTCTTGAGTTGAATTTTTTCCCTTGTCCAAAATGTAGTCTGTGGGTAGGTTTTTTGTTAGCAACAAAATCATAGAGAAATAGAAATAATAAAAGGTAGGGATTGTATGTATGGCACGTACATTTTCTGGCATTTCTTGGGCTTGCTTGATAGTGATGATTGTTTCAGGATGAGGTTCAACTCCTGTGTTGCTTGTTGAGTAATAGTGGTTTGGGTTTATGGTGGCTTTGATCTTTTCTTGATTGTCATTGAACCTATGTGGTTTATGGAAGAGTAAGTAGAGGCAATAAATGACATGGAAAATATTTGTTAAGTTTATTTGCTTTTAGTTGTACCATTTCCTTAGGTGCTCTGCTGAAGGATGCTCTGGAGAAACTGCTATTGATGTATTTGTTCTAGTACTTATGGACATACCTGGACAATGCATATGGAATATAATGAGTGTAAATAGAATTATTATTATGTCTATATATATTCATAGGATTGTGTGGTTTAAGATTTTTACCATTGTAATTGCTGACAACAACATGAAATGCCATCAAGATAGGATAACTTTCTTTCTTCGCATATATTTCCCGAGAATGATCGTCCACAAATTGATTCCAAAATGACATGAGGACTGGCTGTGACCTGTGAAAGTAGAGATTTGGTTATTTAGAATTTATTATAGTGAAATAGAAAGTAGAAAGAGAGATAAAGGGAGGTTATATGAATTAATGCGTAAGGAATGGAAAATTAAAGAAAGCAGTTGAATATTTGTTGGAATGATATATTGTTTAAGAAGTTTACTCCTCATTTATTATGATAGCTTCTTGGACGTTTGAAGTGCCGAATTTGGTAGGTGTGCATCGAGGGGGTTTGATGTCCAAAACGATACCGAGAATATCTACAAGGATTTTCTTTTTGTTAGCATAAAGGTTAGTAGTGTATGTTCAAGAATGAAATATGAGTGAAATTACATTCGTTTACCTATTTCTGCTGAAAATTTCATGTGTCCTGGGAAAGTGTTAAATGGAGTGAATTTAAATTATGTGGTAATCATGTCTTCAGCACAGGTGCAATGCTCAATTACAGTTCTTCCGCTCACTGTCCATTCATAGTTTGTTCTGATAATTTGATACTTAGTGTAGCACACCTTGACTATTGCTTTGGAAATGTAATAGGTGTGAAAGAGCTTAAGTCGTGTTGCAATGAGCGGGATTTGATTTCCCCATACAATAATCTGAACTTTATCTCCCTGGAGGATATTAACATAAATAATTAGCAAATATGAAAGTATAAATAATTACTTATATATATAGAAAGTTATGAACGAGTATAAATGATTACCGATTCAACTGCAACAATATATTTTTGGTGTCGTTTTGAGTTATCAGCATTTGCCCATATTCTATATTTTTCGATGACTTGGACTTTGGCCTTCTAATCTAAGTTTTTGTCTGGTGTTATGTCTCGTATAAGGCATAGTTTCGGCGGCATCCTGTGAAATGATAATGAGAGCTTTGTTAGTGGAGAAGTTATATGAATGTAAGCATAATGAAAAATAGAAATTGTTAAATGAGCTGTAGTACCTTTATTATCAAAATAAGTCAATAGTATGATATTTTTCAATGCAGATTTGATGATTCATGTTGTGGTATAAGGATCTCTTTATAGACTATATTTGTTGTGTGAGCTTGGTTTGTGTTATGTTCAATATTTTATGATCTTATGATGATCTTTAAGTTATTTGCCGATGTTGCTCTTGAGAGTGCAACGTATAATTGTCCATGAGAGAAGACTGGCTAAGGTAATAAATACCAACTTTCTCTAGTGTTTGACCTTGTGCTTTGTTAATTGTCATAGCAAAGCTAAGTCTAATTGGATATTGAATTCTTTTGAATGGGAATGGATATGGTTCTGTTTTATTTGGTAGAATAGGAATTCGAGGAATGAAAACTCTGTTACCTTTATAATGTCCTAGTGCTATTTCAGCATCTATTACGTTTCTTTCAAAATTTCGGCATATTAATCTTGTACCATTTGACAATCCTTTTGATGGATCTATATTTCGTAAGAGCATAATTGGGCAACCTATTTTTAGTGTAAGCTTGTGAGGGAAATATCCATTTGGTGTTAATGTGTTAAGGAATTCTTCTTCAAGCATATAATTTTCATTGTTCAAGTTTTCATCTCGACTTAAGTAAGTTTTTTCTATTCCAGGAAATTGTTCGATTAAAATTCGATTTATATCATCAACAGCGTCATTTTTTGATGTAAGAATAACTCTATTAATTATTTGATATATGTTTTTTTTCATGAAGCAATGGAGTAGGAAAAATGAAGTTTATTAATTGATTGATTGATTCTTCTTCAATATGATTGATAGGTAATAATAGTTGTGGAGGAATAATAATATCAGTATCATTTATTGTTGGTTCTGTGCCATTGCCAACTCGAAGCAAGAAATCAATAGAGTTTGGATCTATTCTAGCACGCATGTTCTGTGTTAATTTGAGAATTTTCATTTGTGGCCATAAATATGAGTTGACAAGACTTGAGTTGATTGATTCTTCTTTGGTTGATTTTGGAATCACTGGTAAGACTTGTCTAAAATCACCTCCAAAAATAATAATTTTTCCGCCGAATATGTTATTAGAGTCCATTATATCTTGAAGCATATGATCGAAAGTTTCTATAGCTTGGCGCCTCACCATAGATGCTTCATCCCAAATTATTAGTTTTGTAGCTTTTAGTAATTTAGCAAGTCCAGTTTGCTTGCTTATAGAACATGTAGTTTGGTCATCAATGTCAATTGGAATTTTGAATCTAGAGTGAGCAGTTCTACCACCTGGTAAAATAGATGCAGCTACTCCAGAAGTTGTTGTAGCTAATGCTATATGATTAGCTTATCGTATCTTTGCTAAAAGAGCTCGATATAAGTAAGTTTTTCCAGTTCCTCCCGGACCATCAACAAAAAAAGTTTTTTGTTCATTATGTTCAATGGTTGACAAAATCAAATCATATGCATGTTTTTGTTCATAATTTAGTGTCATGAATAGGTTTTTGTCTTCATCTGTAATTGGTATTTGGAGTTCATCTATAATTTCTCTTGGTGTTAGATCGCTAGCAGAATAATTGATAGGGTGGTCTATTAAATGGAATTCATCAATGGATCTATTCATGGATTCAAGTGTTAGATGTATAGAGTTTAAGACATTTATTTTAATCTGTGCCGGCAATATGTTTGGAAGTTTACTTAAATCTTCAGACATTGATTGTTCAAATTTTTGCCAAAGCAATTTTAGATCAACAGGATTGCAGTAGACAAGTATAGTTGCGAATAAACGCCTTAATGTAAAAGGCATTTGAAAGGAAGAAGCTTCTTGTAGGCAAGCTTCAATTGTATCATCTGTATGTAGTAATTCTCTAAGAAGAGCGGCTTCTTGAAAAGATGATGATATGATTCCATTTACAGTTAAGAGGTCTTTATATGACATAGGACCTCTTATGTGATTTAATAATAATCTTAGGTAATATCTTTCTCCTTCAGATGGATTTACAGTAACTATTCTACCAATAACTGTCCCTTTTTTTCGATGTGTCCATTGTCTATCTTTTTTGCTCCAAACATAATGTTCTGGATATTCTCTATATAAGAATTTTCTAGACTCTAGATCATTTTTATTCATGGCAAAAAATTTTGTGAGCATAGTTTTTGATAGGAATTGATTTTGTGCAATTTAGTTTAAATTTTGGTTATCTTTGTAATATACTGTATGTTTTCCTTCTAGATGTAGCTGTAGATTTATAACACTTGGATTCATCTCATTTAATGTAAATGCATAAATTCTCCATATTGCTTCTGGTGCTCCTATCCATCTTCCAGATTGAAATGCATTTATTTCATCAATATGTTGGTCAGTTGTCTCAGAAACTATTTTGAAGCTGATTTTATCATGCCCTTTAAAAATGTATTTATAAAGATATTTCACTGCTTTGATTGTAGAGCATATCTCTACATTGATATGACAATCAAATTTGGCTAATAAATATGGATTATAAGGTATAACCCATCTATTGTCTAATGTGCATGCTCTAACTAAAAGTGAATCGTTATTGTTTCTTTTTCTGTATATTGGATATGAGTCTTTTCCTTGAGTTGTTTTATCGCAAAAATCTTTTGGATAGTAATTTTTACATTGACCTTTTTTCATGCATACATTTTTTGGTTTCAAATTTCCACAAGGGCCATGCATCATATGTTTTCTAACACAGTTTCGCAAATATGGTTGATTTTCAGGTGGTATTTCTGCAGAAACATAACTATCATATGAATTTGGCGAAGTTATTTTTGCATTTTTTTTTAGTATAAGAAGAAAATGTACATGTGGTAAGCCACGTTTTTGAAATTCTGTTACATAAACATAAGCATCTACTGGACCAAATATTTGTTTTTTGAAAAGATCATTTTTTAATTCTTCAACTTTTGCTCGAAATACTCGTGCAACTAAATCTGGTCTATTTTTTGATTCTTCACCTTTTGCAAGATTATTTTTTATTTCTGGCCATGATGGATTACAAGTCATTGTTATAAATAAATCTAGTTTACCAAATTTTTGTACTAATGCCATTGCATCAGTATATCTACGTTTCATGTCTCTAGGTCCACCAATAAATGATGCAGGTAATACTATTCTTTTACCAACAACTGAGCCTTGTGTTTCACCTTGTGCAATACCATCAAGAATGCCTGCATATAAATCGGCTCTTATTTGTTTTTGATTGTTTCGAAGATAATCTAACCTTGCTGTTTCCTTCTTTATGTACATATCGATGATGTATTGTTGGAGCAATCTTCCAGCCCGTAATAATAATGATTTGTCATCATGTCTAATTTGTAATTTGTAGCAATAATATTCACGGATAGAGATAATTGTCCTTGCAGTGTAATGGCTTTCGCGTTCAACTGCATATTAAATTTTGTTTATTAACTAACCAATGTTTTTTGTTGTGCTATCTTTTAAAAGAAAATATTTGAATAGTAAATACCTTTGGATTCGTTGTTGAGAAGTTGGTCTATCGATGTGGCGTTGTGTGGATCGACAATATTTTGTCCAGGACAAGTTTCTTCGCCAATATGCCTTATAACTCTTTTGACTCCATTATGCCATCCAGTATCTCCAAAGGGAAATAATATAGGATATTGTAATGGATCATAACAACCATAGTAATACTTGATTCGGTGCTGGTCTTTTTGATGGCCATGGACAATAATGTCAAGATTACTTGTTGTTTCGTTGTCATCAGATTCTGTCCATATTGCTGCAACTTGGGAGACATCTGGAATATTGTAGATTCGTTGATCTAGGCTAGGGCTAGAATGGATAACTATGGCTTGATCCTTTAGGTTAGGTAGTGAAGAGAGGCTTCGAAAAAATATAGAATATGGGTTTTGGTTTAGCATTTTTTAAATGAGCTCAAGTAAGTTTGGGCTAAAATTAGGATACTGTAATAATCGGTTTGTAATTTCATGTTCAGTATCATAGAAGTACAATTGTAAATGTGATGGTTTTTTATCAACGGGAAGAAGTTGATTTATGTAGTGATAAACTTGTCCCACTACAACAAAAATCGGTATTTACGGCGTTTTTTTAACGGCGTTTATATATAACGCCGTAAAAAGTGGTAAAAAAGTCATGCCCCACGTGTTTTTTAATGTACGTCGTAAAAGCATTAGTATTTACGGCGTTTATTAAACGCCGTAAAAGGTTAGAGTATTAACGGCGGTTTTTAAACGCCGTAAAAAGACATAGTTATTCACGGCGTTTATAAAACGTCGTAAAAAATCACAGCATTATTATTAACGGCGTTTATTAAACGCCGTAAAAAGTGTTCCCCAAAATTGCCTTTCCCTCTTTTTTTTTTTGTTTTTCCCGCGCCCAAGTTTCCTCCAGTAAGCCGGAAGTATTTTTAATAAAAGGTATTCTCGGCGTTTGCTGAACGCCGTAAATAGGCTGAGGCATTCTCGGCGTTTGTTAAACGCCGTAAATAGGCGTAAATATTCTGAGGCATTCTCGGCGTTTGTTAAACGCCGTAAATAGACTGAGCCATTCTCGGCGTTTGTTAAACGCCGTAAATAGGCGTAAATATTCTGAGGGATTCTCGGCGTTTGTTAAACGCCGTAAATAGGATGAGGCATTCTCGGCGTTTGTTAAACGCCGTAAATAGTCTGAGACATTCTCGGCGTTTGTTAAACGCCGTAAAAGATCATTAGTACTCTCGGCGTTTGATAAACGCCGTAAAAAGAGATAGTTATTTTCGGCGTTTATTAAACGCCGTAAAAGCTTTAAGTAATTTTTTTTTTTTAACCCGCGAATGTTTTCCCCTTTTCTTTTCTTTCCCTCTTTTCTTCTCATTCCCCGCGCCCCTTATCGAAAACCAGAGTCGTGAATGGAAACCCTACCACCATTGAAGCCTTGATCCATTTACCTTACCCCCATGGAAGCCTTGATCGAAAACCTTGCTGAGCAGACTTGATCGAACAACTCAGTCGTTGACCCCCTGATTTTACCACCGTGGAAGCGTTGCCGCCGTCGCCCCCCTGATCTAACCGCCGTTCACCCCTTGTTCTTACCGGTGTACTCCACTTTCTCTCTCTCTCTGCTTTGTCCAGATCCTTATGCTCCGGATCCAGATCGTGATCGACACCTAGTTCCCACCGATCAAGATACGGCTAGCCGGCAGCTCAACTGGTAAGAAATTCTCGGATCCTCATCAGAGAAGCTGCCGGACCTCATTTCTGAGGAAGCTAAGGTGAGTCGTGCTTTTTTAGTTGAGTTTTCTTCACTCTTTCCTCATGCTTGTTCGAATCTGAGTAGCTATGGCTTGATAGCTACATGCATTCCTATTTTCTTCTCATTTTTCCCTTTTCATTTTGGTTCTGGGGAGTTTGAGTATGGATCAGTGCTGGTATATATATATGATTTGGGTAAAAGGATGTATTTTCAGCATTTACTCATGGCTGTAATGGAGAGGTTTTTGGCTTTTGGTTTAAAAAATAATAGTTTGGTGGTGAAGTAAAGTTGCTGATGAGTGAATTGGATTCTGTATGCATGATTTAAAACAGAAATCGTTGCTTCTAAACTTTAATTTGATAAATTATGATGGGTTACTCTCGGATTTGAAATTTTAACCGGTAGTTTTCATGTCTTTGGATTTGCATGTGTTTAGATACATGACTGTGGGGATGTACTTAGATAGATTTTAGCATGCAATCAAGTTTGGGAATTTCATGTGATGAAACAGATATGTATGGGTTTAATTTTGGGCAATATAAAATAGCATTTTGTATTGGGTTTAATCATTTTGGGCCCTGTTATGTATGGGTTTAATTATGTATGGGTTTAATTTTGGGCCCTGTGATGAAACAGATATGTATGGGTTTAATTTTGGGCAATATAAACAGATATGTATGGGTTTAATCATTGTGAGTTTTCCAATTTCTTCTGGAATGGGCCCTGTTAGACTAGCATTTTGTATGCTAAATGTCTCCAAATTTATAAGATTGCCAATCTCTCGTACAACAAGTAACTTATTTGTTGATTATGTTCATTATGTTAATTTCTTAGGATTTTGTATGTTCATTATGTTCATTATGTTCATTATTTGTATGTTCATTATGTTCACTATGTTCATTATTTGTATGCTAAATAATAATTATGTTCATTATTTGT
>JAESVK010000606.1:1982883-2005866 GCA_017140935.1 Hamamelis virginiana
ATGTATAAATAATTAGTCATATTTTCACAAATTATTTTAAAATAGGTTAACGCTATTATTTTAAAAATTACTAAATCAAGTTCAAAAATAGAGTATGGAGTGGTTTATTATAGATTTAAACACAAGAAAATAAAACTTCTTGCATACACTGAAAAAACAATTCCTATCAAATGGATCACAAGAGAAGAGAGCTTCTTTTGCAAGTTTTGGATTACACAGAAACAGGTCTCTGTCCCTGTAAGTTGGTTCTACCAGGGTTTGACTTGTGGACAAACCTTTCTTTGTATTCCATGCCAAGAATCAGGTTACTTTGTTTTCTCTATTCCTATTTCTTTTCTTTTTTTATCTTTTCACTCAAGATCACAGTTGTGCAAAGCAAGTCAAAAGGGAAATTGAGTGAAAATACAAATTAGAAATTAGTCTTTTCATTTTGAATCTTAAATTGGTGGCGTTTTAAAAGTTAACAGTAGTGGATTGTTGTTATATTAACATTAAGAATGTTTTTTATTTTCTCTAAAGAATAAACCTCCAAAGAATAAACCAGATAATCGATAACACTCTAAGATAATAGTATTAATTTATAAAATAGAGTGTTATCCTTGATATGGTTTAATCTATTGAATATTTAAATATATAGTATTCCAGAACAAAGGTGTTGGAATCAACGCTATTAATATTTATTGCCTATCCGCGAATCTCGCCGTCAAATCACATGAGAGAGTCTCTTCTACAACCTGTATGAAGCAAAGAACAGCGAAAAATGAGCGGTTTGCAGTCAACAACAAATCGAAAATATAAACAATAAACAAGAGGCAGAAAATATTGTAAAATCAAATAGAGAAGGTAAAAGCTAAATTCTATTTTTTTAAAATAAACAAATAAAATATCCAGAGGACAAATAGAGCAATATAATTAAGTAAAATAAATAAGTACCAGTTGAAATAAAGAACCAGCAGAGCATGAAGAATATAATTTTCCACAACAAAGATATTGGAAAAAGGGAAAACCAAACCACAGATATAGAAATAATCAACTTTGTTAATATTCATAACCTATCCATGAATCTCGCCGATAAATCACATCGAAGACCTTCTTCTACAACCTGTATGAAGCGAAGCAAAAGTAAAAATAAATGGTTTACAGTTCACAACAACCATTAAAAAAACGTAACAGCTTAAAGCGTAAACAATAAACAAGAACCTGAAAATATTGGAAAATCGAATAAAGAAGCTAAAACCTAAAATTTTCCTAAAAAAAACAACATAAAGAAGCAGCTGAGCGTGTAAAACGTACTGCACACTATCACCGCGAGAGAGTTTGAGAACAGCACCTTCAACAAACAAAGAAAGAAGAGAAAGAACAGAAGGAGCTAAAAGACTGATTTGGTTTGGACAAGAGAGAGGAAATTTAGAAATGAGCTTTTTCAATACACAGCGTGAGATAAGGAAGACCACAAAACTTCTTCTACAAGCTACCTTGACACAAGAAAAGACAGGCGGTTGGTTTCACACGGGAAAAAGTAAAATAGATGGGTTTTGAGATAATGAACAGTGATCAAATTGGAAATCAAAATTTTCGACCGATTTCAGAAATTGGCGCCGTTTTATACGTTGAGAGCAGGCAAATTGACGTCGTTCGACGATTTGAACAATAACATTTCAAAAGGCAACTTTTCTACTATTTTAAGGGTAACATAGATATATATGAATCCGGATCCTCTGCTTGGGTCTTTTACCACTTGGGTTCACTTGGGTTTTCATATGATGATGACACCTCAAAAAAAATGGAGATCTAGTGGCTGAGATTCACCCAACCTTCAAAACGGCACAAGCTGCAGCGTTTCATGGAGTGGACGGCTGTAACGCCGTTCCATTTTTTTTTTTAAAACCCTCCGGATAAAAACTAGGTTGCTCTAATACGTTAAGCTGAAAAAATCCAAAATCAGTTAGAAACCCAAATCATCTTCTTCAACCTTCCCTTATCTCTCTTCTCTGTCTTCTTCTATCTTCCATTCTTTTTTGCTAATAAAAAAAACAAAAAAACAAACCCCATAATCAGTTAGAAACCCAAGCAGTCTTCTAATCTCTCTTCCCCGTCTTCTTCTATCTTCCACTCTTTTTCTTCTATCTACACCTCTCTCTCTCTATCATTTCTCTTTTCAAAACCCTAGATGAACCCATAGTATAATACAGTAATGGGTATTATTGTTCACAGTTCAAGAATACATCCATCACATCGTTGTGTAAATTGTAAAATATCTAGATTTGCATATGAGATCAACCCAGCTTCATCACATCACATGGTGAGACCAACAATTAAAAAATAATCTCCCAAACTTCGAATAAATATACTGAAAGAGTTATAAAGACATGTATGTTTTATATATACGTGTGTGTATATATGTATATATAGAGAGAGAGGGATATGGAAGTGATTTTGAGGAATGAGTTTTGATTCAAGTCATATCCGACAAATCAAGATAGGTCTAGATAGAGAGAAAAAGGGGAAGGGATTGAATATGCTTAGATCGATAGAGAAAGAGAGGGCTGGAGATTTATATCTAAATTGTTTATTACCAATTTGGTTTCCCATGGGAAGGGATTGAACCATGAAGATACTGTATTTATTTTTTAAAATTGTATCAATTAACTGATAGTAGAATCAAAATAATTTTGATTCTATATGTTTACTTTGTCCATTATAAACCCAACCATAGCAACAGTGGAAAGTTAAAAAAAAAAAACAAAACAAAACAAAGCAGAAATAATAAAGTACTTTAGGATACATAAAAAGTCTCTACAAAAAACTGAATTTTTTTTTTTTTTTTAAACATGATCAGAGTGATGGTTGAAATGCTAAGGAGAATATTTCAATAAGTAGTTAAAATGCGTAAAGAAACCAACAACCATACTACACCTCACATTCTAAATTAAGATCTCTTGTGTGCATATATATTCACTCATTTCCAAGAAATTTGAAGATGGGTTGCTTTTTGGACTTACTCATTTGCGTTTATTTGCTTTGATATGGTTCAGGAGGTCTTTTATAATGCTGACAAATGGAGTTGCTGCAATTCCCAAGGCAATAAGTAATAGGATGTTATACTTCTTGTAATCTTGAGCTGAGGCTCAATACAGTCCTTTAATCAGGATCGCTGGAAATCTGCGATAGGAAAAGAGTTATCAGTTATGAACTTATCATACTATAATTAAAGTTGTTTAAGCAACTTGGCCACCAAATGCTCGTCACCTGGCTTGATGGTCATAGTTTGATGCCGCTTTAGTTTCCATTCTTACAAGACTTCACCTTCTTGGTACTACAGCTGAAGGGTCACATGTCTGAATATCTATATGCATACAGATAAAATTGTATATATTATTAAGGACTCTCATCATCCTCCAACACAACATTGTTCTTTTCAACATTGTAATTTTTGTCATACATAAGATGTATAGGATTAATATATAATCGAACGGTTGTTTTTTCACAGTACCTATCTCACATTGACTAAAAATACAAGTCCTCACATAAACTTGTATGTGTACATACACATAAGGATTCCATTTTCCAATCATACACGTTGGACTTTAATGTTGCAACAATCTTATAGCATTTTAAAATCATTAATAAAAAAAGAAATTGTATGAAATAGTATGAAAGAAAAAACCATCAAAAAGACGAACAATCACGCTAACTATAAAAAATTTGAAATATACTTTACAAAAGGGAACTACTTTTTTGCTAGTTAAAAAGCGCAAATACTTTTCAGTATTTAGTATATTGTAGCAACTATAAAAACATTGTATATTATTCACCTGTTGGCTGAGTTAGCAAAAGAGCAGCATACTGGTCCTTTTAGGCCTTCAAGGAATGTTTAAGGATCCTAAGGAATAAAATACTAATAACAATCAATTGTCATGAGAAAGAGAAGATCCATTCATTTAAACAATTAATTAATAATAAGAGGAAGATCAAGAATCAAACCTCAAAACATAGATGAGTTTGCAAAAGAATAGCATACTGGTCCTTCTAGGCCTTCAAGGAATGTTTAAGGATCCTAAGGAATAAAATACTAATAACAATCAATTGTCATGAGAACGAGAAGACCCATTCATTTAAACAATTAATTAATGATAAGAGGAAGATCAAGAATCAAACCTCAAAACATAGATCTGATATAGAGAGAAGATGAAGGGATGTATCCTTTGCTTATGAACATAGATTTTGAGAAACTTCAAGCTAATTAGAAGAATGTATTCATCACTATCAGTACTATACACATTTATATATACTATATATATACATTCATTTATATTCAGATGTGTGGAGCAGTTGATCAATTCAATTACTATTTTTAATAAGAATTATATTGCTCATTATACCAGTATTTTTAATAATTAAGCGAAATAAAATTACCACAGCAAATGAAACTTGTGCAATCTATCTACAACAAAATAAATGACAGAGAATTTTAGTCTATATATATTACAGGATTTATAATACAGCATAAACTATTAAAAGATGTACACAAAAAAAAGAAAAACAGAAGATAGTCAGAACAAAAAGGAAACCACTTTAACACTCCAACTGTTTGATACTAATGAGGTAGCACACGAAATTTAACGAAAGGAATATCACGTTTCCCAGAAGTGGACGTGAGTTCAAATATGCATCTATCACCAAAGTAGAGATTGTTTGCTTTTCGGAAATTTGCCCAATCTTTTCTGAGTTTGACTCTCCTGTTACCATTTGTATACTTTGTTCCCCTGTCCAGCTGAAATGTCCACACTTTCTTAGATATATCTTCTATTAAAATTGTATCCACTGTATGAAGACCAGCTAAACGAACAAATTCTATTGGAATATGCTGAAACATAGAAATCAATAAAAAGAATTAGTAATTCAATATAAGTCACAAACGTAACAGTATAAATAGATGAAATAAAGGAATATGATAAACAACAATTAAATAAAGGATTATTAAAATAAAACAAAGTATGCATAGACCATGTAGGGTTTTTTGGGATGACAGTTTGATGCATTCAAAACAACAACAAAATTAGGGCCTGAATTTGAACGCAGCTCTGCTTGCCGAACCATTTTCTAACCTACAAAATAGAACCAAAACTAATAGTAATTTAATAAACATATAAGAAGAAGTAGAGAAAAAATGTTAATATGAAAAAGTAGAAATAATTACTTTTCATATTTTGTTGATTTATACTCTGACATAAAGGTTCATCTATTACTTCCTCTTTGATTGGCATCCGTGTACACCTATCAAAATCCTTCATGCAACCACTATGGCCAAATACATAGACAAAAAAATTGGACTTGCCTAATTGTTCAAAAACAAGAATTTCTCCAAATCTTATTTTATGGTGAGCAACAAAGGTAGCCCAACCATCTGCAAAGTAGATTTCTATTTCATTCTCCACGCACAACTGTATTCGCCAACTTCCTTTGTAAGTTGTCAACAAGAAATCTTTAAATATGGTCTCGATCAAGCGTGATCGTTTTGAGAAAGCTTTAGGTATCAGCTGCAGCAAAAGACGAAAGATATCTCAATCATAAACACTGTTGCTTCATCTAACATGAAGCACAAAAAAGAAAAATCATCCTATAAAACAACATATAATAGCAAAGCTAAAAAAATAAAGAAAGAATATTACCATTTGTTCAGAAAAATTATTCACCATAACTTTGAAAAACCAAGTGGAGCATAATTTTATTTCACTTTATTCTGATTGTGCCATGGCTGAGAAGAATAATATCAGATAATATCACATCAAGCATAGGAATATATCAAATCAAAATATGAAAATGAAAATTGACACAAGGAAATAGAACGTAGGTTAAGCAATATTATTCTCTGGCTTTGTTAGTAGGATTGAAAATGGTTAGAATGCACAACGATGTGTACAACATCCCAAATATGTTCTTTACCCATTCGAAAAAAAACATTGGTCTACAAAATTCTCTAACTACAATGCTCTTTCTCTCTCTGTTTCTCTAAAAATTAACATGGCACTTGCTAACCCCAAATTGCCAACAGTTATTAACCTCAATCATACAAGTTCCAATCCAGATCCTGCATAAATAAGCAAAATCCCAACTAAACCGAAAATTTGTGTATGAATTATTATTTCACTATGTTTTGCATATGATTTTGTAAACAAGTTTTCCATTTTCAATAAAAAAAAAAGTTCAGAAAATGATGGTCATTATCACGAACTAAAGTAAAATTAGCAAAACAATTGCATCTCATGAATAGTAACTTTTGAAACTATGCCTAAGTTGCCAAAGTAGCTTTAATTTTAATTAGCAAAGCGTAACTTTCAGCTGCTGGAATTACAACCACAACATAAATAAATAAAATTTGGGCAGTTTGGCATCATCAAAACAATCACCAATCAGAAGACATGGAAGTTTGGCCATCATATGCACACATGAGACAATCTAAAAAAAAAAAAAAGAATTTTTTTATAAATTTTCAAAGTAATATAGAAAATTATTAAAAGATAATAAAAGGTATCAGTTTTTTAATGTAGAAAATTACCGAAAAATGATACATAAGTGTGTATGTGTGTGTGCATTTCTAGGAGAACACTCATGTCAATTCCAAACAATATAATTTTGTATAGCATTGAGACTTCCATTTTTGGTGTCTTTTATAAATTCAACCGTATCTGCAACCCGCCAAAAATAAAATAATAACAATAATACCACCAAGATAAATGAAAAATATGCTCAAAAGGTGAAGAAAATAGGGCAAACCAGATAACTACATTATACCAACTGAAATACATTAATACCATTGCCCAGTGGTATCAGTTAAGTTTCCAACCTAACATTGGCCAATGGAAATAAGTTAAATCCAAGAGATGAGAGACATCAATAGTGAAAAAGTCAGAAAATCCATTGAATCACTGACCAAATCATGTAGACAAACCTGGAAGCGAGCAAAATCAAAGTGAGCTGCCTATCTCAACAGTATGAGCACACTGAAGAAGGTAGACCGAAAGAAAACGAAAAGCAAAAGCCAAGAATAAAAACAAATAACCAAAATATTGTAACGTGTGTTACTTCCACAGCTCTCAAAAGCTTGACCAATTCCGCAAACGACTTACTCGCCAAAGCATAACATTTTAGGGTTAGGGTTATAAATCATAAAATGAGAATGGCAAAGCTGCAATAGGTAGAAATATTACAAATAAAGACATACAGAGGTGAGTTCTAAACTTGATGCCGAAGAGAAACGTTGGAGAAGAAAGCAGAAATGTATCGCAGTCGCGGTCAAGGGACAAAACCAAATCTAAGGTCCTCAACTCCGTCGCAGACGCTGGGTTCTCGCCTTCTCGGTGAGGTGTGGACTTCGTGAGGGGACAATAGCAGATCTGAAGCCTGCTGGAAGTCGACAAAACGGTGAGGATTAGAAGAAATCAAGAAATCAACAAAGAGATTGGAAAGTCTACAAGAAAGACAGAGGGAGAAGGGCGGCAACCTGCACAGCGCAGTCTGCAGGCTTTTCAATCAATTGGTTTTTGATGAAATGACTGGATTGCCCTCTAATTTTTATGTTTTTTGGCTTCAGTTATGAAGGGCGTTCTGGTCATTGACGCGCCCCTATTACCTATGCAGTCAGATTGCAGGCTTTGCAATCAATTGGTTTTCGATGAAATGACTGGATTGCCCTTTATGTTTTGTGTCCTTTGGCTTCAGTTATGAAGGGCCTTGTGGTCACGTGAAAAAACCTTCAAGAATTGCTACCGTTTTCAATTGGAAGAGAAGCCCAATTTGAGTGTCGTTTTAAGAGCAAATCCACGCAAATTCGTGCCGTTTTGGATGAATTAAACAGTGTTTTTCGAATTTGGCTATCGGCTCTTTTACAGGTAAAGAAGATATGTCTCTCAAATTTTATAACCATCTTATATATATCTAATTAACCTCCAAAAAACTTAATTTTAACACATTAATTCTAGGGTGCACCTTATATATATATATATATATATATATATATATAGAGAGAGAGAGAGAGAGAGAGAGCGAGAGAGGTGCTAATATAAGGTGCACCTGATGCAAGATGCATGCCCTCTTGTAGAGCCAATTGCACTGTAAATTTTGGAAAACTGATTGTTGGATTAGATACCCCTGTAATGTATGTCATGCCTGCCAAAAATCACAGTGATCCAACGGTTGGTTTATGAGAAAACTGACTGCTAAAAAATGATAACATTTTAAAGAACAAAAAAGTCATAGTTTTTCAAAGTTACATTTTTCAAAAACCAACAGTTAGATCACTGTGATTTTTGGCAGGCATGACATACATTAATTACAGAGGTATCTAATCCAATGGTCAGTTTTCCAAAATTTAGAGTGCAATTGGCTCTACAAGAGGACACCTGATGCAAGATGCATCGGGTGCACCTTATATTAGCACCTCTCTCTCTCTCTCTCTCTCTCTATATATATATATATATATATATGGACATTAATTTTAGGATTTTTTTTTTCTTTCTTGTTTGAAAAATAAAATGTGAAAATAAAAATAAAAATTATGTGAGTTTGGAATGCTGATTTGGCACAATGGCAACTGTCATATTAATTAGTTGAAAAAATAAGTTTAATATGTGTGTTTTTTAGTCGGTATCTGAAAAAATTAATTGGAAATAAATGGTGGCAATTTGAAGAACAAAAAAGTCACAATTTTTTATAGTAGCATTTTTCAAAAATCAACTATTAGATCATTGTGATTTTTAGCGAACACAAAATTTATAAGTGTACCGCTAATCCAACTATGGATTTTTCAAAATTTACCCTGCAATTGGCCCTATGCAAGTTACCTTACACAACTTTTGGTAAGGTGCATCTTATAATAGTCTTCATATATATATATATATATATATGGTCAAGTTTCAATGATTTGACACATGGTTTGCAAAATCCAACGTGGAACATATTTTTTTGTCAAACAGACCATTAGATAAGATGTTCCATTTATACATCATGCATGTCAAAAATCACATTGATCCAATAGCCCATTTAAAAAATGTTGGAGTACCATAATTGATAATTGTGAAAAATTGTCACGGTTTTTAAATAATTTTTCATTGTCACTGTTTCGAAAAATGGGCCATTGAATCAAAGTGATTTTTAGCATGCATGCATAATGTGTATAAGCCGAACATTTAATTCAAGGATTGGTTTCTCAAAATATATGTTCATGTTGAGTTTCGCAAACTATATGTCAAACCCCATGAGTAAGAATTGTACGTGTATCACCAGAACCTGACCCATTTATATATAATTAAGAAAAGCAGCATTTTCCTAAAGCTATGGAAATTAAGTTGTTTCTCAAGTAGGTAAAAATAAAAACGTAAGCAAAATGTAACTTTAAGTCAATATTCCACGAGAGGATAGTGCAAATAGTTTCCATAATTTATCATATATTCATATGCTTGATTAATATCATGAGGAGATTATTCTAATAATTTTAAAATATTCTTTTATTTGGCCTAAAAATAAAAACATAACTTTGACCAAGAATAGAAAGTAAAAAGTGAGCAACATGTAACCAGCGGGCGATCTTCAAACTCTTCTCATGGCTAGATAATAAGAGGGATTAATTACCACGCACAAACTTTCCTACATTAATTAGGTAAAGCAGGTGGACTTAATATCTATGCATTTTTTTTTCCCTTGTTCTACCATCTTAATTACTTAATTTCCTTCCATCTCCTTAAAATCTACATGTTGAATAATTAAGAGTCGGTCCGGATAAATTATCATTTTTATTTTCTATTTTTTTAGAAAAAAAAAAAATTCTAATAGTATAAGGAAAATGTTATTGGCACTCCACCTTTTTAGTTTTATGCTTCGAGTGACACAAATGCCCCATATTTCAAATCTTATTTCTCGTGTGATTTTGAGAAACTCTGGTAACCTCTGTTGGGGCAACTGCGAAATATATTTTGAAAAATTGATCATTAGATTAGATTTCCCACTTATAAATATCATGTCTATAAAAAAAATATAGTAATCCAATGTTTGTGTTTTTTTTTTTTTTAATATATATATATACAGTCATGTTACAGTCAGGCCGGCCTGACTGTAGCATTTGTACGGTCACCCCATTTTGGGGGTGATGCAGGTCACAGGTCACAATTTCAACCGTTGGATATCCTATTCAGGCAGTGCTTGTCATGCCTGCAAAAAATCACAGTGATCCGACGGTTGGTTTATGAGAAAACTGACTTTGAAAAAAACTGGAAATAAACTATTATTTTTTTTTCTTTTTTTTCCAGTTTTTTTCAAAGTCAGTTTTCTGATAAACCAACCGTCGGATCACTATGATTTTTTGCAGGTATGACAAGCACTTCCTGAATAGGATATCCAACGGTCGAAACTGTGACCTGTGCCCTGCATCACCCCCAAAATGAGGTGACTGCACAAATTTTACAGTCAGGCCGGCCTGACTGTAACATTTCTGTATATATATATATATATATATATATATATATATATATATATATATATCAATTGTGAAAAGCTATGAAACTATGACACAAAAAGGTCATATGTTTTTATTTTGACATTTTTTAAAAACCAACCGTTGGATTACTATGATTTTTTACGGACATTACATTCATATGAGGAGAATCAAATATAATTGTCGATTTTTCAAAATATAGCTTTGCAACTATCCCAACAGAAATCATTTAATATAACTTTGCATCAGGTGTAGTTTTTCATATGTACAAAAAAAAAATAAGCTTTGAAATAAGGGGCATTTGTGTCATTCAAAGCATAAAACTTAAAAGAATTGAGTGCAAATGGCTAATGGTGGAGTGCCAATAATATTTTTCTAGTATTAAAAATTAATAGTTACTTTTAAAAGAAGTGATAGTTTATTCAAACGGACACTTAATTTATTTCTTTAATTAATATTTGTCATACCCTTGAAATTAATTTTACTGTTGTGGAAAGAAGAAAAACCGACAATTCAATCATAGACTCTTTCGTGTACTAAGTTATACATGCATGTATGTACAAAATTAAAACTAGACAAAGACAAAGCCGTCGTATTTGCTGGCTTCAGTTTGTTTATTGAAGAATTTTCGACTTAATCATTGTTTATGTATAATTTAGAATTGTATTACTTATAATTATTGATGGATTATCTTAACATCCAACTGCCGTATCCACATTGCATGCGTAAGCACATTACATGAAGAGTTACGTAAGTGGTGCTGTAACTTATTATTTTTTAATTAATTTTTGTTAGTTAGGGCTTAGGATTTGACAGCATGGACTTTTTGTATTACTTTACGCATTTATCTTTATTCCTTTACATGCAATCTGGACCGAGCAATGTGTTAGGATTAGATTGCACCTTTAATTTCTAGATTTTTTCAGATCTTGGAACTTTTGAATCAGAAGAAGAACATACACACACAGCAGATAGAAAATTGTACAAGAAAAAAAATAAAAAGACAGATATATACGAGATTGAATTCGGCAACTTGTCTACGTCATCGGGAGTCATACATATTCACTATATTGAAGAATACATAGTATACAGAATAATGGTCTCTCTCACACTCTTAATCCTAAAAATACATGCATTGTTGTATATAAAGAATTAAAGATGTAATACCGAAAATATCCCTACAAAAAAGTAAATTACCTTTTTCATTGAAGATGTTTTTAGTTTTTTGTCGCAAGTTTACTAAACCATCTTACATAATTTTTCCACATGCATCTTCCGGTCAATTAGTACTATGTACACCTACCTTTTTCTCATTCATTCATTTTTTTTCTTATGAATTTTATCTTTTAATTTATTCGTTTACAAATTATTCGTTTCTAACATCATCAAGTTAATTGTGTTCATTTTCTAAAGTCGAGGCTAAGTAGTTCTCATGAATACCACGTACGTATGCAGGTGAGACTAGCCGACTAGATCTCGTGCATGGACACCTGCAAGCTGTCTAATGAACTTTATCAGCATGTCTTTCTAATTAGTTTGGCAAGAATTATGACCAGCACACAGAGAGAGAAAGCAGTCGCAGTCAAATATATATCGCGCGAGCTTTTGAATTCTGTCGGATAAAGCAGTCGCAGTCATCGGATCAAGTTGAAACTGAAAATTGAAAACATGCACAATTAATCTCGAGACGTACCATCTTCATGAACATCGATCATCGACTTAATTGACTTGATTTGATCTAATAAAGTCTAAACCATGCATGCATATGTATATATTGATCACAAACAGTATTCAACTCATATGTATATATCTTTATGTCGGGTCATATATATATTGTACATTCCTTCACGTCTGCTGTAGAGAGAGAAAAAAGAGAGAGAGGGGAAGCCAGCTGCAACGTACTTTCAAAACTCGCGACTAAATGTATTCTTTCTTCATTAAAATGGTTGAAACAACTAATTTTACACAATATTGTTGAACTAACTAAATTAAAGTGAGGCCCTCTTCTTTCTCTTTCATACGCGGACATGCACGTAAGGATCGATCTGTGCATGTAAATGCCTCTGTTAATTTGGATCTAAGAAAATTAAAAAAACAAAAACAAAAACAAACAAAAAAACAAAATTCTTTTTCTCTATTATCGACTTTCCTACTTCTTTCTAAGTTTCGAAAAACATATTGTTGGATTAGATGCAATACTTATGGATGTCATGTACGCCGAAAATCACAGTGATCCAATGTCAATTTTTCATAATATAGTTATGAAAAATTGTGACTACTGGAAATTGTCTCAATGATAATTTTGAGAAACCAACCATTATGTTACTGTGATTTTGAATGACATAACATGCAAAAATATAGTATCTAATCAAATGGTTAGCTTTTCAAAATAGATATCCCACAATTATCTAACCTGACCGTACGTTGGATTAGATACTATACTTATGCTCTTTGAATTGCCAAAAATCATAGTGATCTAATGGTCTCTTTTATTGGAAATGTCACTGAGAAAAATTATGACAGTAGTTTTCAACTGCCATAGTTTTTCAAAAGTATATTTTGAAATTCTACCATTAGATCACCATAGTTTTCGGTGTACATGATATTCAAAAGTATAATATCTAATTCAAGGAACATATTTTCAAAATATGCATCTCACAATTATATTGTGGGTTTATGCTTACTTAAGATATATAAACATATGCTGACTAGATCGGTGAGTGGACCTTAACTTAATTTAAGAATCAATCCTTAAATGATCAATTATATATATATATATATTATCAACGTTGATCTATCTTCTTGAAGTAATAAAGTTAAATGTGAATTTGTATATGGAAAGTTTATATATATTAAATGCTAATCAAAGCAAATAATCGGTCTCATTTGATGCACAAATGCATAGTGTATAGAATATTATTATCTTAGCACGAATTCTAGCACTATAGTCTGTACCACCCTATTTTATTTATTTTTTATTCTCTTATACGCTTTTTCCTTCCCATGGGTCAAGTTGTGAGCCTAAACTTTTCATTGCCCGCAGTGCAAACTAAGCGAAAGTCATTTTCATTTTGGTCACTAAAAGTAATTCCCATATTCAAAGAATGCGACTTTTCCTTTTTTCTGGAAATTAGAACATATAACACATTGAACCTTCCTATATTTATATCTATACGCACTACTTTTATTAGAGAAAATTTTTTTATTGACTAATTTAAACCCATTAAAATCATAAAAGACATTTATAACCTTGACCCTCAAGATTCTAATTTTCATTTTCTTCTTCATTAAATGTATATCAAATTTTTTCTCATGAATATTTTTCTTAGCTTCTCCTTTTCCGATGTCTATCTTAATGAGTTTCTTAAATTCAACATAATTTCTCACCATATTTCGGTTTCCAATAGTCATTGGTAAAGATTATTCTTCTCATTTTCTTTTTCTATCCAATGTATATCAACTTCTCTCTCCTAACTTTTCTTTTTTTTTTTTCCCTTTTCCAATGTCTATCTTAATTAATTTCTTAAACTCGAGATAATTATATATACTCTCACTATATTCCACTTTCCAATTAGGTTCCCTAAATAAAATGTTTGTATTCCATTAATCTTCCTAATTCTTCTTCTTTTATCCTTTGAACACCTCTCTCCCAATTCTTCTTTTAGTATATTAAAGTGAACACTGGACAAAAAAGTGAACACTAGACGAGTATTCAGATTTTGATTCAGTGAGTCTCCCAAATATTATTTTAGTCTTTTTTTTTTTTTTTTTTTAATTTCTGTTATCCTAAGGAACTACGCAAGAGTTTCTAATTAACCTATGCATTGCATGACCATACTAATTAAAACAAAAAACCATGAAAAAAAATATACACATAATCTTTCATATAACTCTTCTTTAACCTTTTTTTTTTTTTTATAGAAAAATTAATGTCTTCTTTTGTCAAGGACTATGCTTTATTTCTTGACCACAAAGAACATCATTGAACTGGAGATAGATGTTTACCAACGATATGATAAACTAATAAACATTTTGCCATACTAAACTAAATATTCCGATCCATTTACATTTTTACTATACGCATTTAGCAAGTATCAAATAATTTCACGTGGGCATAGCCCCATAAAAATCCACGTATATATATTAATTCTCTTTTTTATACTAAACTAAAGTATAAGATACTATAGTGATTGACTTTAGTGCAAGTGGGAGATTGTTGGAGATATGCCCTAAAACCAATCCAAAATGGCATATCAATTTCAAATTATATTAATTAGAATGTATAACTTGTCGTGTATATTAATATACATGATGAGTCCCATAAAATTCCAATCTTCATAATTAAATTAAAATTACTAGCTTATAACCCTTTGTTATTTTCAATAAAAAAAATAGTTTTGGTAATTTTTTTTTTAAATGTGTTCTAATTTTTAATGTGAAAGTTTTGTGACCTATTGAGCTCATATTTATTGATTTAGTGTTATATATATATATATATATATATATATATATATATATATATATATTTTGGCCAAGGTTTCATTGTAATTGTATTGCTAAATGCTAACATTATATTTGATTCTTAATAGATTTTTTTTTCATACTATTAATATTTTATATTATGCTTTAATATTTATAATAGCAGTCTTAATGGCTTTACGATATGAGGTTGGCAATGTAATAAGCATTCTGCCTTTTTTAGGGGCATATGTTTAATTATGGATTTTTATTCTCTTTCACTAACCTAATTCATATTTTGCTTTAGTAATAATTTATCTTGTAGGAATCCTTGAATGTGAAGCTCAATAGATCAAATGTTGAAAATCCCTAGTTTGTTTTTGGCATTTCGTACCCCGGAGCACTTAGTGCATGGTTTCGTTTACACTATGTTTGGATTAAAAGAAGACAATCTCTTTAAGAGAAAAGAAGAGAAGAGAAGAGAAAGTTAAGTAACTTTCTCTCCACCTTGTTTGGATAGTAACTTTCTCTCCACTCTGTTTGGATAACTTTCATAAGAGAAGAGAAGAGAAGAGAAGAGAAGGTGTAAATTCCAAAATTGCCCTTACTTACATAAAAAAGAAATAAAAGCTAAACAAGGGAGAGAAAGGGCAAAGTAGTAAAATCATGTCCATTAGCTTTCTCTTCTCTCCAAATCTCTCCAATTTGGAGAGAAAGATTTTTGGGCCCTTTTCTCCTCACTTTCTCTCCACTTTTTCTCCCTCTCCCTTCCTTTCTCTCCTATTTTAGTTTGCCAAACAAGGAAATTTTAACAATCTTCTCTTCTCTTCTCTTCTCCCCAACTCGATCTCTCAATCCAAACGGACTATTAAAGTTCCCTTGCTTGACATGTGGAAGTCTTGCAAGTTCTGCTGTTGTTCTTGCTGTTTACAACTTTATATAAAATAATAAAAATATATTTTGTGTATATATATATTCATTATATTTTACTTACATGTATTATGCACCATCACTGCACTTACTGTAAATAGCAAATAAATCCTCGTGACCAATGTCCGTAAATATCACAAATTTTAACGTTTTATCAAATAGCATAAAAAAATTAGCAAATTAATATATAACAGATATGGTGAAAACACGGTAGGAATAATATATATATATATATATCATGTAGAATTCTATACAAAATTCAAAACATATAATTTGCACTACTGCAAAAAGATGCAAAGAATACAGTAAACAGAAAACGGTTTTGGAAACCGTTTAAGAAAGAGACCAAAGAAAATGGTTTTCAAAACCATTTTAGTTTAGTAGTATTTAACAACGGTTATTTTGTAACCGTCTTTGATGGGCATATTATTAAGACGGTTTTGGAAACCGTTTTAGAAAGAAACCAAAGAAAACGGTCTTTTGTTTTCTTACATAAACTCATTGTTTTAAAACCTGGACCGTTCATCGAGCCGAAAAAGTTACAGGGTTAAAGATCAACAGGTTCAACCGTCGGGTCAACCGGGTTGAACCGTGACGTCATAAATATATTATTTATTTATTTATTTATTTATTAGAATAAAAGCTGTAAATGATTCAAAATATAATTTTTTAAAAATGTTTGTACAATCAATTCATATATTTGAATTTATGTGCAGTCATCAAAATTGAAAATTGATAATTACTATTTATCAATCTTTATTATGTATATATTTTTAAAATGCAAGATAATAATATTGTATTATTAAATTAGGTGCTTGGGTTTCTTTTTGCTATTTGGGATTTTTTTTGACTAATTTGCCTTTTTAGCCTTCTTGGCTTTGAGAGATTTTAAAAAAATTGGGGCTATTTTAGTCATTTTAGCACCTTTAAAAAAAAAAAGCGGTTTGTTCGGTTTTTTAACCGGATTGACCGAGTTGAACGGTTTTTGAATTGAATGAGTTTTTGTGGGTTAAGCCAACCGAGAGGGAATCGGTTCCCAGTTCAACTGGTTGAACTGGCCGAGCCGGTCCGGGTTTGATAATATTGCATAAACTATAAAATATTATTTTATATAAAATGTGAATGCTATTCTCATGGTTCGAACACTGAACCATGAGTTAAAATATTTAATTATGCTATTACATTTTACCACTAATCCAAGTTTTGGTTGGTGTTAAGTATTTAAAAGAAAATTAAAGTTAAAGTATCTTAGTTTTTTATACTTATATACATTAAACATAAATATATTTAAAATAATACATTTATAAAATTCAATGTCCAATTGTTAACCAATGATTCAACTGGTGACCCACACCCTTTGCCGCGCTAGTCGGGTATGATAATTATGGCCGGGTCTAATAATTATGGCCTTATGCATCATATATTAATATTACTATAAACTAAGAGCATAAGTATCAGAACCGGACCGGACATCGACCCGGACAAGAGGCCGGGTGGTCAGGTCAATGGTTCAACCACTGGGTCAACGGTCGGACCGCTTAATTATAAAATATATATTATTTTAAATATATTTGAGATTTTTACAAGTATATGAATGTAATAAGGTTATATTTTATATATTGCATTATAATAACAACAAGTAAAGCATAGCTTAGTGGTAAAGGCTCTCATCCTCTTTCTTTTAAAGATGTTAGGAGTTTAAACCTCAAGAAATGTAACTCTCATTAAAAAAAAAAAAAAATTGAATTATTAATTGACCGGTTCAACCGGTCAGACCGGTCGGTTCAAGGCGGTTCGCACCAGTTGAAGGTGGTTCAATTCCTTATTCGGTCCAATAATCAACCAAGACCGATTAGGAGTCCGGTTCACCGGTTCGACCGGCCGGGCTGGTCCGGGTCTGATAACTAGGACTGAAAGACTATTAAATTTATTTCTAACCGTTTTTGTACATGCCCCTTTTGAAAACGGTTTTAAACCGTTTTTATATGCAGAACATTTAAAAACGGTCCAAAACTGTTTTAGTATGTGGAGTAATAACAACGGTTATAAACCGTTTTCGAAGGATTACTACCCTTTGAAAACACACGTCTTGAGAACAGTTCCACAATCGTTTTCGAAGAGTTATGAAAACGGTTTAAAACCGTTTTCGTAGGATTTTTTTGTCGTAGTGTTGTATTGTTTCTTAAAATCTTAATTGAATTATTTAAAGAGAAATTAATTATGATAAAAGAGGGGAAAAGAAAAAGACGTAAAGAGAGATGTCGTTTTGAATGTATGATTTATCTACTTACAGAATAGCACATGCTGAGAGGTCAGGATACTCTATTGGGTTTTTGATATGATAATTTCCAAAGTAAAGAGTTGTCACATAGTACAAGTGGCATAACATGAACCCCAAGACAATCTCCAAAAATAAAAAATAATCATTGTCCAATATATATACAAAATTAATGCTATGTTGTTTCTTAAAAAAAAGTAAAAAAAATTAAGAAAATGAATTTTAAAATTTTTCCTTCATTTTCCTTAAATTCATCAAGATCCAAACTAAGAGTAAATGAGAATAATTAAAAAAAAAAAAAAAAAGTGATATAAAAATAAAAAAATATAAAAAACATAAATCCACAACAAAAATAGGAGAAAGGGTTAAAAAAAATTTTTTATATATACTAAAAAAAAAAAAAAAAAAAAAAAAAAAAAAACAAAACACACACACAAATATATATATATATATATATATATACAGAAATGTTCAGGTCAGCAAATGCGCATTATACCTTAAAATCAGCAAATTTGCTGAAGCCGTTGGATGCAAATGGAAGGACCAGATTATCCCACTTAAAAAACCCACCCTCGACTCGGTCGACCCTCGTGAGGAGCAGCCCCAACCCGCACATATTCCACATTTCTTCTTCACTTTCTAGGGCAAGAACAGATCGAATGCACACCATCTCCTCACGACGGAGTGTAGCTGCAGCAGATTCAAGGCAGAGGATTGGCCGGGGGGATGCAACACCGGCGGAACTCATCAACGTCGGGTGCTCCTCTATTTTGAAATCCAATACAATACCTTCGAAAATAATTAAAACCTTGAAATTAATTCGAAAAAAAATTGAAAACCTTTGGCAAATTTTTGAATTCAGCTACTGTGGTGATTAAGAGAGAGATTGTTCAAGCAGTGCCTTTGATGTGTAAGTCGTGGCTCATAGTCGTGGCGGATCTTATTGTTGAACTGACATCGACATAGAGCAGTTGTGCCGCCGATGCAACTAGTCTGACATTATTGACTCCGTCGTTGGAAAACTCGGTCATCGAAGCAAATGCACTTTTTGCCGTCTCTCCGCTTCCAAGCTTAGCAAAATGGCAATGTTGGTTTTGCTTTTGTTGCCAACTAGTTTTTTTTTTCGTTCTTTTCTTCTCTCTCTGTTTTTGTGCCTGTGATTATTGGTCTGATTTCATTTGTTCTTTGTAACTAGTGGGTTTGCTTTATTTGTCTTCATCACATATACTGATATACACATGAACACATTTTCAAGATCACGACCATAGATTTCCAGCAAGAGCAGGCCACTAAGTTGGCTTCAAGTTTTAAAAAACTTAGCCCGTTCTTGTCCTAGAAAGTGAAGAAGAAAGGTGGGATATGTGCAGGTTGGGGCTGCTCCTCACGTGAGTCGACTGGGTCAAGGGTGGGTTTTTTAAGTAGGATAATCTGGTCCTTCCATTTGCATCCAACGACTTCAACAAATATGCTGATTTAAGGTATAATGCGCATTTGCTGACCTGAACATTTCAATATATATATATATATATATATATATATATATATACAGGAATTCTATGTTAAGGCCGGCCTTAAGTTTAAAAATACGGTTGAGTTAAAACGGTGTCGTTTTAAGCTTGTTTCAATTGAAAAAAAAAAAACAAAAAGTGAGGGAACCAAAATTTCATATCTGAAAAACACGATCCCCCCCAAACCTATTTCTCCTCTCTTCTCTCTCCTCTCCTCTCCTCTCCTCTCCTCTCCTATCTTCTTCTTTTCTATCTCTTGCTGGAATCCACTATCGCTGCTGCACTTGGAGCATCTGGCGCGGCGCAGGTAAGTTAAAACCTCTCTCTGTTTTCTTCTTCTTCTTCTTCTTCTTCTTACTCATTTCTCTCTCCTCTCCTCTTCTTCTTCTCCTCTCTCTCGCCGGAGCCCTCATCTCTGAGAATTGCTGTTCGACGCCGGCCTGAGAAGTTCTGAACCGTGAACCATTCACGGTTCACGGTGAACCAGACCCCGGGACCCCCGACCCCCCTGTGACCCAGCGGCCGTGAACCAGCCCCCTGACCCACCTGCCGTGAACCAGCAGCCATGAAACAGCCCCCGCGAACCAACTGAGTCTTTTAAAACCACCTCGCCGGAGAAGAACCAGCCTCGCCGGAACCCTTGCTTGAAGCTCTATTGGTCAAAAATCGCAGAGCAGGTACGATTCTAGGAGTCTTTTTTTTCCTTTTTTTTTTTTAGATCTGAAATGTGGGGGTTGTTGAAATTTTTATTTGTAAAAATCATTGTTGGGAGGTATGAACATGACTCCTGCGTTTGGGTACCAAGAAAAAGGGGGAAAATTTTTGAAAATTTTTTTGGCTTCCTAACAGTCGGCTGTTAGCATGAATCAGTCGACTGTTAGTAGGTGCTTCGAAATTTAGAAAACCCCCTCTCTGTCGGTCGACTGCTTCATGCTAACAGTCGACTGAATTTTTTTTTTCATCTTCTATTGTAAGTTTTTTTTTAATTTTTTTCCTTATTCAACAAATGCTAGCACCACAAACACACTGTGTTACTATATCAGTACTGTTCACATTACTATAATGTGTATTGTTCATGATCTGCAACATGACTGTCCATGCTAGTATGCCAATATGGCAATGAACTAGTTGGGTCTTTTTGGGTTCTTTAAACTAGGATTAATGTAGTCAGGATTAGTTTAGTCTAAGGGTTAGTGTTGTTTTTTTATTACAGTTGCAAATTCACTTAGTAGGTTCCTTCCGTTGATGACATAATCTAGTCAAAGTTTCATGATAAGGAGAAATAATGTCAAGGCCTTTTATTTGCTAAATCAAGATAATACGGTTAGTTTTAGAAGTCTGCTGAAGAAAGCTTGGTCAATTTAAACTCATTCTTCCCTGTTTTGTATTAGTTAATAGTATCAGGCATATCTATATATATATATATATATATATATATATATATATATATATATAGATATATATATGAATGTTTGAAGATATATACATATATGTTTTTAGAACTAACATGAAGAAAATGCTTACCTTGCTCCATTGATTTTTTAATACCATCGGTGTAGACATCCATTTTTTACCATGAGTATGGTCATGAATGGTTGCCTTTGATTTAAGGTGAAATAGGGTATCAAAACCCTAAGATCCCAGTTTTACCCCTTGTGGGTAATTAGATAGAGGTCATTATCACATGTGTGTTTTTAGGACAGATTGAGTCGGTTCTTTTTGCATTAGGTTTTTAGAGAATCTAGGAGCATCCCTACAAAATTCCATGGCATTCTGAGCCAGGTTTGATAGAAAATAAGGTCTTTTGTGACTGAAGGGCAGTATTGTCCTTTGAATCACAAAAGCCCTGAATAACTGTCAATCTTGTCTCGAATGGTCTCGAGGCTTTGGCATAGATATTTAAAGTGTGTTTGGTAGCTAAGTTGATTAATGGTAAGATCTGTGGAGCCTTCTGGCCCATATTTGGCTCTCGAGGCTCGAAAGGCCCTTTCAAAACCCAGATTAGGGTTTCGACTGGAAGCGACCGGGATTCGATATTTTTATCAAACCACAGCCTTCAAAGGCTTCAAAACACTTTCCTAAAACATTTTAAAACTTGTTTCGAGAAGAAGAAATGATTTCGAAAGCAATCGGTTAGCAAATTTCAAAACCCTAATTTGGGCCCAACAGGCCCTAAACAACTAATCGGTTGACTTTTCCCTAAACCTTTGACCTCGGTCAATACATTTTCACTTCAAACACTTCTTAAAACATGGAAAATCAAATCACGATAGTTTCGGCGCTTGAATCGTCAAATTTGGACTTAAAACGGGCCCAAAAAGCCGAAAAAAGCCGAAACCGGAACGAAACGGGCTGAGATAGGCCCACATGGGCCAAAAATAGCATGGAGGACCGATGGCCGTCCACCTAGGGATGGCCAACCGTCCATGAAGGATGGCAAAACGTCCATGAAGGATGGCCAACCGTCCTAGAGTGGATGGTTGTCGATCCTCTTAGCCAATAAATGCCAGTTTTGAGTATTTTTTTCTGCCCGGGACTCTTTCAAACGCTGCCATGTGTCTAGTTCGGCCATGGGGACTTTTGGATGAGTATGAACACCTTGGAAGACTGGTTTTGAGCCCTTGGATCATTCCTAGGAGATTTAAACTCAACCATTGATCAAACTCAGGCCTCCCTATAAATAGAGGGCCCTAGAATCAGTTTCAACACACAGAATAAGCTTTAGAGAGCTAGCTTGGAGAGTAGAGGCTTGAGCAATTGCACAAGCTTCCCCCATAGCACTCTAGCTTAAGTTTTAAAGTCTTTGAGGTCTTTGGAGTCCTTGGAGCTTGAAAAGAAGGCTTGGAGCTTGAAAAGAAGGCTTGGAGCTTGAGGAGAAGGCTTGAAGCAAGGAGACAGAGAAAGAGGTTAGTAGTTTAAAGTTTTTTTTTTGCAGTTTTCTATTCGTTTTCTTCTTCTTCTTCTTCTTTTATGATTATGCTAGTGTGGACACCCCATTTTTACCAATTATTTCTACCATATGTTTATGCAAATGATCAGCTCGAAGAGTGGATTATTTGGTGAGGAATTGGCCTTGTAAAAACCAAATTACCCAAATTGCCATTTTCTGAGGAAAATGACAATTCATGTGTACATTTGGATTGGAATCAACTCATTTGTATTACATTTGACTTTTGATGTGTTTTAGAACATCCCTGTAAATTTTCATGGCATTCTGATGAGAGCTCGATAGGTAATTAGGGTTTTTACGACTTGAGGGGCATTTTCGTCTTCTTTCTCGTATAATTTCCGAATGACCTCCGAATTCGAAACGGATTGTT
>JAESVK010000606.1:2005876-2020636 GCA_017140935.1 Hamamelis virginiana
AGGATGGTCGACCCCATTTTTCATTTTTGGAAGTTTTAACCTATTTTAGCCGATTTGATTCGATTTTTTGGGGCATTTTTCGAAGGAACTCAGCTTGTAAACCCTAGAGGGATTCATTCTAAGCCCTATGATGGATTTTAGTGCATTAAATCCTAACCATTCAAAGTTTTAAACCCTAGCTCTAAATATGCTTCATTATAGAGTTAGAAGAAAAGAAAAAAAGAAAAAAATGAGGGAGAGAATTCTAGGGTTAAAGAGGAGGCTACAGATCTAGTTCTTCACCATTGGAAGGAGAGAAGGAAGGTGTAGAAGGAAGGAGAATGACTCAAGGCTTGGAACTTGAAAGAGATTAATCAAGGAGAAGAGAGAAAGGTGAGTGTTTTCCTATTGAATAAGTCTTTTCTCATTTGTTCATGTATGATAGCATAGTATTAGTTTTATGTTTGATTGTTTTGATATTTGTTTAATATGTTTACATGTTAGAATAGGATGTTATTGTGGACCAGCCTCGTGGACGGGGCTTTAGGTGTTGTGAGTCCACATCATCACCGGGCGATGTGATTAGGGGGGTTTAGAAAACAAACAAAGGAGTCGCCACCTTATTTTTAAGGAATAAGGAAACCATGAAAAATATTTTATTTTTTAAATCAAAACAAAACAAACTCCATTTTCAATGAAAAGACAGTCTTTGAACCAGAGTTGGATCCGGGGGCTAGGTTACGACGTGGGAAGGTTCCAAGCTTTCACTTGTAGGCACCCACCTCGCCCTAATTAAAGGACTTCTAATTTATTTGGGCTATTTAAATTTCTCAATGCAAACAATCCTAAATAATCTAATCAACCAACAAAATAATGATATAAATGCAGTAATCTATATTAGTTATATTAATAAATAAATAAAAATATATACAAACAAACCCCTAAAACCTAGGACACCCTACGGGCATCCTAGGGCGGACTTGAGCCCTATTAGCGCCTACGTAACTTACTAGTATCACCCAGCAAGTATCAAAGTCCACGTAGTTCGACTACCCTAGGACTCTCCTATTGTAATCGATCACATCATCAAAGGCATTTCAACCTAATTCAAGACTCTAACTTCGAGAGTTTTTATTCTTTCAAAATCATTTATTTGAAATCATTTCAAATTAAAAGATATTCATAAAATCCAAATATTCCAAATAATTCTTATCTTTAGAATTAAATTTCAATTGAAAATCTTTTTCAAAGATATTTCAAGAAAACAAATCATATTGAGAGGAATTTCATTCCAAAATAAAAATCTTTAAAACATTTCAAATCTTTTGAAAATCAATTAATAATCAAATATCTCATAAAATCATGTTTATTTCATAAACATTGCATCAAAAATCTTTTTAGGAAATCTCTCGAAGATTGACTCTTAAATTGATTAAAATACTCGAATTTGAGTATGACTTTTACAACAAAGGACAGTCCTAGGGAAGGTCAAGTGACCTTCCTAGCCTAGGGTCTCTAACTAGCCCTAAAGTTAATCTAAAAACCTAAAAATACTAATGCAATGCATGCTGGAATTTAAACAAATAAACATATAATTAATTCTAAAAATGCATGAAAATGCTCCTAAATGCACACTAATTAATCTATGTGAACCTAAGCATATTTCTAAGTTGGATTTAGCCTAAAAATGATTTTTAGAAGTGGTTTAAGGGCATAAACAAATCTGGAGAGATTTGAATATGAACCTTTAATCACTCTAAAAATCATGAAAACAAAGAATAAAAATGTGAAAATGTCCTAGCATGCTTTCTACATGAATATACTATGAAACTACTAATAAAATCATGCAAAATATGGCTTAAAAATGTTAATTAAACCACTTTAAAACATGTATTCAAATCTGGACAGATTTGAATACATACTTAGAGTAGTTTAAAAATCATCTTTAATCCATAACAACATCAAATAAACATCCTAACATACAATCTAACATGCTTGACTAATTTACCATGCAAAAACATATCAAAAACTACACAAAAACTATGCTTAAATAATTAGTTTAAACACAAGGGGAGAATCTTACCTTTGCACGCTCCCTCGTACACAATTTTTATGTTCAAACAATGAAATCAATATCAAGTGTTCAAATAATCATAAAAAAGCATAAAAAAAAAGACTCACAACTCATCACATGTCAAGAATACAAATTAACACATTCATATCATCATTAATACCATCAATCAAACATTTAGAGATTCAAATAACAATATGAATATATCAATACTTAACCTAGGCATGCTCGCATACATGAAATAATAACAATGGACTCATCCTAGACATAAAATCATAACAAAAACTATCCCTAGCATGCTTACACACATAAAATCACAAGAAACTAACCCTAACATGCATACTCACATAAAATAATAATAAAACTACTTCTAATCATGCATACGTACATAAAATAACAAGAAAACTAACCCTAACATGCATACTCACATAGAATAATGATAAAACTACTCCTAATCATGCATACATACATAAAATAACAAGAAAACTAACTCTAACATGCATACTCACATAAAATACCTAACTAAACTACACTAATCATACACATAAACCCTAATCACATAAAATAACATAAAATCATAAAAAATATCCTAACTATGATTACTCATATAACATCATACAAATAACTATTCTAAACATACATGCTCATAATAAATAAATAACCTAAACACATTAACTCACATAAAATCATAACTAAGTTAACCCTAACATGCATACTAACACATAATCAAAATAAAACCAACCTTATTCATGATGAACATACTATTATCCTATATTAAAACTACATCCTATTCTAATCATGCATATATATTAAATCAAACACAAAACAATCAAACTCAAAATAATCATAGTATCATTCATGAACAAATGAGAACATATTGTTCAATGATAAAGCCATTACCTCTCTCTTTTCTCCTTGATTGATCTCCTTTAAGCTCCAAGCTTATGGCTCTTCTTCTCCTTCTTCCTCACCTTTGTTCTCTCCCCCAATGGTGTAAAACCAGATTGATCGACTCAGACGACGAGGGAGATTATTCCCCGTCAGTGATCAGAATTAATAATTTATAAACCGCGTGACAATTAATCTCAATTCGATTGTGACTAGTGAGCACGGGTGTCGAACCACTGGGAAATGCAGGTTTATATTAAAAAGACTCTTTAGAATCAATTCAAGCGGAAAGAATATTGTCAATTAAATTGGTTGGTGGTAACTGCTCCGATTGGGTCGAAGCGAAAACAAAGTAATTTTAATAAAGCTTAATAAAAATGCAGTTAAGTTGGTGGATTGAGCGGAACTTGGGTGAGAAGCCCATTGAATATCATTTAAACAATTTATATTTATAAAATCCTCACTATAGTAATTATGTATGGTGGTTCTTCCAACTACAAGAAGGAAGTCCCAAAAAGATTATGAATACAGGACCGGCAAGTTTATCCCCGAAAAGAATGGAATATCGCTATCCACCTTAAATGAGGAATAAAGCATGCTGGTTTGTATTCACACCAATAAGAACCATTGCATAATTATATAATTGCAATCACAGATGTACAATTATATGATATTATATTTGGCAATAGTGTGCGGTAAAACCTTCACAACTATGCAATCACATAATACAAATAGAGGGATGTTTATAAAATAGGATTGTAAAACGAATCCAACTTCATCCTCACCCAAGCTTGGAGTATTAGCTACACATCACTGGAGGAGAATATCCTTTATCTAGGCAAGCTTTAAGGGGTCATGGGATGGAAAAGAAAATAAAAGCGGTAATTAAATGACCGAATAAATAAGGAAAATGGCAGAAAGTAAATAAAGAAAAGTGACTGAAGTAAATAAAGAAAAGAAAAGACTTAAGTAAATAAAGAAAAAGACTGAAAAAGTAAAGAACAGTTCTCAAGTGAGAACTGAGCCATGCATAAAAAGGAAAATAACAGAATCGGAAATTACTGAAATTAAAGACTTAATCGGATAGAACAATCCTCAAGTGAGAATTGAGCCAGGCATTAAAAGAAAAATGGCAGAATTGGAAATTGCTGAAAATTGAAACTACCGAATAAAATGCGAAAATAAACTGTAACTTGAATTAAAATAGCAGAGTAATGATTCAGAGCTTAAGTCATGAACCCTCAAAACGTCGTCGTTACACTTCTATTTATAGAAGGAAAAGGTAAAAGACGCAAATGCCCTCAAAATATCCCAAAATATCCTAGAAGCCCGCAGCCGCCCTTGGCTATCGATAGCGAAGGTTCGCTATCGATAGAGGTGCTATCGATAGCGAATCTTGGCTATCGATAGTCAAGGTCAAATGTTTGACTTTTCTTGCAGAATTCAACGTCTGCTCTTTTGGTATTTCCCCCGGCTGCTGTGGATCCTTTTCGGACGTTCCTTGATTCGAGATGCTCTTCAGGGCTTCATCGGTGACGACTTTATTTAATGAAATCTGCACATATTTCTTGAAACAGAGATTTAAACCCAATTGTACAGATATTCATATAAAACGCTATTTATTAAACAATTATATATATAAGAGAACATAGTAATACCATAGTTGAATGGTATGATTGGGGTACAATCACACTCCCCAACTTAGGTTTTGCTAGTCTCTTAGCAAAAGGCTAAACTTTTAAAATTAGAAATTGAAAAACCACTTTCGCAGGGAAACGCGATTGCATTTAGCGTATGCAACAAGCCTTTTAAACCACTAAGTTACCTTTCGTGGACGAGTGTAGTCTCGTGAGAGTTTGCAGAAATGATACTCACAAACATGAATAAATGAAAGAATTGGTTAGAAAGAATTTTAACAATATACTATGTACACAGTAGGAGTTTTATCCATAGATATATCACTATTCGTAATTGAACATTTATAATACAAGAAATGCTATCTTTAACAGGAAATTAGCAATTATTCAATGTGTAGTGAGGATGAACTTGATAAAAATCAAAGTACTGTAAATAAGAGTATGAGAATTAACCCATAGTTAGTTTCAACTTCAAAATCCTCACTGATGGTCACTCGCAAAAGATGTTCACTCTGAAAAGGTTAGTAACCCAGAGTTCCCAAATGGAAATATACAAGTTTAAAACTTATACATTAAGCTCTAATTAACGACCAAAGAGAGATGAAATAACAAAGTTAGATATGCAGAGATACAATTCATACATAAATAAAACTTTAAATAAACAAGTAATCACAAGAGAATAATGCACAATATTTTAAAATCAAAAAGGTCTTTATAGGCTTGTAATTATTTTGGTTGTAACAGAAAAAGTTGGAAACTGCAAAATTAGGATGGTTGTAATTTGTTCAGGTCACTACCCTAACCATCCTAAATACCTAACCTAACCCTGACAATAACTTAAAAAGTTTAACTAAAAGAAACAAAGAAGTTTTCAAAAAGAAACAACTGTCCATGCTCAACACTGAGCATCATCTCATCACTGCCCATCCCCAGGTGGGATGTCGAACCTCGGATCGGGCTGTGGCTCATCAAATAGCGCGCGGTCGGCCTCAGAAATCGGCTCGCCGTCCATACGACGCCACATAACCCGGAGCTGCGCAGAGTGCCTCTCCATCATAGCTGACTGACGGTCAAGCTGTGCTGTCTGCCTATCAAGCTGGGCGGACTGCCGCTGTTGGATGTGCATCATCGATCTCAGTCTCTCCAGGATCTAATGGAAACAACCCTGGGAGCTGGCATCTGGCATGTCTGTGGTAGAAGGAGCAGCTGAAGTCGGAGCTGGAGCTGGAGTAGGAACAGGCTCTGATGGACCGGCGGTCTCAGCACGTGGCCTCTTCGGCCGAGCAGCCATACTCCTAGCAAGTGTGGTCGGGGTAATAGGACCCTCGCCCCATCGCAGTGGCTCATCGGAGACAACACCCGCACCCAATGCAAACGCTGTAATCATCTGGGGGTACGGCATGTTGCTCCGTGGCTGTGTGGCAATGAATGTGCGTATCTCGCTGAAGATCAACGCTGCGATATCAATGGGGTGGTCGCTCAGGAACTCCAGCAGCAGCCTAACCGACTCAACCGGTATCTGTGAATCCGTGCCTCGGGCCCGCAGATTGCAGTAGAGCAGCTTGTTCATAGCTGCGTACGATGGATGCATGTTCCCGGTCGTAAAGTACATACCGTCGAATAAACTCCGGTCCACACACACCGCATCAGCACACTGACTCTCTGTCAGCTGTAAGTAGGTGCTCTCTGCCGCTGATGATGACGGACGCTCGCACCCCAGATAGGTAGCGATGTCGTCTATGGTGAATCTGACAGTGCAGCCTCCAACCTCGGCCTGAAGTGTCTCGGGCTGATCCTCGGCTGTGTGTGCTGTGGTATAGAACTGTCGCACCACACTAGCCATATACCCGCCTCCCTTCCTCAGCCAGGTGCTGAGGTGTCTATCCTGAAGGATCTCCACCAGTAAGCCCTCATATCTGAAGGCCTTCGGATCCACATACCTCTCGACATTGAAGTTCCTCGACGAGAGGATCACTGGCCAGGGTTTCGCAGCTCGCCGGGTCGGTACTCTCCTCGACCCGGTCTCAGTCTCGGCATAGCTCTCGAACTCGCGCGGCATACGCGGCTCTCCAGTCTCGCCAATATCTGGACCCTCAAAAATGTACTCCTCCTCCACGAACTGTGAACCAGATGGAGGAGCACTCTCTCGCGGCTGCTGGGCTGATGACTGACCCCTGGCAGATGGTCTCTGTACCGGTGTAGGCTGCCACTCGGACTCTGAACTATCAGGAGAATCCGGCTGTGTGCGTTGGGCCTTGCCCCGCCCAGAATCTGAAGCCCTCCTCTGACTCGGCTGTGCCGGCTCCTGGAAGGCTACACCCTTCCTGCCGGTGGTCTTTTGGCGTACCATATCTCTGTACAATTTTTTTAAACCCACACAGCAGCAGATAGGAACATAGTCAGCAGTAGAATTTTTTCAGAGGTACTCAAATATATATATATATATATATATATATATTTTTTTCAATGATAATCAACACACAATACAGCCAGATTTTTAACCCACATGATAAATCTTTTTTAAATCCTATCACAAATTTCAGAACTTGCCTAACATCCAGGCTTTATTTTTATCAACACCTCTAATTACATGCATCGATGCATGCATGCCCATGCATAGCCTAACATCCAGGCTTATTTTCACAGCTCCAAAGATTCACAACTCCACAACTCCACGAAGCAGTGTAACAAGCATACAAGGACAAGTTTCATTATTTATCTAAACTTAAAAACCCAACATACTATTCTAACTTTTTACATGCAATAATCACGTACACTAAGTCATGCTATGATATTTTACACAAAATTAAGCCATTTTAAGAAAAATTCAAGAATTTAGAATATGAACGGGTACTCACGAAGTATGGAAGGTGAAAAAGTCTCTGAAAAACCAACTGCCCTCGCCGAAATTTGAAGCTCGTGCAAGAAGGCGTCAAAAATGGGATGAAGCGAATGCAATTTCTGATCGGTCAGAAATGCTCAAAACTGCGCGAGGATCGCTATGGAATCGATCTTGCGCGAAATTGATGGCTGGGGTGGTCGGAAACAAGGCGAAGGGACACGGCGGCAATGGAAGTTTCAGGCGGAATAACGGTGGAAATGGACGGTTTTTCACGCGGGAAGAACTTAAAAAGCAATTCTCCGCGATCTCTATCGATAGTGCACTGGCGCTATCGATAGCCAGTATGTTCTGTCCGCAGGCATTTTTATTTTTTGAAATTTGAAACTTCTATCGATAGCGCCTATGCGGCTATCGATAGAGATGGTCAAAATTTGATTTTTTCAAAAACTTGGCTTATTTTGACTAAATTATCATAATAACTAACACTTTATACCAAATAAATGTATAAAAGACACCTCGATACCCATGGCTTGCTAAGTTATCGAAAAAATTGGCAACTTTTCGGCTCAAAATTGGGTACTACGGGGGTCCTAAACTCTAACAACAATTAACACGGCTCAACAACTCGAAAGAAATGGCCTTAAATCATTTTTCAAAAATGTGCACAATATTCTCAATTGATTAACAAGATATTCGCATTCTAACATACGCATGAATTGAACATTTATGCATAATATAACAAGAAAGCATTAGCCAAAGACTATTCTGAAATGATGAATATTTAAGTCCCAAGAAATGATCGAATGGTTCAAAATTTGCTTTAATTGTCATAAGTCTCCACTTTATAACAGGTTTTATCAAATACTCAAATTGCCAAGTATAGAGATTTAAACCAAGTTCGTGCATGTGCGAGATTGAATACAGGCTAATCACAGTAAAGTTATCAATTAATGTATAGAAAATAGACAACTAGAATTGATATAAATGAAAGAATAAACTCACATTGTAACACATGTTTATTTATCAAATTCTATACAAATAATCTTTAAATAAATCACACTGGGTTAACATGTACACAAGAATGAAAAAAAAATGAATAATGCTTTATTATGTATATACAAATTAAATGAACCAATAAATAAATTAATCATATATAAATGCATAAACATATTAACAGAATATACAAACCCTCCCCAACTAGAAGTAAACATTGTCCTCAATGTTTGACAGAATGATACAACTAGACGAGTGTATGAACAAGGGGAATGGGTGGGTGGGACTAAGTTTAACGTCTTTAGCTAGACGTGAACTTCCTCATTAGTCAAACTGGTAGGTTGGGTCTTCCAAACTGACAGACTCAATTACCAGACCATCCTGAATACCCTCACTATCGGTAATACCCTCGATAAAAGGCTTAAGCCTTTGTCCATTCACAAAGAAGGACACACCAGTACGAGGGTTTTGAATTTCAACAGCACCGTGAGGAGTAACCCTAGTTACTACAAAAGGTCCATCCCAACGAGATCGAAGCTTACCAGGAAATAGCCTTAATTTAGAGTTAAACAGCCACACCTTCTGATTTGGTTCAAAAGATTTTCTATTGATGTGTCTGTCATGAAACTCTTTCATTTTGGCTTTAGCAATTTTGGAATTCTCGTAAGCCTCATTCCTAATCTCTTCGAGCTCATTTAACTGAAGCTTGCGGTGAGAACCCGCTTCCTTCATTTCAAAGTTAAACTTCCTAATGGCCCAAAGTGCTTTATGCTCTAACTCGACCGGGAGATGACACGGTTTGCCATAGACTAGACGGTACGGAGACATACCAATAGGGGCTTTAAAAGCAGTCCTATAGGCCCACAATGCGTCAGTTAAACGCAATGACCAATCCTTTCGATCAGGCCTGACAGTTTTCTCTAAGATATGCTTAATTTCCCTATTCGAAACCTCCACTTGCCCGCTAGTCTGAGGATGGTAAGGGGTTGCAACCTTGTGAGTAATAGAATATTTAGCTACGAGATTTGCAAAGGGTCGATTATTAAAATGTGACCCTCCATCACTGATGATGGCCCGTGGAAACCCAAACCTAGAGAAAATGTTCTCTTGGAGGAAATTCAATACCACCTTGTGGTCATTGGTCCTAGTGGCTATGGCTTCTACCCATTTAGACACATAATCAACAGCCACTAAGATGTATTCAAACCCATGCGAAATAGGAAAAGGTCCCATGAAGTCGATGCCCCAAACATCGAAAATTTCGACGATCAAGATAGGGTTAAGAGGCATCATATCTCTTCTAGACATAGAACCCATCCTTTGGCAATTTTGACAGGACTTACAGAAGTCCAATGCATCTTTAAATAATGTGGGCCAGAAAAACCCACACTGCAAGACTTTAGCGGCAGTCTTTTTTCCGCTAAAGTGTCCTCCACATGCTAGAGTGTGGCAGAACTTCAAAACGTCTTGCATTTCACCCTCTGGAATACACCTACGTATGACCTGGTCAGCACAGTACTTAAACAAGAGAGGATCTTCCCAATAATAATATTTTATTTGCGAAAAGAACCGATCCTTCTCTTGTTTCGACCAAAGAGATGGTACAAGGCCTGTGGCATGATAATTCACTATATGAACATACCAGGGTAAGGTGGAATGAGTGACGGTAAAAAGCTGCTCATCAGGGAAAGAATCCCTAATAGGCGTGGGGTCACTCTCTTCTTCAACTATAATCCTAGAGAGGTGGTCAGCAACGACATTCTCAGACCCTTTCTTATCCCTAATCTCAAAATCAAATTCTTGCAATAAGAGAATCCACCTAATCAGCTTAGGCTTCGTCTCTTTTTTAGAGAGCAGGTACCGCAAGGCGGCATGGTCTGAGTACACAATAGTCTTCGATCCCCACAGATAGGATCGGAATTTATCTAAAGCAAAAACTACTGCAAGCATCTCTTTCTCAGTCGTAGTGTAATTTAACTGAGCTTCATTCAAGGTTTTGCTTGCGTAGTATATAACATAAGGGGCCTTTTCTACCCTCTGACCCAACACTGCCCCCACAGCGTAATCGGAGGCATCACACATTAGCTCGAAAGGAAGTGACCAATCGGGAGCTCGCATGATAGGTGCTGAGATCAACATTAAGCGTAATTTATTGAAGGACTCTATACAGGCTTTATCAAAGTTAAACTCTACATCCTTAGCTAGCAGATTACACATTGGTTTTGCTATTTTGCTAAAGTCCTTTATGAAACGCCTGTAAAATCCTGCATGTCCAAGGAAGGACCGGATCTGCCTAACAGTAGTAGGAGGAGGTAGTTTTGCAATTAAGTCAACCTTAGCTTTGTCAACCTCTATCCCCCTACTAGAAACGATATGCCCAAGCACAATGCCCTCACGAACCATAAAATGGCTCTTCTCCCAACTCAAAACAAGATTTGTCTCACAACATCTCTTAAGCACTTTTGAGAGATTAGAGAGGCATTCATCAAAAGAAGGACCGAAAACAGAAAAGTCATCCATAAACACTTCCAGATAGTCTCCTATCATATCAGAAAAGATAGAAGTCATACACCTTTGGAACGTGCTCGGGGCATTGCATAAGCCAAAAGACATACGCCTAAATGCAAATGTCCCGAATGGACAGGTAAACGTTGTTTTCTCCTGATCCTCGGGGTAAACCGCTATTTGGTTATACCCTGAATAGCCATCTAGGAAGCAATAAAAACTCTGCCCGGATAATCTTTCAAGAATTTGGTCAATATAAGGCAGAGGGAAGTGGTCTTTCCTAGTCTTGGAATTTAATTTCCTATAGTCTATACAGACTCTCCAACCAGTGGTAGCCCTTGTAGGGATTAGAATGCCCTCCTCATTAGCTATCACTGTTATCCCAGACTTCTTAGGAACCAGTTGAGTAGGGGAAACCCACTCACTATCTGAAATGGGGTAAATGATACCCGCATCCAGTAGTTTCAAAACTTCCTTTTTAACTACTTCCTTCATATTTGGATTTAATTTACGTTGGGCATCTCTAGAAGGATTCACACCTTCCTCTAGGTGAATACGGTGCTGGCAGATTGACGGGTCTATACCCTTTAAATCAGCAACCGACCATCCTATGGCTATTCTGTGCTCTTTCAAAATGGATAACAACTTACCTTCCTGTTCTAAATTTAATGAAGATGAAATTATAACAGGCAAGGTGTCACTATCACCCAAAAATGCATACTTGAGATTAGCCGGCAGAGGCTTTAACTCAAGTTGCGGCGGAGACTCAAAAGACGTAGGAGAAGGGACACTGGCAATAGACGGAAGTGGCTCAACCCTAGGTCTCCATGGCAGTTTCTCTACAGAGGAGGTAGAATCTAAGACAAGATTCACCTCCATGAATGAGTGCTCCAAATCATGGTCTTCGAACCCAAAGTAATTTAAACATGTTTCTAACGGGTCCTTGGACAGAAGATACGGTGTAGCTTCCTCTACCACCTTATCTATGATGTCAACAAAAGAACAATCCTCAAAGTTATGAGGTTGATTAGCTGCACTATAAACCTGCAGCCTGGTTTTCATGTTACCAAAAGACACCTTCATGATGCCAGTCCTACAATGAAGGACTGCATTAGCAGTTGCCAGAAGAGGTCGTCCTATTATAACAGGGATTTGGGGCCTAGTTATATCAACAGGCTCCATATCTAGGACAATAAAATCTGCAGGAAAGACGAACGAATCTATCTTAACCAAAACATCCTGCAGTATACCTCTAGGTACCTTTGTGGACCTATCTGCGAATTGAAGAATAGTGGGTGTGGTTTGGAGTGTTCCAAGCTCCATTTTGGCGTAAATTGAATATGGAAGAATATTCACACTTGCGCCAAAATCGACTAACGCTCTATCAATGAAATGGCTTCCTAAGAAGCAAGGTATAGTTGGCGTTCCAGGATCTTTTCTCTTAATTGGGGCTTGGAATTGACACACAGCACTAGCAATGTCAACTGGAGCTATGGTTTTAGATAAATGCACGCGCTCCTTGCGTTGCTGTGTGCACATTTCCTTCAAAAATTTGGCATACGAAGGAATCTGTTTTATGGCATCTAGCAGAGGTAAATTTATATGGACGCTTTTAAACACCTCTAACATATCCGACATGCTGGCCCCTTTCTTCGCTCTCCTCTCAGGCGCAATCAGCGCGGATGGAAATGGGGCTTTTGGCACATACGATGCCAGTGGATTTTCTAAAGCTGCGGGAAAGTTATCCCTCGACGCTTCAGACTCTTTCTCAAATGCAGGCTCTTTCTCTATTTCCCTCTCTTTTTCTCTCTCTTTCTCTCTCTCTATCTCCTTCTCTTTCTCTCCCACTTTATTATCTACCACCTTCCCACTACGCAAGACTGAAACAGCCTTAACTTCCTCATTAATATGTGGGTTCTGAGAAGTGGAACTCTCAGCTACAAAAGCTCCCTTGGGATTGGCAACAGCCTGACTCGGAAATTTCCCTTCCTCTCTGCGACTAAATGAAGCCGCTAGTTGACCCATTTGGGTTTCTAATTTTGAAATAGATTGGGAATGGGAATGAGTGAGTTGGGCTGAAGCCTCTAGGCTTTTCAGGGTAGCTAGGACTTGTTCCTCAAAACCAGGCGTTCTATGAGGTTGTGGTGGTGGTTGAGTCACAGCTTGACTCTGGTACTGGGGTGCAGGTGCTTGAGGAGCACCATAACTGGGGTACTGGGATTGCATCAGTGGTGGTCTATAGGGTTGATTGATAGCAGGGTTACTGCTATATGGGGGTCTTGCAGGCTGACTAGGATTGGATCCTCTAGGCTGGCTAGACCACTGGAAATTGGGGTGAGTCTTCCACCCAGGGTTGTACGTGTTGGAATATGGGTCATTCCTAGGTGGTGCATATCCTTGAGCAGCATTAACCTGCTCTTGGACAAACTCAGGGTATTGGCCTGCCATAGGACAATATGGGGTCTCATGCGCTGGGTCAGTGCAAATATTGCACACCAAGTTGACAGGTTTCACATGGGCTTTAGAAGATTGCCCTTGTGCCGCGATTAATTGGTCAAGCTTTTGAGACAGAGCCTCAACTTGCTTATTTGCCAAAACTTGGGTGTCTACATCATAAATACCGCCCTTTTTGGGAGGCGGTTTCTTCACTAACGCATCGTCACGGTTACCTAAAGACATTGAGGCCATGTGGAACGAATCCTCACTCAACGCTTCAAATAATGCCCACATTTCATCCTCACCTTTACTTAAAATGGCTCCCCCACAGGCAGATTTCACTGTCTGCGTGTCACCCTCTGTTAAACCTCTAACAAAAGACTCAATGATTTGCCACTTGGGTACATCGTGATGGGGGCATAATCTAAGGAGTTCCTTCATTCTTTCCCAGGCTTCATGGAAAGATTCCTGTTCATGTTGGACGAAGTTGGTTATACCTCGTCGCATCTGATGTGTTTTACCGACAGAGTAAAATCTAGACAGGAATAGCTTTTGAAGCTGTTCCCAAGTAGTGATAGGGACAGGGGTTTGGAGAGTACAAAGCCAGTGTTTGGCCTTGTCTTTTAAGGAAAACGGGAATAAGAACAATTTCAGGGATTCTGGATGGAACCCCTGAATTCTGATAGTAGAACAAATTCCTAAGAATTCCTGCAAATGGTCGTATGGGTTCTCTCTATCTAACCCATAGAACGTAGGAAGCATCTGGATGGTAGCATGCTTAATCTCATAGATGAGATTCTCTATGTGCGGAATTTGGATACAGGAGGGTGGATTAAAACTATTGGGCATGAAGTGATCCCTCAGAGTTTTAAGACCTGGTGGTGGTTGAATATTATCCGCTGGTAACATGGCAGTGTGTGCAGATGATTCAGCCATTTCAAATTGATGCGAAGGCACTGACTCACTAGACTGACTTTGAGAAGCCTTAACAGCTCTCAGAGTTCTTTCAATTTCAGAGTCTAAAGGGATTACGTTAAATGACAACGACCTTCTACCCCGCATATAATAGGTCTCCACAGAAAATCACGGAATTTAAATAAACAAATTGTGAGCAGTTAATATTGAGCTTTTAATTTGTTATTTTAAGCGCGCGGGAGTGAAGCTCCCAATTCCTGATTTCAGCCACCTGTCGTTAGAGAAGAAAGAATAATGAATAAAAAATGATAATTATAATATCTAGATATTAACAGTATAAAAGAATATATGTATTATAATATAAACAGTATTAATATTTACTACTTAAATTAAATCCCAAAAATTCTTTATAAATAAACCGTAACTCCCCGGCAACGGCGCCAAAATTTGATCGACTCAGACGACGAGGGAGATTATTCCCCGTCAGTGATCAG
>JAESVK010000606.1:2055364-2090364 GCA_017140935.1 Hamamelis virginiana
TTATTCGAATTATCTCCATACAATAAATATTCATCTCTAAATATATCTATCATTCCATGTATGAATAGATATATATATATATATATTCATTCACAACAAATATTAATCTACAATTTTGTTGTGTTATTTATTATTTAATAAATTTTCTTTTCTTGCATGGAATGTTTGTTCCATTTAGAGATGAATATTTATTGTATGGAGATAATTCGAATAAAAAAGGAGAATTGTATGCTGTCACCTTTGATTTAATTTATTAAACTTAAAGGATATAAATGAGTATTTACATAATTAATTTTTAATGAGCGGTGCTATCAGTCCCTCATATAAATCTCATCTGTGCCACATCAGCAACTCAGTGAAAACACTCAACTCAATGAAAACACTCCCAACTCAGTGAAAACACTCCCAAAAACAGTGAAAGCACTCCCAACTCAGTGAAAACACTCCGAACATAGTTAAAAGACAATGAAAACACTAAAAAAAATAAACAGTGAAAACACTCCAAACTCAGTGAAAACACTAAAAAATAGATAGTGAAAACACTCAAAATGCTTTAAAAACTCAACAAAAAAAAAAAAAAGAAAGTGAAAGCACTAAAAAACTCAGTGAAAGAGAGAAAATATATTTTTACTATCCTTTTTTTTTTTTTTTTTTTTGGCTTAGCGCAGTGAAGAAAAAGAAAGAGAGAGAGAGAGCATAACTAGTAGAGGCGATCCAGCGGCAGCGGCGGCCATATAAATTTTTTTTCTTTTTTCTCCCTCTCTGTTTTGCTTCCAGTAGCCTTGCGGATATGTGCAGTTCACTAGTAGCTCGCCGATTTGTGGAGCTCGACAGCTTCATTTCTGAAATCAGCAATTAAAGATCGGAGCTTTATGTTTAACGAGCTCCTTTCTTCTTCTCTTTCTTCTTCTTCTTCTTCTTTGCCTTCACATCAGTCTTCTCTATTTGTGTCTCTGTTCTTTTCTCCTCTTTCTCTTTCACATCAGTCTTTTTCTCCTCTTTCTAGCTTATCTCATTCTCTCTCTTTCTCTCACATCAGTTTTCTCTCTTTCCCTTTTTACTTGATTAAAGCCAAAGCCACGTAGGATGGGAACGGTAAATATAACAATAAGAAAAGTATTTCCCATTTTTAATGGGTAGAGATCAATTAAGATGTAGTTGCATGCCTTTAAAACTTCTTAAATTTAGGGAGATATGAGTGTTGTAATCATGAGTTTTAAAAAAAATTAAGGAGATATGGATTTTTGATAGAGCAGTGCTACAAGTCCCGTGCAACTTTACCGCATTTCAATCTGTCTATGCCACATCAGCAACTTAGTGAAAACACTCCCAACACAATGAAAACACTTCCAATGCTGTTAAAAGACAGTGAAAACACTCCCAACTCAGTAAAAAACACTCTCAACACAGTTAAAAGATAATGGAAACACGCAAAATGCTTTGAAAACTAAAAATAAAAAATAAAAAATAAAAAGAGAGTGAAAACAGTAAAAAAATTCAGTAAAAATTCTAAAAACACTCCCAACTCAGTGATAACACTCCCAACACAATGAAAACACTTCCAACACAGTTAAAAGACAGTGAAAACACTAAAAAAATAGATAGTGAAAACACTCCCAACTCAGTGAAAAACACTCCCAATACAGTTAAAAGACAGTGGAAACACTTAAAATGCTTTGAAAACTCAACCAAAAAAAAACTCAGTGAAAACACTAAAAAAAAACTCTGTGAAAGCCTTCATCACAACACAGTGAAAACACTAGCTAGCTTAGCATTTTACAATTTTTCTCCCAAAACTCAGTGAAAAATATAAAAAAAAATTCAAACTCAATGAAAACTAAACTTTCACAGTAAAAATGTGTCTCACAAAAATATGTTTTTTTTTTCTTTTCCATTCATTTTTACTGTTCTTTTCCACTATCGTCTTTTCACAGTAAAAATGTGTGTTTTGGTTCTGTGAAGAAGAAAAAGAAGAGGGAAGAAGAGGAGGAAGACGTAGAAGAAGAAAAAGAAGAAGAGAGAGAAAGCAGAATTACTGTCCAAATGGCTGTCAACCATTTCTTCTCCGTTTCTCTCTCCTCTCTCTGTGCGTGGAGGTCTGTGAAGATCCAAACACTGCATGTTGGACAGCGAAGACCCAAACGGTGAAATTGCATTTATCAGTCAAACACTGCACCATCGTCCGGCGATCATATTTTTCATGTTGCTGTGGTGATGAACCAAATAGTATGATCAATCACTCGTTTATGATCCTCATCAAGAAAATCTTCATGGGTATCATCAAATATTGATGAACTCCTACTCCTAGAATTTCTCCACTTTAAATAATAGTGCAAGATTATTATACAGCAAGCACCTGAGAGAAAAGTACTAGCAATCACACAAGCCATGACAATCATATTGCTTGATAATCCATGATTTTCATGGACGAGATATGGAGGAAGTGGAGCATCGCGCCAAGTCCTAGATCCGACGTGGCATTATATCTCATCTTAAATACGGGCAAGTTGCACGGTAAAAATAGCATTTTTCTTTTTGATAATTTCTTTATCAAATTCAAATATTTAAGATTATGTATAGAAATTTTCCTCATTATCCAAATTTCCCTTTTAAATTAGTCACTATTCTCCTAAGCTCCCAACTGTCTGTTTATCCTACATTTTAACATTTGGTAAAAATCAAAATACTTTAATTTTTTTTAATAAATATTATATACATATAAACATTATGAAAGTGTCCATTTGCTTCATGCACATGCATGATAAAGGCGATGGTAGTGCTCTTGGAACATTTTCTACATACCAAAATTTAATGTCAATAATAAATTAAAATATTTTATCATACAAATTAATTAGTTTTAATATATTAGTACGTATAGATTCCCATCATCGTTACTTATATATGTTCATTAATTAGTTATGTTTATTAATTTAAAATACTCAGTTTTTTTATTATTATTTCTATATTTCTTGAATCCTTTCTTAAATTGACTCTACCAATTATAATATTCTATAGGGACTCAAATTTAACTATTTCTAACCTAAAAAAATGCTAGATAGATGAAAATAAAATCATAAATTAATAAAATCAGAAAATTACATAAAAAAATTTATATATTTGATTTCCATAATACATGATATCAAGTATATATATATACAATATATTAGATCCGAAAAATGAAAAAAATCAAAATCAAAATATTTAATTGCAGAAAACGACCAAATATCTATACTTAATACATGATATCAACTATATATAAATATACAATTTATTTAATGGCTGAAATAACATGGATTACATGTTCTAAAACAAATATATACATCTTAAACATGATTTACATGTTCTAAAATAAATGTGTAATCTCTTGAAGCAAAAAAAAAAAAAAAAAAATTATAATAATTTTTTTTTTTCTGAAGTTGAATAAACGTATAGTATGATTTTTTATTATTATTATTTTTTTTAAAGTAGGGAGAAGAGCATATCATGTAGTATTTGAAGTCCTTAAATTAAATATAGTAATAAAAAAGATTCAAATATTTATTTTTTTAATCCGAAGTTTAAAAAATTATCAAATATAGATTTATTCCATATTTAGCCGTTATCTAGATTCCCAAAATCTCACCGTTAATTCATTAATTTTGAAAATTCAAAATTTGATTCTGCTATCCATATAAGATTTCTAGATAGCAAAATATTTTTTTAAAAGAAAGTAAATAAACGTTTATAGCTTCAATTATATAAAAAAACAAATATGAATATAAATATACAAAAAAATTTAGAGACAAGTTTCATGTATACATTTAACAGATTTTGGAGATACATACATATATGTTAACTACTAATATAAAATTAAGAAGCAAAATGAACACAATATATAAACTCAAGTATACGTTTATTGACTGTATAGTTGTTTTTGCATAAAAAATTTGAAATATATATATACAGTAATATGCATATATAAGAAATCCGAATTATAATCCTACTTGAATCTATATAAAAAATGAATCAACAGAATGAGGAAAAGAGTCTTGAAAGGTATACATAATGAATCCGTGATACATGTATACATGTATACATATTCACACTTGAGTATGTACATAGGAATATGTAGTCCTGTTGAAAGAAACAAATGTATATATAATCTCTTGAAGAAAAAAAAAATATGATAACTTTTTTTCTGAAGTTGAATAAACGTACAGTATGATTTTTTAAAAAAGTTGAATTTTTTATAAAAGATAATGTAACTTTCAAAAAAAAAAAAATTAAAAAATATAAATGTACTTGGTAGAGAGGAGCATATGGTGTAGTATTTGAAGTCCTTAAATTTTTCTTTACTTGAATTTTTTATAATAAATAAAATAAATTTCTCAAAAAAATGTGCTTAACAATCACAAGATATTTATTCTCTTCTTCACTAACATACTCTACTATAAATCTTTAATTTTTAACAGCTTATTTAATAATATGTATACTTATTTTTTTCAGATTTATGACAAAGATTGCTAGCAAACAACTGGAAACAGATGTCGACAATTTAAAAAGCAATGACATTGCATATTTTTAAGAGGAACTTTCAATTTATTTTGCCCAAATAATTTGAAATTACTTTTATATTCATTTTATGTCGAACATATATATTTGTCAAATCAATTACATACTTTGTCGAAATGAACTTAAGTTGAATAATTCTTAATTTTAACAAGTATTAAGCCGTACACGCATCACGGGACGATGTACCTGAGGATACACAATAAATCTCTAGGAAATGTTTGATCCATGGACAACATGTTAGGGGTCCTAGAGTATGGTGAATAGAGATATGCATGTCATCATCAATAGTTTTGGATGGGATATGACAGTACTTAGTATATGATTTTTAGATTATGATGCACACAATTTTTAATAAATAAATTAAGTTGACATTTTTTTAATTTTAAACAGCATCGCGTTGCACATGCATAACTTTCTACCGTCATGTAAATATAATAATAGCCGAAGACAACAATGCGTTGGTATCTTTTCACTTTTCTCAAAGAGACAACATAATTTCATTGAAATTTAGCCATTAAGATAACCGATGGGTCGTGTGATTTCAATAGGAATGGGATAGTTTGAAGAGAAATTTTAACTGTCGTATATTGAAATATTATCAATAAATCAAGAGACGAAGAGAGCTAGAGAGAATGAACACAGAATGCTTAACACAAAATATGAAAAAGAGAGAGAATGCAAGACAAAATATGAGAATATGAGTGTGTGTGAAAACCTGAAGTTTTGCAAGCACGAAACCCCTACAACCGTAAGAAGATGGCCGACTGGAAAGATGGAGAAGGCAGACGGCTAATGAGCGCAGGAATAAAGCTTAGACAAAAAAATAAATAAAATATTATGTGATATTATAATTACAATGAACCAAGTCAACTAACCATTAAGAATGTAGTAAAATATGGAAACAACCAAAGCAAATATTTAAAAGATATATTTGGTCAAAAATTCTATTTTAAAATTCTTATTGCATAAAATCCTCCTATTAGATTTTTGTTTTCAAAAGTCCTGTTCTAAAAACTTTTAATGCCTAAGGTCTTAATTTTTTAAAATCCACTATTAGCCCTAAGGTTCTTGACCTTATTTTGACGATAACTAAACCATACACTTCTTCTAATAAGTGGTTGAGTGTTTTGTCTACATAGATTCTTATTGGAGCTATCATCAACATTTATCAAGCTTTTTTAAGTGCTCTTTGTTTAAATCAAATCTCTCATGGTGATCTATACTTCAAGTGCCAAAGCAACTCAAAGATGTTCATTCCTTGAAGACCAACTTAAAGACTTACTCAAGCTTATGAAGGGCATTTGATCAAGTTGATCTACAAGTCTTTTAGGAACTCTTTGTAAGGCTTCTCTCATAATCAATTGTGTAAAGCTCAAGAGAAAATATTTTACATCTCATTGTGCATTAGCATTCATTCTTAAAATTGCTTTCAAAATTGACCAAAAATGTTTTGGAACACTTAGTTAACTTGTCAAAGTGTTTGGTGTTGATTTTGACTTAGAAATTTCGAATTATTGCTTTTGCAACTTCCTTAGTCAACTAACCACTTAGTCCTAGTCGACTAATCGAAGCCAAGAAGCAGTGTTTTGTGAAATTCTAAGTTAGTCGACTAATCACCCTTGACTAGTCGACTAATGGTTTCTTAGACGACTAATCACCCTTTGCTAGTCGACTAATGAAAGGTCAGAAGCCATGTTTTGGTTGCAATTTTACTAATCGACTAATAGGCCCTTGCTAGTCGATTAATAAATTCCGGAGAAATTTTTCCAAAGTGTTTTTAAGTTGGTAGTCGACTAACACTCCTTATCCTAGTCGACTAACAAATCCAGATTTTGATCGAACAAATTTTTAACTAGCTAGTCGACTAATTCGCTTGTGCTAGTCGACTAATTCCCTTGTGCTAGTCGACTAACCGAGCCCGGGAATGAAAAATCCTTTTGAAAAAGCCTTATTAGTCGACTAATAAGTTTGTTCTAGTCGACTAATGGTTCTGCAACTTCAAAATGGCTCTTTCTTCTTATGGTCATTCGAGCATTAAATGATCCCCAACCACCCTAAACCTCTCTAATCCGACTCTAAGGGTTTCAAACAGTCATTTGGAGGCTTGTTCACTATATATTGAAGGTTGGCTCTCATTTATTACTCACCTAGTTGTTTAATCTTTTGTCTTGACATTCTTTACTCTCAAGCACTCAATATTCATTCTTCTCATTGACAAAAATCTCTTGTGCTATATCTATTTGATCTCTTGAGAAGTTATTGTGCTATTGTATTCATTACAAATTAGCTTTGAGAAGCATTTATTGTATTACTCCATTTTCAATCATTGTGTATTGTGAGATATTAAGGGTTTTACGAGAACTCTTGTGGGTGAGTTATCTTCCACCTTGAAAGAAGGCAAGTTGTAAAAGTTTATCCACCTTGAAAAAGTTGCTTAGTGGATTAAACCTCTTGACGGAGTTCTTGAGGCGTGGATGTAGGTGGAGACCGAACCACGTTAAATCATTATGTTTAATCTTCTAACCCAATATCTTTATATCAAGTTATCTATTTGATATTTGTTGTATTGAGTTGTTATTTAATCTTGCATTCTATCTATCCATTTTCAAGTTTGCAAAAATCTTGTATCCCATTTTTGAAATAATTTTATTTGCCTATACTCTATTCACCCCCCTCTAGAGTATATTTTGGGCCAACATCCACTTCTTTTTTATTTTAATTTTTTAGAATTACCCTTGCATCTATATGAGATATACACATGATCCTCTTCTCCCCCATGATCTGCAGGAAAAGAGAGGGAGGTGAGAGAAGGCCGACGAGCTCCACAGATCAACGAGCTCAGTTTCCGACACTAATATAAGCTTATGTCCACATGAAGCCTATAGATTATTCTATGATGCATATTTTGAAAAACTGAAGGTTGGATTAGATACTATACTTATACATGTCCTGTATGCCAAAAATCACAGCGATCGCACTGTCGATTTCTCATAAATGTCACTGAGAAAAACTGTGACAGTTTTCAGCGATCACAATTTTTCATAACTATATTTTAAAATTCTAACATTGGATCACTATGAATTTTGGTTTGCACGACATCCATGAGTACAATATCTCATCCAACAATCATTTTTCCAAAATATGCATCTTACAATAATTTATAGCCTTCATGGACACACTCCCTCCATCCCAATTTATGTGATCACCTATCCATTTTGGGATGTCCCAAAATACTCCGTATGTGATCTCTTTGGCTTTTCAATTTAAAAATTAGAATGAATTTTCCATTATACCCTTTTATCAAATAATATGGAAAATAACCATTTCTTTTAGAAGGGTAAAATTAGAACACAAACATCAAAATATAATAAAGTCAAAGTAATCAATTTATTTCTTAAACGGTGTATTTAATTAATGTATGCATATAAATTGGGACAGAGTGAATAACTTATATAAGCATATGTAGACTAGATCATTACTATATATATATAAGGATGAGACATAGTTCTTACCCATGGTTTGACACATGGTTCGTAAAACCATATATGGGATAGATATTTTCATAAATCGACCATTCGATTAAATATTCCGCTTACATATATTACATCTGCCAAAAATCACATTGATCCAACAGTTGGTTTTTTAAAATACCAATTATGAAAATTTGTGATAGTTTTCTAAGAAAAAATTATAGTTTATTTGAAAACTGTAATATTTTTAAAAAAATAGTTGTTGAATCAATGTGATTTTTAGGTGACGTAATGCGTATATACATATCATCTAATCCAACGTCGGTTTCTCAAAATACCTATTCCATGTATGATTTTGCAAATCATGGATAAGAACCAATTGTCATTGAAACTTGACCCTATATATAAATATATAAGGAAGCGGATAATGCAACCCCTTTGAACTATTTGCTCACCCCAATTTTTATGTTTCCAAAAATGCCCTTAAATGATTTTACTATTTAGGACAAGTATAAATTTGAAATGTCTAATGTATCATAATTTGTTTTGTTAAGCCCCCCCCCCCCCAACTCCATATCAGCCAAAAGCCATATTTCCCTCCAAAAATCAATCTTCTCCTTTCTTCTTACAAACTGTAAAGCTTCATACCTGCTTCAACCAAAGACCTTCTTCATAGAGGAAGCAGGAAATGTGGAGAGAGAGAGTGTAGTTCACCTTTAATCCGAAAAAAGCTTGAGATGTTCATCAATGGCTTCCATGAGACCATTAAAGCTTAATGATGGTTTTCTCTCTTAAAACTTAATGATGGAGCTTAATGAAGCAACTAACAATGATGAGGTAAGTTTTTAGAAGCTTTAATGGTGTTTGTTTGTTTGTTTGTTTGTTTTTTTCCTCAAAATCCCGTGGTGTTGCGTTACACAGAACGCAACATTCTCTATTTGTTGCATAAAAGATGACCTAACATTCCAGAAATGTTAGGTTGGAAGTAACGCAACACATTAATAGGTACATTTTATTGGTTTTGTTGAGTTGTTTTCAACCTAACATTCCAAAAATGTTAGGTTGATCACACAACCTAACAAACATGTTATGTTACGTTGTGATCAAACCAACATCCCTAGAATGTTAGGTTGGAAGAAACGTAATCAACCTAGAATGTTAGGTTAGAACCAACGCAATATTCCCGAAATGTTAGGTTGGAAGTAACGTAATACAGTAATAAGTACATTTTATTGATTTTGTTGCGTTGTTTTCAACCTAATATTCTAGGTTCGTCGCGTTGCTTCCAACCTAACATTCTAAGAATGTTGGGTTAATCACAACATAACAGAACATGTTTGTTAGGTTGTGATCAACCTAACATTTTTAGAATGTTAGGTTGAAAACAACGCAACAAAATCAATAAAATGTACCTATTAATGTATTGCGTTACGTCCAACCTAACATTCCGGGAATGTTGGGTCGTCTTCTACGCAACAAATAGAGAATATTGCGTTCTGTATAACGCAACACCACGGGATTTTGAAAAAAAAAAAAAAAAAAACCATTAAAGCTTCTAAAAACTTACCTCATCACTGTTAGTTGCTTCATTAAGCTCCATCATTAAGTTTTAAGTGAGAAAACTATCACTAAGCTTTAATGGTGAAAAAAAATCAAGAGAAAGAGAAGACTGCTGCGTGAGAGAAAGAGAGAGAGATATGAGAGGACTGGAGGGAGACGAGGGGGAGACAAGAGAGGGACTGTTGCGCGGCTGCAAGTGAGATGAGGGAGGGAAGGGGTGATAGATTAGGGCAAATTTCACAATGGGATGGGGATATAAACCTTAATCAACAAATATTTGGACTAGGGTTATTTTAGGAAATGCATGAGGGGTACTTATAAATTATTAGGGTTAACTTAACACAAGGGGTGGGCAAATAGTTCAGGGGGGTTGCATTATCCGCTCCCATATAAAATATGTACCAGTCATGTTATAAGTAGGGCTGGCAAAATTGGCCCAGGCCCATCAACCCGCCCAACATTATTGGGTTTGGGTTGGTACAATTTAATAAATGGGTCATAATTGGGTCACCCAATTAAACCCATTTATAATTGGGTTGGATATGGGTAACCCATAGGCACCCATTGGGTACCTAACTAATTAAATCCATTTATATGATTTTTGTTCTTAGGTTTGTGACATGTACCCATTTAATTAGTACCATGTCTTGACCCATGCCCATATAACATGGGTCGACCCAACCCTCCAACCCATATATCATTGGTCGACCCTTTTTTTTTTTTTTTAATGCATATTTACGCCAACAAAAAAAACTTAAAATAAAATTACCGCATTTAACAATAAAATTTAACATGTCATGTATATAAAAATCTCGTTCGAGATCTTTCTTTTCATGTGTCGACCCGACCCGACCCACCAATCTATATATCATGGGTCGACCTTTTTTTTTTTTTTTTTTTTTTTTTTTAAATGACACATATACATGCCAACAAAATAAAATAAAATTGCCACATTTAACAACAAGATTTAACATGACATATATATATATATATCATGACACATTAATTTGACTCTCATAACAACTCCTAATCTCCTCCATTCATTTCACTTTAATCCAAGGGTCATGAATGCATTGATTTTAAAAATAAGATTTTTGACTTTTGCATTTTCTCTCTCTTGCCCATGTGGTCCCCTTCCTCACTTTTCACTTTCTCTCTCCTGCCCACACAAAACCCATCTCTCTCTCTTCCCTCCTGACCCCACAGGCACATCTTTTCCTCTTCCCATCTGGTTCTTTCTTCCTTCTGCCTAACCAAACACGCCCCCCCATGGTTTTGCAATACACAGTCATTCCACAAAAAGCTATATTTTTTCATATTTTTTATGCATCTGGTTCTTTCACTTGTATGTGCATGTTGACTTTTCCTGAAATTTTTGAAGTAATATATGAATGTTGATAATGTACGAAACAAACAATGAAACTTGAGTTAAACAAAATGCATGCTGGAAGGGGAGAATAGAATTTTGCTTGCATACTTTTACTTTGAAATCACACAGATGAGGATTTTTTTTTACTTGCAAAACAGTACAGTAATGAAAGCATTTGGAGCACATGTAAGCTTTCCTTCATTTTTCCTTTTACCATTAACATGACAATGTTAATTAAAGAGATCCTAGAAATAAAAAAGGTTAACTTGAAAAAAGATTTGTAAGCTCGAGTTTCATACGTTTAAGAAACGGGTAAATGATAAATAAAGCCACTATACCGAGGTTTGCTTTTAGTTGCGCCAATTAATGTAGATTCAAGACTTTTACTCCCAGTTCAAGACATACACATTCATGCAATCAGACCTCAATTTGATGCAGTTCTTTGTTCCTAAAAATTTTGCCAAAGATAGCTAGGCTTTAGGCTTTAGGCTTTGGGCTTTGGAAGCAAAATTAAATAAAATGGAGAAAAGGGAGAGAGAGTGAAGGAGAGATTATGAGATAGAGATTAGTGAAAATGCTCCCAGCCTTCCTGATTTGAATACGTTTACCATTTTTTTAAAAAAAAATCAGAACCCAACAGGAACCTGGCAGAAACACAAAACCAACCTAATTATAACCAAAATCCATTCTGTTTATTAAAATATATTAACCCAAACCCGTTAATGAGCTGCATATTTATGATCAAGGTTTAAAATATCGGCCGATACGATACATATCGGCCGAGTCGTATCGGTTTTGGACAGTCCCTGTACGCTATACACCCCTATACGGTATGTGTAAAGGTATTCCCATAATATCGGCCCCGATACGATACGTATCGGGGAGTATCGGCCCTTGACGCCTTTCCGATACACCACGTGATTCGACCCAAAACAAAATTGTCAGACATTTCTCAGAGATTCTTGACAATTCCAGCCTTCCAGACCCTTTTTAGTTTGTTTGGAGAAGATTTGAAGAAGAAATTGTAAGAGAAGAAGAGAGAAGGCAGAAAACCTGTGTTGCTGTCGCCGTCGCAGCCAGAAGATCCCTGCCGGTGAGACTCCCGCCAAGCTGATCCAACCACGCCAAGCTTCCAGCCGTTGTCGTCGCCATTGCAGCTTCAGAACTGAGCAGGTTAGCCTTCTCGCGGAGAAGGCAATCGCAGCCTCGCAGCCTCGCGGAGTCGCAGACTCGCAGGTAAGCCTCCTCAGTCCTCGCTTCATTCTCCTTTTTTAACTTTTTTAATTTGTACAGTCTATATCAGTATATGGGATCAGTTTTTACTTTTTAATATAAGTTATATTATATATAACTCTGTTAGTCTGTACATACAGAGTATAGAGACTTTAAAAAATATCTCATATTCTCATTAAAAAATATCAATTGCACTGATATCAAGTCCACCTTTTGTTGACCGATCCATAAATTATTTACAAATATCTTATATTTTATTTTTAATATATTTTTATTTTTAAAAAAATCTTATTTAATAATAACTTATTAATTTTATATTAAAAATTAATATATCCATAAACCTTTTGTTGACCGATCGATTAATTTTATATAACTCTGAACAAATAATAACTTATATTATATAAATAATTAAAGGGTCACGTTCCCCTTACACCCTATTTTGACACATATATTATATATTTATATATCGTTTTCAAAACATTACTTATGATAAATATATTGACTAACGGACCATTGGATTCAATACATTTCTTATGCATATCATGTATACCAAAAATCATAGTCATCCAACGGTTAGATTTTAATAAATGTCACTATAAAAAAAAATGTTATGTTTTTAATTAATAAAAAAAATAATAGTTCTTTAAAATGATATTTATCAAAAACTAACTGATGGATCACTCCGATTTTTTTCATACATGACAAACATAAGATAAGTATCTAATCTAACGGTCGGAATAGCGTTTTATAAAATAAGTTAAAATTAAATTTAAATTCTGAATACTTGTAAGAATTTTAGTAAAAAACCAAAAATATTTTAAATTTTTTAACAAATTAGAAAAAAAATTTGAAAAAAATGTAGAAAATAGTTTTAAATATTTCAAATAAAATTCAACTAAACTAGTAAAATGGCATCATATTATATGATTCATATATAACTTATTTTCAATTTGTTTGAAAATGATATAATATTCAATATCAATTTTAATTTTGAATAAAAAAAAATTAACACAAATTACTTTTCTAATTTAAAGTTGAAATAAAATTAATAAGCATGAGTATTGAATATTTTACCGGTGGCACGAAGATACAGAGTATGGGGTATTCAATTACGTCTTACCGGCGGGATGGAGAGATAAACAGGATCAATCACATGGATATAGTGTGGATCAACCACGACACTCATTTTGGGGAGCTCAACAACAAAGTGAGCAAGGAGGGTCAGAAGATCAATCAAGACATTCCCTTTGGTGGTAAACAAGCGAGTATAGAATAATTTTAATTGATTAATATGTTTTTTAAGACTTGATAACTTGAAATAAATGCACCAGAACTCTTTGAAAACATTAATATATAGTACTAAGATGTTAATACATGCATATCACTGCATTTGGGGGTTAGTGTGAAAAAAAAAAAAAAAAAATTTCACGGCCTTGGCCCCCGTTACCCATTACATATCACCCGATACACCTGATACCCGTTACCCTTTACCGTTACCCATTACAGACCCGTTACCCGATACTTAAAACCATGTTTATGATGAAATGCGATCTCAGAACAATATTACTGTAAATAAGAATAATGAGAAAAATATAATGTAAGGTGTGGGTGATGATGGGTTGTGTGTGGAGTGAGGTGCTTGATCGCCGGCAACCATGGGAGGCAAAAGGAAGAAAGAACCGGATGGGAGGAGGAAGAGATGTGCGTGTAGGGTCTGGAGGGAAGAGAGAGAGATAGGTTTCGTGTGGAGAGAGTGTGGGTAGGAGAGAGAAAGTGAAAAGTGAGGAAGTGACCACATGGGCAGGAGAGAGAAAATGCAAAAGTCAAAATCTTGTTTTTAAAATCAATACATTCTAGTCCTTGGATTAAAGTGAAATGAATGGAGGAGATTAGGAGTTGTTATGAGAGTCAAATTAATGTGTCAAGTGAACCGGCCCCATATATATATATATATATATATATATATATATATATATATATATATATATCGTTCGAGATATCTATTCATGGGTCGACCCTTTTTTTTTAAAATAACTCATATCCATGCCAACAAAATAAAATAAAATTGCCGCATTTAACAACAAAATTTAATATGTCAAAAAACCTTCAATTTTATATATTTTGAAATTCTGCGCTTCTGTAGGGTTAGTTGCAGAATATATTTTAAAAAATCGACCGTTGGATAAAATACTAATCATATGAATGTCATGCCTACCAAAAATCAGGATGATCCAACGGTTGGTTTTTGAAAAAATTGACTACAATATTGTAACATTTTGAATAATTGTAAAAAAACAATTTTTGTTGAAAATTTAAACATGACATTTTAAATTTTGTTGTTAAATGTGACAATTTTATTTTATTTTGTTGGCATGTATATGCGTTATATATTATAAATAAATTTATTAAAAACAAAAACAAAAAAAAAACGGGTCGACCCATGATATATGGGTTGGTGGGTCGGCTCGACCCATGAAGAGAGATCTCGAACGAAATTTGTATATATACGACATGTTAAATTTTGTTATTAAATGCGGCAATTTTATTTTATTTTAAGTTTTTTTTGTTGGCATGTATGTGCGTTAAATTTAAAAAAAAAAATTTAAAATTAAAATTAAAATTAAATTTTTTAATAAATTAAGAAAAAAAAAAAAAAAAAAGATCAGTCCATGATATATGGGTTCACATGTCGGGTCGGGTTGGGTCGTGATATATGGGTATGGGTCAAAACATGGTACCTTAAACGGGTCATAAATGGATCATGTACATTTTGTGGCCCAACCCATTTAGACCCGCCCATTTGCCCCTAGTTATAAGGTACACCTTACACAACTTTGTGTAAGGTGACCTACGTAGAGCCCATTGCATGACAAATTTTGAAAAACTAATCAATAAATTAAATGAACTGCTTATAAATTTCATATTCACAAAAAATCACAATAATTCTTGGCAATTAGTTTCTAAAAAAACAACTGGAAGAAACTGATAAAAAACTTATAAGACATTTTCAAGAACAACAAAGTCACACTTTCACCATGATATTTTTTTTAGAAACCAACCATTAATCACTAATTTGTGGCAAACATGAAATTCAGTACATCTAATCGACCAGTTTTAAAACTTTGTTCTACAATAAACTCGACACAAATAACCTTATGCAAAATTTCATAAGATACACCTTATAATAGCATGACTATAATTTGTAGTTGTTCAAGTTAAAATGAACTTTAGAATTTGCCTAATGGATTTGATTTTTTAAAATTCATGTCAATTTTTCCCCTATATTTCATAGAATTTTACAAATTATTTATTAAAATATTCATCATACTAATAACTATATTGAAATGGCCAACTTCGGCAAAATCCATATCCTTTCCATGCAAATTTAGGTTATGTTTGGCTAACTTTTTGGAAAGCTCCAAATGGATTTCCTAGAATTAGATGTCATTTTGGAAAACAAATGTATTTGGTGAGTTGTTTGAAATGAACTTTTATGAAGAGTCAGTCACTTGAAATTGAAAGTCCATTTGAAAGAAGTAAAAATAAAAAAAAAAATAAATAAATACTTTTAAAATTTTACGTTTGTCGGAAAAATAACTTCCATACTTTTTGATAAAATAAAAAATAAAATAAATAAAGACTTTTAAAATATGCATTTTTGCCAAAAACATTTTTTTAAAAAAAATTTTACGTTTGTCGGAAAAATAACTTCCATACTTTTTGATAAAATAAAAAATAAAAAAAATAAAGACTTTTAAAATATGCATTTTTGCCAAAAACATTTTTTTTTCTAAATGACTTTCTTAAAAAAATCCATCCTAAGAATAACTACTTAAAAAATGACTTTCATTTGTTGAAAGCTAAGCCAATCGCCACCTTAATCACTATTCAATTCGGCCAGCCATTTGGAAACCAATTTTGCTTGACCAGTAGAACTAGGCACCAACCAAAAGGTGTCAACATGCTGCTCCTGCTCTCAATCATGTTTGATAGAGCTTTTCCATCTCTTGGTTTTCTTTTATAAATGTCCAAAAGATCGAGTGACATCTCTCTCCCAACTTTACAATCAACAATAACATAAAATCATACACGTACCCCAACCCGATCTTTTAGAAAACGGGTCGAAATTTGAAACCCGAGTTCAAAGCAAGTTGTGACCTAAGACCTGTATTATGTGCATCAGCAGTCAGCACTTGTTCAAAGATCAACCCCAGACGCATCTGACCCTTGTTAAATTTCACCTAGAAATTTTCTGGGTAGGATACACCTGCTCTTGTGCTATGACAAGCCAAACACATTTACAAAAATGGGAAAATTATAGTTTGCCCCCCAAGCTATAGGCCCTTTTTAAATTGCCCCCTATGGTATCGATTGAAACACTGTGCCCCTGAACTATTTTAATGTAACAAATTATCTCCTTCTGTATGTTAAAAATGATGTTAAACTAGGGTGTTTTTTTTTTATTTTTTTTTTATTTTTTTATTTTATAAACTACTAATGTGTCTATAAACATATCAGTGAATTTTCATGATTTTTCTCAATATATTTTAAATTTTTATGAATTATTTTCTCTATACAGTAAATAAAATTCATAATAAATAGAATATATTGAGAAAAATCAATAAACTTTACCAATATGCCCGTAAACCCATTAATAATCCAGGATAAATACTGCATAAAAAAATGACAAGCCTAATGTCATTTTTCAATCCAAATACAAATGGCTAACTGTGAGAATGAGATAATTTGAAAACGACCAATAGATCAAGGAGCATATTGCTTTTCAATCGATACCATAGGGGAATAATTTAAAAACAGCTTATAATTCAGGTGGCCAAACTATAATTTCCCAAAAAAAAAAAAAAAAAAAAAAAAACAGATACATGATTTAAAAAGAAGTGCTGATGGCAAGCATACTGCATACCTAATGTCTCCGTAAAGCAATCCAATCTTTGACACGCTCTCAAGCTCACAAGGCTGAGCTTTTCTGATTATCAAATAAGAGCGAGCACAACTTCGTCAACCGCACAAGCTGGAGCACTTTCAAAACATTAAACCCCGAATATGCATACACACCCACGTGTGCATGTATATAAAATATGTGTGCGCGTGTGTGGAGTGTCGGCTATTGGTTTAGGTCCCCAGTAGCTAACCACACTGTATTCATGGAGCCTGAGAGGTATAGTGGCTGAAATCACTGGATTCACTACAAGCTTTAGATGGATTCTACCAACTTAGCTTTAGCCTATGTTTGGATCTTGAAAAAGTTGAGGGTAAGGGAAAGGAAAGGAAAAAATTTGCAAGTACTTTGAGAAAGAGTTGTGTTTCTAAACAATTTTCATCATTTCCCTTCCCCTTTACCTACTCTTTCCAAGATCCTAAGAGAGCATCAGTTTCATATCTACAGATGACCCTCTGTTTCCATCCATTTCAAAATAACCCTAGCCCATCAACTTACCCCTCCAGTAAGCTTCAATTTACAAGCAACCTTTGCTTTCCTAATAATATCAGAATTGAACTTACCACATCATTTTAGCAGCATTTACCCAAGTCCAAAAAACCTCGATGAGTTTCAGTCACAACAGCACTAATTACTATACACATCCTGTCATATCACAGAACTGTGCACAGTTGATTTTGATATTTAAAAATGATTTTGAAAAAAAAAAAAAATACAAGAAAACAGGAATGTAATAATAATGAACTTTTAATATCTTTGCATTGAAAATACTATACCATCCAGCCTATCCCAACACATATTACCTGTTAAAGCAGCCTTTGCTGGTGTCATGGAACTTTGGCTGTGTTCCGCATTTGGATGAGATATTAGTTGCAGCACTCTGCGGTTTTTTCCATAGTTTAATCTCTCACTCATATGGAGGAATTTCGCTCCAAAACCCCTGAGCACAAAAGTGAACAGAAAATGGGAAGGTGTTAGGCCTCCAATGCATGAGCTAAGCAACTAAATCGGTCTCAATTTTCTATAACAAGAAAAGAGAGTTCATCTAAACAAAATAAAATATAGAAAGTAAGGCAAAACTCTATTCTAACTCATGAATTACAAACACGAAAAACTTAATGTCTAAGAGGTTAATAACTGCATGAAAAGAACTACCTCTTTCTGGATAGTGAGTACTTATGTCCAGTACCGGAATATGTTGCAATGCTATGCACCTTGGCATGCAGACATGAAACTGCACAGCTCCATTACAAAGCTAATCTACCATTGCCTTCTCGCTTGTATGATACTTAAAACCCACTTACTTGAGTGTGACCGCAATCCCAACAAATCTTCCTGGTATCCAGGATACAAAACTGGCAGGCACGTGCATATAACTTCCAAAATCTTAAATCAAATGATAATGTAGTTTGCATCCAAATGTTTCTGTTAATATTAGGGCAGTCTGCTTGTTCATACTATTGAACTCTGTCTGCAAATGCTGGGCAACACATGCAAGAAAATCCATTCTCATTGTAAACAGCGCATCATCATAGAGTAAGACCAACATTTTTATCCTTTCACATTTGTCACAAAATTCATTCTCTTGTGAAAGACAAGTGCAATGATGTCCTCACACATCAGCAGAAACAGGGAATCACAGTTCCAAAGATACCTTTCTATGCATAACTGTCTGGTAAAATTCCAAGGAATACCTGCTTTGGTGTAGATGATGACATGCTAAAACATCCAAAATATTAAGCCTACTCGAAAGATTCAGTATGTCAAGAATGTTAGTATTTTCAGATCATCCTTAAACAATTAATCAGAAACCATCATAACCAACAAAAACCCAGTTGTAGGATGGAATCAAGCACCATACTGCCATTTAGGAAACACCATTAATGAATAGTACTACACATGCTAATCCACCAAAGCATGGAGTTGAGAAAAAATGTCGGTAAATGGAGATATAATAATTTCCTTCAGTTCACAACACATGCTCATACCTAAAACTAGATACATACAGGCACGCACGCACTTACACTTACACACACACACACACACATACATAGACAGATGAAAGATAAAACTAGATACATACACGCGCGCGCGTGCACACACATAGAGATGAAAGCTACACGCATTCACACGCTAACAGGAGGCATTGTCAATGCATGAAAACATTTGTAGTTCACATGCACTCACAAGTATACATCTAAAGAACCAAACAGGAGTAAGTCTGGAGTTTAAATTTTATTATAAATGCTTGAACACGTTTTTATAAGCTGAAGATCAGCAGAACATCAGGCTCTATTGGCAACCTGTTACCAGTCAGCATTTAAACCAAAGACTACGATGGCAAGATTGTCTGGTAACACACACACACAAAGAAAGACAGGATGACAATAGCAGTTTCACACCGCAAAAAGAAAACAGAGAAACTGAGAAATTGAAACAAATAAAACAAAATAAAAACGTGAAGAATGGATTCATTATCCAATAAACTAGATATGATTGATGGAAAAACTAGGTCAAACTTGATTTTGAAATCAACTGGTTATATTAAGGAGCCAAATTGGTTTACTTTATTAAATTTCTTAAATGGGAAATTTTTTAAAATCAGGAAAGCTTCAGCAAGTAAATGATGGCAACCAAAATAGGAGTTAATGAAATTTAAATGTCCAGTAGTTTCCCCCATCATTAATTAGACTCCATACAAATCCAATTGCTATAGACGTAACTATAAATTAAATATCTTCCTAATCTGCAACCTGTGGCTGATATTGTGTATAGCCTCCAAGGACCAACTGGCCTGTAAAGGTATGCCAGATGTGCAATACTCACTTAGGTTTAGATCAACTATAAAAATTGCTGACAAGTTCTAGCACACATAAAAGATATGATTTGGAAGTACAAATAATACATGTTATAGTAATTATATAATAAAGTCATAATAAATTATTACACTAAAGTTCATAATAAAGCAATGATATAGATGCTTTTGACCTAGTGGTATCTGCAGCTAAAAGTCAATCCATCAAATAAGCGTCCTTCATCTTTCCATCTTTCCTGGAATAGATTTTTCCTTCTCTTTTCATGCCAATTTGTTGGTGGAATCTGGCATATCTTAACCAAACCTTTTGTGTGGGCTTGCCGTGCACTTGTATGGTCTTGAGAGGCTTACTTGTCTTATAGTTTAGGTGCTTTGTCTGTTTTTGGTTTCATTGTTTGTTGCTTTGTCTGGCCCTACAGGTGGAATGTTATTTCTCTAAAGATCAAGATGTTATCTACATTGTTCCTATGGTGCTATAAACTGGATGTTATATCACATGTATTTGAGTATGTGCATCAGGTGCTGCTGTGTGCAGGTTTTGAATTCGCAAAATCCCAAAATCTATTGACACGAGAACATAAATAAACGATCAAAGGGTCCAAACGTCCAACCTTTCCTTTTCTATTGTCTATGTAACATAACGTGTCCAAAAAGAGGAACACGGTAAGAAAGTGTACTTCTAGCTATTAACAATTCTAAGAACTTGCCACATTTGATGACACCTCATACTTGATGACACATCATGTAGACACACGTGTGCAAAGGCATAAGAAAAAGATATATATCATGCCTAGATGGAAGCTCACAATACATAATGTGTCCAGAGGAGGTGGGTACGTTGGCGAATTTAGTAGGGTGTAGGGTGGAGAGTTGGCCTTTGAAATACTTAGGGTTGCCCTTGGGTGGGAACCCTAGGTCTGTTCTTTTTGGGATCCGGTTGTGAATAGGGATAGGAGGAGGTTAGTGTAAAAGAATAGAATCCACTCTATCCCACATCGCCTAAATAAAAGGCTTGCTATAGCTTCATATACCTGTATTGGGCCCTCCACCTACAAGCTTAGTCTTTTTGGTTGAAAACTTAACAGTTAGATGGATGGGAGAAGATTTTGCTGTCTAGAGGGGGTAGATTGACTTTAGTACAGGCTGTTTTGTTTAGTATTCCCATTTGTTTTATGTCTTTGTTTAAGGTTCCAGTTAGAGTGGCGAAACAACTGAGAAGTTAATGAGAGAATTTTTGTGGGAAAATGGGGGTGAGGGGAATAAGCATCATTTGGTAAGTTGTGAGGTTGTATCTCGTTCTAAAGCTAATGGTGGTCTTGCTGTTAGTAACATTATCCGTAGGAATTTGGCTTTATTAGGAAGTGGCTTTAAAAACTTCATCTTGAGTCTGATTCTCTTTGGCATAAAGTTATCGAGAGTAAATATGGATTGCAGGAAAATGGTTGGGATGCTAGAGTGGATAGGGAGGTTTCTTGTCGTAGCCCTTGGAAAGGTATTTCCAAGTTCTTCCTTTGTTTTCCAGGTTTGTATCTTTCTGGGTTGGTAGTGGAGAAAAACTTAGGTTTTGGGAGGATCTTAGAGGAGAGAGTTTTCTTTTGCCTCTTTGTTTCCAAAGTTATATAATTTATCTTATGTTCATCATGCTCCTATTGTTAGTTTTTTGGTTTTTTCTTCATTTCTGATTACTTAGAATTTTCATTTTTTCAGAAATCTTAATGATAGAGAATTCGTTGAACTCTCTTTTCTTCTGGCTATTCTTGATGGTGTCTATTTGTATCCATTGCCTCAAGATAGGAGAGGGTGGTTATTGCATTCATCGGGTTCCTTCTCTTATAAATCCTTTTTAAGTAACCTTTGTGATGATTCCTCATTACCCTTTTTTGAGCCTACAAAGTTTATTTGGAAAGCTAAAGTTCCCCTTAAAATTCAGGTTTTTGCTTAGGCATTGGCACATGGGAGAATTAATACTAATGATCTTCAAAGGAGGATGCCAGGGTTCTTTCTCTCCCCATTGGTGTGTGATGTGTTATAGAGATGATGAAAGTCTTGATCACTTATTTGTACATTGTCCGCTTGCTAGGGATCTTTGGTTATGTTTGTTTCAGCTTGCTGATGTGTCGTGGGTTGCACCTCAACATGCTTCACAATTATTAGAGATTGATTTCAAGATTTTTGGCTGGTCAAAAAGAGCTTCTATTCTAGAAGATGATTTGTATTAGCAATTTTTTGGGTTATTTGGCTCGAGAGAAATGCTAGGATTTTAGGATAATAGAATGTCTATTGATTGTATGTGGGATATGATATGCTTCTTGACTTCTTTGTGGGTAAAGATTTTAAAGGTATTCCTTTGTTTGTTATTTAGGGGCAATTGAGTGGTTGTTTGTAACAATTGAGTTTGTTCTTCGTTTTCTTTCTTTCCCCTTTTAAGTAGGATTTCTTGTCTTCTTTTCTTTCTTTTGATAAATTTGTTGGTTATCCAAAAAAAAAAAAAAAAAAAAAAAAAGAGAGAGAGAAAGATTGAATCACGCAAATATCATGGCATGCAACACACAAGGTGTCACTTTTGACAAACAAACATGGAAGAAAAAAAAAAGTTATGAGACAAAGGTAGACCAAGGCTCCTACAAGCATGGAAGAAATAGGCTATGAAGCAGAAGGAGCCTATGACTTCTAACCTAGGGCATATCCCCTTCTATATTGTCACATTCCCTTTCAAAGGTACATTTTGGTGCTAAGTCATTATTTTGTTTCCATCACATCCAAGGGAGAAACGTCACCTCTTCGCAATGCACAAGTTCTTTTTGCTATTCAACTCCTCTTTGACTGTCTATTGAAGATACATTGCAGTACACAGATGGAAATATTAAGAAAAAAACAAATGAGGTTAAGTACTTGGTCTCTTGGCTATATCCTTGAGTTTCTACAAATAGAAAAAGTAAAGGAAGAAAAAGAAGACACAAGGTTCTAAAGGCTACTCCATTTATATTTGTCCAAGGAAAAAGAATTATACATACCTTGCTATCTAGTTCTATTCACATTACATTTTACTCAGCTAAGCTTTAGACAACCTAAAAGAAATAGAGAGAGATTAAAAGAAAAAACCAAACCCCAATAGTTGAGCATTGCTCCCATTGCGTATATCGTAGCAACTGAGGTACCTCCCATCATAACATAACTTATTTCCAATAGCTTAGAGATTCTTCTCGTTGCGGACAGCCTACCTAAGATGCGCGAAAACTTTAGTCCGCTTACAATATTGTTAAATTGCAAGGTACTTAGAATGCATCAAGGAGGCCCCGCTCGAGGGTGGTTCTTTTCCCTTTTTAAGGTTAGTGTGCACCCTTCTACAAAACTGGCACTTACCTTGACGCTTGCCTTTGCTTGTGACAAGACCGAGGAAGCCCTAAAAGTACTCTAGGGCTTGCTGTTGGTTTGTACAGTCAAAACACCATATTGCTTTGTCTTGATTGTGCCTTTGGGATAACTTGAGAGGTCTTGGTATCGTGGCTGTAACAAGGGTTAACCAAGATAGCCATGTACCTTACCCCTATAACTAGGGCAAATCATTTTTTGCTTTAGTCTTCTATAAGGGAAATGGGAAGTAAACAACTTGATGACACGTGTTCAAATCTGGACACGTGTCGAAACCTTTTTGTGCCACCAATTGGTGATTATTAAACTCTTATTGGACCCCGAGATTGTCGAACAATTTCCTAACACCTGTTCTAGTATGTGTCAAGTTTTTCTCAGTGACATTTCCAAAAAACCGACAGTAGGATCACTGTGATTTTTGGCAGATGTGACATTCATAAGTATAGTATCTAATCCAACAGTCAGTTTTTCAAAATATGTATCCCACAATTATCTATGGACTTCATGCTTAAATGAGCTTATATAAGCATATGTTGACTCAATCATTTCTATATATATATATATATATATATACACAGGGAGTCTATTATAACTTATATGGTGCACCTTATGCAAAGTTGCATAAGATGACCTGCAAGACCAATTGCAAAACAGATTTTTAAAAACCTACCGTTGGATTAGATACCCTTCTTATATATGTCATGCCTACAAGAAAACACAATGATCCAACGGTTGGTTTCTGAAAAAGCTGTTGTAAAAAAATTGTGGCATTTTGAATAACCAAAAAATCACAGTTTTTCACATTGACATTTTTCAGAAACTGACAATTGGATCATTGTGGTTTTTGGTAGGCATGACATACATGAGGGGGGTATCTAATCCAACATACGGTTTTTCAAAATTTATTTTTCAATTGGCCCTACGGAGATCACCTTACGCAACTTTTGGCAGATGTGACATTCAAAAGTATAGCATCTAATCCAACAGTTAGTTTTTCAAAATATGTATCCCACAATTATCTATGGACTTCATGCTTAAATAAGCTTATATAAGCATATGCTGACTCAATCATTTCTATATATATATACACAGGGAGTCTATTATAACTTATATGGTGCACCTTATGCAAAGTTGCGTAAGGTGACCTGCATAAGACCAATTGCAAAACAGATTTTTAAAAACCTACCGTTGGATTAGATACCCCTCTTATATATGTCATGCCTACTAGAAAACACAATGATCCAACAGTTGGTTTCTGAAAAAGCTGTTGTAAAAAAATGTTGGCATTTTGAATAACAAAAAAGTCACAGTTTTTCACATTGACATTTTTCAAAAACTGACAATTGGATCATTGTGATTTTTGGTAGGCATAACATACATGAGGGGGGTATCTAATCCAACAGATTGTTTTTCAAAATTTATTTTTCAATTGGCCCTACGGAGATCACCTTACGCAACTTTGCATAAGGTGCACCTTATAATAGATTCTCTCCATATATATACATACACATATGCAACAAGAAATTTATTAGAGAAAATAAAGAGAACAAGAAGTCCTACCATACAAACAAATGATCAAATCATTTGATGATGTATCCAAAACTATACACAGTTAGTCTCTTATTCAAAATACTTACTATGTATTCAATGAACCAATTTTTGGCTCAATGAAATTGGAACATCCTTATGACATGCGTGACTATCATATATTCAAGTACGTCTCCACTATAAATAGCTCCAGAACTTCTGACAAGAAAAAAGAATCAAGAAAATCACTATCCTAAATATCTTGTTTCCACACTATTGTTTGAGTTATCTAACATTACACTATCCCACTCCAAGTATCCTATCACTGGGTTACATTACCTATTCATGTTATCCTGAGCCTAGAATTTGAAAGACTGGCATAAAACTTTCTAAGTCAAAAACCTAAAAAATGGTCCAGCGCTGAAGTGTTTGGAATTGTTACCCCTTCGAGACATTTCCCCACAATTGGTTTACTGTTCCTTTTTAAGCTAGGCACTCTTCCCTCCTGTAGTTAAGTCTTTTTAAGGGCAACATTGCTGCTAATAATATTGCTATCCCCCCTTTATAAGGCTAAGTATTAACTCTGAAAGGGCGACATTGCTATCACACGCCATTACAAGCAAACAAGATTATTTCACTTCCTTCGTTCTTATTTAGACACGTATGGTGAGTGCTTGACCAATAGTCAATGTATCACACACATATCCTGCACCCATACAGATGCCATGCTGTGTCCAACATGGGTACTTCCCATACTTTGAAGTCTCCATACAACACATACTAAATTCTACTATCAAGGACTCAGTGGCTTAAGAAGCAATCTTAACAAGGTTTGGAGAGAGAGAGAGAGAGAGTATTTTTCTTTTCAAAGTTGGTTTTTTTTTGGGACAAGACAGCATAACTTGATTTCTATGTCTTACTAAGTTACTGTCCAATAGAGCTATTGCATTCTGCACATATTATCATGCTGTATTGATGCACATGAGCATTTGCTCTGTTTCTTAATTATTACAGATTTCATTTCAGTCATTTTGGTGCTTTGACATCTGGACAAGGACACCATTGTCACTATATACTATGAAAACAGAGTACCAAACATAGAAGCTCTAAAATGGAAAAACAGGTAATCATCTTTGATTGTAAGTTAAAAGATAACAGCAATAATATGAATTATGCACAGGTTTCACCGGGCATCAATACATCATCAATAGTCAAACAGTTTTATGGTAAGTTCCACAAAAAAAAGTGGGGGAAAATGCAATATAAACATGTTCTTCAGCACATTTCAGCAACTACATATCAGTGTTAAAGTTATGTTGAAACTTTTATATTCTCAGTTCATGTGAGACAAACACAAGTAATTAGATTTTCTTCTTTTCTTTGAAAATAAGAAATTTTAAAATTTTAAAAGTGAATTTGTTCTAGTAGTGATTGCATATCCTGTGCAAAAAGTTGCAAGAACACATGGTACAAAATCCTTGTTCAACATACAGGAGTAAAAAAAAAAAAGGGGGGAGAGTACAGGATGAAGCACTAACAAATTTAAACAATAAATAAACAAATAAATAGAATGCAAGAAACATTAAAGCATAATAATCTAAAACAAAAGAATGAATGTAGATAGAACTCTGTCAATTTTCCTGTAGATTTTAAACTTAAGAATCATATCCTGAAACAGTTTGGTGCCATTAAAGCCTTCTGACTAAAAATAAAAGAACTTAAGAATATGTGCAGTCATAAAAACCTTAAGGTAATTATAAAAATAAAAAATTAATAAAAGACAGCTTTCTATAACAGGAAACAAAAGAACTCAAAAAAATGTGCAGTTTTTTCTGACCCTATAGTCCTTTTTCTTCTTATTGGGATGGATAACAAGCTGGATGCCAAACTCTATACTTTTGGAATGCTGGACTTTTGGAAATGGATATCAAGGTTGTCCTAAGATTCCACACTTCAAAATGTAGAAGGTTGAGAAAAGAGAGATTGTTTACACATGCAATTGAATTTGAACTTACTTTAATATTCAAAACTATTTCGAACCCATCATTTCTATAGGATGTAAGAGAAGATATAAATTCTAAACAATTTTAGAAGGGAGGGGGTAGTTTGACACAGTTTTCAGACACCTTATGTCTAGGTAGATTCATCAATGACAAGGAATCATTACAAACACATTTTCCTTGGAAGAATACCAACAACGCATAACTATGTCCACAGTACTTTCTAGTTTGGGTAAAATGCATTGACCTCCCCTGTGTTTTGGTAAAATTACAACGTCCTCCCTAAGATTTGAAAAATGCTAACGGCCTCCCTAAGGTATGGATTTATGTTCAACGACCTCCCTTGTTCAACAAGCCTACATTGAAGGATCCTATTTCGCACATATGAAGATTCAAGTTGCTATGGAAAGTTCTCATGGCATACTTTCTATTGCAACTTGAATAACTTGATTGGATTTGAAATGAAAAGATTATAGGCCTTCAAAGGGGTGTCTTTTTGTTTTTTTTTAGTCGGGGGGCCCCCCCCGGAGGTTCACATTTTTTCACAGAAAATTTTGATTTTTCACAACTTTGAAGGCTTACAACTTATTTGTTTCAAAGCCAAATTGAGTGATTCAAGTATCTATCAAAAGTATGATATGGGATCCTTGCAAAGAAACTTGAATCACTCAAATCGAAGTTCTTATGTGGGAGATGTAATCCTTTAAAGTAAGCTCGTTGAGCTGAAGAAGCTGCAAATATTTCGCAAATATGGCAGCCTGCCTACTCTAAGCTTGTTTTCTATAAGATTTTGAAGACAGTGTTGTACACCATCCGACTAATGCCAAATTAGGATGTATGAGCCTTCCATAGCAACTTGAATCATTCAATTTGGCTTTGAAATGAAGAAGTTCTAGACATGGAAAAAAAAAAATAAAAAAATAAAAAAAATGTTACATTTTTCTGCAGAAAACGTAAAGGAGGTCATTGAACATAAATCTAAACCTTAGGGAGGCCGATGACATTTTTCAAAATTCAAGGGAGGTCCTTGTGATTTCGCTAAACCTCAGAGAGGTCAATATAATTCACACTTCTAGTTTTAGTGTCTTTTGCCTAGTACAATGGCTGTAAAAGCCAAAAACTCAATAATGATACCTACGCCAAACAACTGAGAGGAAATGAAAAAGCAACCAACCAACTTATTGAAAAGCCAAAATGAAGAGTTGTAGAGAATAGACATTTGAAAAGAGAAATTATAATAACGTTTCAATTCATTAATATAGTACAAGGATCTCTAAAGCAACCCTTGAACCAACACGAATAAGGGTGACAGAAATTTGTTGAGGAATACGAAAAAGCAACTTAAGAAGTGAATTTTGAAGTATGAGATTGATCAAAAGGCAGCAACCACAATCCAGATTCCAAACTTACAACCAGCCAAGCCCAAAAAGTTGTGTTGTTCATGAACTCCCAAACGTTGTGTAGTACATGAACTTATGAAATAAGAAACAGTGATAATGCCTTTTCAAAAGCCAACAGTCGTATCAGGGTGTCTCTAGAGCAGAAAGCAGCATTTGAAATATTCAAACCCTTGTATTCTGAAAAGCCGTAAAGAAGAAACCCAGTAAATGCTCATGATAATTATCAGCCAGGCCCACCAATCAAGGCATGCGTGTCAAGCTCTAAGCACAACATTCCTAGTGTTCTAAATTTATTGCAATTATGTTTTTCAACACTCGAGTAATATTTAAATTGACAGTTTTAGTTAAAAGCCCTGTTTCAAAGAGAGAAGATCAAGGGCTACAGGGTGTACAAGGTGTATTTGAAAGCAATTATGGGGATCAATCAACTGAGACAGTCAGAATATGTCATTAAACCAAATAAACTGGTCCTAACCAGTGGAAGATCAATCAACTCATTTCATTGAAATTAGAAATGCTCCTCATAGCTACTGAAAAAGACACACAACCCAAATTTTCATAAGAAAATCTCACCACATTAAGTGTCTCCGGCCACACACCATAGGGCATTCCACCCACTTTTGCACATCTCTAGTTCTTCCAAAAAAAAAGAGTTCTAAGTCTTTATTCATTTGGTCCATATAACCCTGAAAGAGCCGATTCCAAAGTCCAAACCATTAGATATATTGAGTAAAGGAGAAGAAAAACCTTCCCACTCTTTCATCAATCTTCACAAACAACTTTGAATCCCATAAAAGGGCTACTCCCTCCGCCATGCCCCTAAACCCCAATACAAGACAATAAAGGCATTGTTAGTAGTTGTAAAGAGTCTAGAGATGCACTAAGAATTGAGGCCTACAGTGCCCATTATACCTTTTAAATTAATCACAAGAACAAGATGATCAGCATTGTTTCGCTGAATCTATACTTTTGCATCTTTGATAATATATTTGCACATTTATAATTAAAGTTCCAAAATAACACACAGAGGTATGAAATGTCCCTAAAGTGTACAAATCCATACTTATGCATGCATATAACGTAATGAAGTTTGCAAATTACAAGAAAAGCAAGAAAAGCAAGAAAGGAGTGATCACTTTTGGTCTCCTGGTGAGCAACCCATCAGATTCATGCTTCTAATATGTGATTTATGAAGGATATGCTCAGAAGGACATTCTACTGTTGATTGGATTCTCATTGAATTGCTGAATTTTGCACACAAAATCCTCATCATATTAAGAGTCCTTTTCTGTTTCTTTTTTTTTTTCTACAAGTAAATACATGGTATATTCATCAAAAATAAAAATAAAAAAAGTGAAGGCCTTGAGCTATACAAAATCTCAAAAGCAAATCAAGCCAAAAAACAACAATCCAGAACATCAAGAAAAGTGTTTTTAAGCAGCAGTGGAAGTGCCAAACCAAAGAAATGGAGACTTGAGCAGATTATCTTTAAGCTTCACAATCAGCATTTCCTCATCTTTAAGCTCGACAAGAATCTTGATTCGAACCTGTTAATAATAATATTGGAAAGATAAACTCATCCAGATTATTTCTCTCAAGATATGGAAATATTAAAGTCATTGTTATGATTTTAAAACATGAGGAGACGATCCCTTGTTAAAGAAATACCAACTAATTACTCATCTCCATCATAGGTAGGGTTTAAGAACGTCCCACGCATAGGACGTGCACTTGTCCAGTCTTTCAGTACCGATAGTTGTAAGTGCAACATGTAGATTAAGAACTGTGCTCCAAACTCCTTTTTTCTTTTTCTTTTTTTCTTTTTTTTTTTTTTGGAAAGGGAGAGGGGAGATTTTGGTTGTTTGAGTGCCCCAAATTACCAAACTATATGGGATAACCAGAAAAGGATTAACACTATAACTGACAATTTGAAAATTCCATGGTGTGAAGGCACATAATATACGAGATTTCCAACACAAAGGTCAAAACTTTAACAATCACACAAGTTTTTTTGTTAATTGTGATGTGCACTGAGAGCATTTTATAATGGGATCATGGATCAATTAGGGTTTTCTCTTTTTTTTCTTTTTTGGGGTCAAGCAAAAAAGGATACACAAGAAGCACACCCAAGACACCCACACAAGAATGCTGAGATAGAGTATCACCTATCAACTCAGTTAAAGTGCTTAGCAAACTTGATCTTAAAACCTTTCATAATGGGGCACAGCAAAAATACCATTAGACCTCAAGACCATTGATCACAGACCTCAAAAGCCTAAATGTGAATTTCATGTCAAAAATCAACAAAAGCAGATTGTTAATGTACCATGTCAAATCTCAGCTTATAATTGACAAATACCACCAGAACCATCTGCAAACACTCATAAGAGTACAAAAAACAAAAAAACAAAAAAAAAAAAAAAATTATAAGAGAAATAAAAAACAATCCACAAAAATGTTGAAACCTTCACATTTAAAGCAAAAAAAGAAAAAGAAAAAAAGCCCAATATAAGATCCAACATTAATATATTGGGGAAAAAAAAAAGGTGGAGTCAAGTAGAATTTGGTGGTTTAAGGAAGTATTGGAGATAGAGACCAATTAATTACTTACCTCCATCATAGATAGGTTCTGTGAACATCCCACATGCAGCACGTGCACCTGTCCAGTCTTTCACAAGGGATGATTGTAAGTGAGGAAGGTAGATAAAGAACTATTCACACTCTAGATGCCAATTTGAAAATTCCAGGGAGTGAAGGGCACCCAATATAGGAGATTTCCAACAGAAAGGTCAAAACTTTAACAACTACACAAGTGTTTCAGTAAATTGTGATGTGTTAAGCCTAAAGAACAAGCTAATCAAAGGAATAGAAGTTTAAGGATGCTGAGAGCACTTCATCATGGGATCATAGACCAATTAGGGTCTTCTTTTTTTTTTTTTCTATTTTATTCTGGTCAAGCAAAAATATACACACAAGCACAACAAAGATGCCCACACAAGAATTCTAGCAACTTGGTAAAAGTATTTAGCAAGACTTGATCCTACAGCCTTTCATAATGGGGCATAGCAAGTACGCCATTAGACCTCAAGACCATTGGTTGTGGGCTTCAAAACCCTATCTGTGAATTTCATGTCAAAATCAACAAAAGCAGAATGTAAATTTACCATGTTAAATCTTTACTTATAATGGATGAATACCACTATAACTATTCGCAAACACTCATAAGAGTAAAAAAAAAAATTATAAGATAAATGAAGAACCATCCACAAAAATATAGGAACCCTTGCATTTGAAACAACAACAGGAAAAAAAAAATTGAGATTCAACATTAATAGATGGGGGGAAAAAGGTGTGGAGACAAGTAGGATTTGGTTATTTAAGGAAGTACTGGAGAAAGGAACCACCTATTATCCTCCAAACATTTTAATCCAAGCCTCCAAGGGCAGTATAGTGGCATAACCTCCAGTCCTCCACAATCGCTAACTCAACTAAACCAACCAACGAATAACTTTGACGGTTTTGGCATGCAGTACAGACCCTCACACTAAGCTATCAAAAAGAGGAGATTCAAAAATTGCATATAGAGGTAAGAAAAGTATAGATGCATAACAGAGAATAAGTTCCACATATCTCAAAATGCAATAATAGGGGTAGAAGAGCATGATTGCCCATTACAATAACTACAAGAGTTTCAAATAATAAAAGGAGAAGAAAGAAGTCACTGATATGCATTGTAAGAAGAACCAAGCTACAAATTTTCATGTCCCAGAACATGGTTAACAAATAGTTATCAAAAAAGGTATGTGCAGAGAAACCCAATGGGTATACTTTACAGAACCACACGCAGCAAAGACTTCTAAAAGCATGTGAGAGGTTCCAAATCTTCTGTATACATAAATGTACAACCCACTTCCAACTGGGAGAAGGGATAAATGGCACGTTATGAACTCATAACTATGTTAGAGTGGGTCAACCCAGCTCTATAAGACTCTACACAATCTCCCCATGCCGGAAACCACTATCCCCGCAATCTGCACTGGAGTCCAAGCCACAAGGAGAATCATACCATTTAGGATTCTCCGGGTAGAAACTATCCACCTGTATACCAACAAGACCTACATCCGTCACTATAGCCTCGTCATGCCTTATGGGCTTGGTTAGTTTAGAATCCTCGCAGTCAAGAATGCTCTTTTCATCAAACTCACTGCATTTCAACCACTTTTCGGGCTTACAAGAATCACTCATCAGATCCTTCTGACTCCTACACTCTGTCCTCATCTGGTCCCAATGCGCAACATCCCCAAGTGTTCTCCCAAAACTGTCTTCATCTTCCTCAATCAGTTCCGGCTCCTTACCATCTCCATATATCCTTTCATGGTGATGATGATCACTCCAGTGTGCCAAATCACTCTCCCCCACCAATACATCATCTGAATTTGGCTTGTCGGGAAGCAATCCAACTGGCTTTGAACTATCTTCTCCAATACTTCTAAGTTTATTCACAATATCAAACAGTTCTCGAGACACCGAACCCAATAGCTCATGTGGGATTTTCACAACTTTCCCTTCCAGCAACCCAACTTCAGCTCTCAATTCCTGCACCTGTTGCAAAACCGAAAGCTGCAAAGCCCCTTCATCCCTCCCCATCAATCCAAAACCCTCATTCTCCAAATCCTCACTAAACCCATAAACAGTCTCCTGATCCATCAAAAACCCACCTTTGTGCCCAACAACCCGATGCATAATCCTCGCATTCCCATCCAAAGGCCCGGGTTCATGCCCAGAATGCACTGCATACAACTTAAAAACCGCCATCCCTTCCTCCTCATACACAAACGTTTTATCCTTCTCATTATAATTCGTAATCGGCACAATTGCCCTAATCCGAAACCCACACCCACATCTCTTGGATGCATATGGCTCCCTCTTCAAAATCCTCGACTTCTTCGCAGCTGGCTCGCCCGCCCTATGACAAGCATAATCCTTCACCTCAGCCATAAACGGCTTATACCTAATATACTTCTGCCTAATACAAAGCACAACCTTATGCTTCGCCGCCAATTGCTGCAGCCTATGCGGGACCTCCTTCGCTGGCACATCAAACGACTCCGTATACTCAAACCGCCGGCGCTTATTTCTTGTCTCCGACCCCGCGGAGGTACCCGAACAAACTGGGCACGCGGCAACACAAACCCTAATATAAGATTCAGGAATTCCATAAAATTTTGCGCCTACAGTCCAAACATGCTTAATTTTCTCTATAGTTTCTTTAAGCCCTAAATGTTTCAAATCAGCATCGCCGTGTGCATTCATAACAATGTGGTGCCATTGGCCAATATGCGAAACAAATTGTTGCGAATTGTTTTTGAAAAACAATGCTTCGTTACCGTTTTCGTCGCGGTGAGCGTTGAGCTTGTCTTGTATGCGCTTCCAGGCAGTGAGATAAGCGGTGTCCTCGTTGCGGTCCTTCCAGACGGCGCGCCAGCTTTTGAGGACGGCGCGTGGAGTAGCGGCGCGGATCTCGTCGGGCGTGGCGAGGCGGCGGTCGAGGATGCAGCGGATCATGAGAGAGTGAGAGTCGGCGTTGAAGGTGTAGAATTGGGAGGAGATGTGGGGGTCGGGGCTAATGTACGCAGGGGGTTGAGGTTGGAGCGAGGTGAGAGAGGGTGGTTGTTGACTCGGTGGGTCAGTGTCCGGGTCGGAGGAGGAGTGACTCGGTGAGTCGGGGTCGGAGGAGGAGGAGCGGAAGAGGACGATTTCGGAGATGGAGGGGATAGAGAAGTGGGGGTCTGGTGGATTTGGAATGGACGGCTGGAGATCGTCGTCTTGGTGGTGGTGGGTCATGATCTGCTGCGGTGGTTGTTGTGGTGGTGGGTCCAGGTGGTGGTGGTGGTGGTGATGGTGGTGGAAGAAGAGATCATCTTCAGTTTTGTGAGGGTTCATGAGAGAGAGGAGAGAGAAAGGGGCTCGAAGTAAACCAAGAAAAAATATGAAAGATTGGGTGCTGATGAACGAAGGATTTTAGTATCCTTCTAAGCTTTTCGGTTTCTCTGACATTTTGAGACTCAAGGGTTCCTCTCTCTCTCTCTCTCTCTTACTTTTATATTTATTTTTAATTTTTAATTAATTTCTTGTACTTTTGTTGTTTATTTTCTTTCAAGCGTAGGATGGCAATGGACACAATTATTATATTCTTTTAAATTTCAGTAATTTTAAAAAATATAGGACTACATATTTATAAGTCCCTCATATAAGCACATTATACCCACTAAATTCAAGAATCTTTTTAATATAATATAAATAAACAAAAGAATTTGAAAATATAAATAATAAATATAGTATAATAATCTCTAGTCCCCTCTTGAAATTATTAATTCCTATTATTTTTCGCTAATGAAGTATTTGAGGTTTTTGTATGAATTCTTCTATTTTTTTAAATATATATATATAATAGCAAAAAATAATAGGTATTAATAATCTCAAGAAGAGGGGATCGGAGATTATTATACTATGTTTTTTTATGCAATGCAAGAATTAGGTTTCAATTTTCAATAAATCCATGCGGTGTTAGCTAAAAAATATTGGAACTTAACATGTGATGAATCTTTATTTTATTGACTAAATGAAGTGTATAGGCTTGAAGGAATACCATGTAGAAGCGTAGCGGAATGCATAAAACAAAACTTTTCCATGATATGAACTCAAACGATGAATCTGTCAGATTTCTAGGAAATAAATTAGGA
>JAESVK010000606.1:2095364-2146677 GCA_017140935.1 Hamamelis virginiana
TTGTTATTATTTCATGTATGCGAGCATGCCTAGGTTAAGTATTGATATATTCATATTGTTATTTGAATCTCTAAATGTTTGATTGATGGTATTAATGATGATATGAATGTGTTAATTTGTATTCTTGACATGTGATGAGTTGTGAGTCTTTTTTTTTTTTATGCTTTTTTATGATTATTTGAACACTTGATATTGATTTGATTGTTTGAACATAAAAATTGTGTACGAGGGAGCGTGCAAAGGTAAGATTCTCCCCTTGTGTTTAAACTAATTATTTAAGCATAGTTTTTGTGTAGTTTTTGATATGTTTTTGCATGGTAAATTAGTCAAGCATGTTAGATTGTATGTTAGGATGTTTATTTGATGTTGTTATGGATTAAAGATGATTTTTAAACTACTCTAAGTATGTATTCAAATCTGTCCAAATTTGAATACATGTTTTAAAGTGGTTTAATTAACATTTTTAAGCCATATTTTGCATGATTTTATTAGTAGTTTCATAGTATATTCATGTAGAAAGCATGCTAGGACATTTTCACATTTTTATTCTTTGTTTTCATGATTTTTAGAGTGATTAAAGGTTCATATTCAAATCTGTCCAGATTTGTTTATGCCCTTAAACCACTTCTAAAAATCATTTTTAGGCTAAATCCAACTTAGAAATATGCTTAGGTTCACATAAATTAATTAGTGTGCATTTAGGAGCATTTTCATGCATTTTTAGAATTAATTATATGTTTATTTGTTTAAATTCCAGCATGCATTGCATTAGTAATTTTAGGTTTTTAGATTAACTTTAGGGCTAGTTAGAGACCCTAGGCTAGGAAGGTCACTTGACCTTCCCTAGGACTGTCCTTTGTTGTAAAAGTCATACTCAAATTCGAGTATTTTAATCAATTTAAGAGTCAATCTTCGAGAGATTTCCTAAAAAGATTTTTGATGCAATGTTTATGAAATAAACATGATTTTATGAGATATTTGATTATTAATTGATTTTCAAAAGATTTGAAATGTTTTAAAGATTTTTATTTTGGAATGAAATTCCTCTCAATATGATTTGTTTTCTTGAAATATCTTTGAAAAAGATTTTCAATTGGAATTTAATTCTAAAGATAAGAATTATTTGGAATATTTGGATTTTATGAATATCTTTTAATTTGAGATGATTTCAAATAAATGATTTTGAAAGAATAAAAACTCTCGAAGTTAGAGTCTTGAATTAGGTTGAAATGCCTTTGATGATGTGATCGATTACAATAGGAGAGTCCTAGGGTAGTCGAACTACGTGGACTTTGATACTTGCTAGGTGATACTAGTAAGTTACGTAGGCGCTAATAGGGCTCAAGTCCGCCCTAGGATGCCCGTAGGGTGTCCTAGGTTCTTAGGGTTTGTTTGTATTTTTTTATTATTATTAATATAACTAATATAGATAATGCATTTATATCACTATTTTTTGGTTGATTAGATTATTTAGGATTGTTTGCATTGAGAAATTTAAATAGCCCAAATAAATTAGAAGTCCTTTAATTAGGGCGAGATGGGTGCCTACAAGTGAAAGCTTGGAACCTTCCCACGTCGTAACCTAGCCCCCGGATCCAACTCTGGTTTGTAGACTGCTTTTCCATTAATGGAGTTTGTTTGATTGAAAATAAAATATTTTCATGGTTTCCTTATTCCTTAAAAATAAGGTGGCGACTCCTTTGTTTGTTTGATTTCTAAACCCCCCTAATCACATCTCCCGGTGATGATGTGGATCCACACACCCAAAGCCCCGCCACGAGGCTGGTCCACAATTGTCTTGTATAGAGATGCTCTGAAAGTTCCTGAGTGGAAGGAGGCTGTCTTCGAGGAGATGAAAGCTCTTGAAAAAAATGGCACGTGGGAGTTAGTTGATCTATCAAGAGGAAAGACAACTGTAGGGTGCAAATGGGTGTTTACAGTCAAGTATAAATCTGATGGCTCTTTAGAACGGTATAAAGCTCGATTGGTTGCTAAGGGATTCACTCAGACCTATGGCATTGATTACTTGGAAACGTTTGCCCCAGTCGCAAAGCTAAACACTGTAAGAGTTCTTTTGTCACTTGCAGCTAATTGTGATTGGCCTCTGCAACAATTGGACGTAAAAAATGCATTTCTCAATGGAGACCTGGAGGAAGAAGTGTACATGGATGCACCTTCAGGATTTGGTGAAAAGTTTGGTACAAAGGTGTGTAAATTGAAGAAGTCCTTATATGGGTTGAAACAGTCACCAAGAGCCTGGTTTGAAAAATTCACTCAGTTTGTTAAAAGTCAGGGGTATACTCAATGGCAAGGTGATCATACGATGTTTATAAGACATTCACAGAATGGGAAGATAGCGATACTGATTGTGTATGTAGACGATATAATTCTCACCGGAAATGACGTACTTGAGATGAACCGATTGAAGACTTCACTTTCATCCACATTTGAGATCAAGGACTTAGGATCTTTGAGGTATTTCCTTGGAATGGAAGTTGCTCGGTCGAAGAAAGGGATTGTTGTCTCCCAACGAAAATATGTCCTTGACCTCCTGAAGGAGACTGGGATGAGCGGTTGTAGGCCAGCAGACACTCCAATCGATCCCAATCAGAAACTTGGAGATGACAGGGAAGGTGATCCAGTGAATACAACTCGGTATCAAAAGTTAGTGGGAAAGTTAATTTACCTATCACATACACGGCCCGATATTGCTTTTGCTGTGAGTTTGGTTAGCCAGTTTATGCACTCACCCTACGAGAAACATCTTGAAGCAGTTTATTGGATTCTCAAATACTTGAAAAGTACACCAGGCAAGGGTTTACTCTTCCAGAAGACCACACAACAGAACATAGAGGCATACACTGATGCAGACTGGGCAGGCTCAGTTATTGACAGGAGATCCACGACAGGATATTGTACTTATGTCTGGGGAAATCTAGTCACATGGCGAAGCAAGAAACAAAATGTGGTTGCAAGGAGCAGTGCTGAAGCGGAATATAGAGCTCTGGCTAACGGAGTTTGTGAGATGCTATGGTTGAAGAGAATTCTTGAAGAGCTACGGATGCCGATGAACATGCCAATGAAGTTGTATTGTGACAACAAAGCTGCCATAAGTATTGCACAAAATCCAGTTCAACATGATCGCACGAAGCATGTGGAGATTGATAGACACTTCATAAAAGAGAAGATTGATAGTGGAGATGTTTGCATGCCTTTTGTTCCTACTACTCAACAAATAGCCGATATCTTCACCAAAGGACTTTTCAGACCTAGTTTTGAGTTCTTTGTAAGCAAGTTGGGCATGATAGATATCTACGCTCCAACTTGAGGGGGGGTGTCGGATTTCTAGGAAATAAATTAGGAAAGTCAAATGATTTAATTTGATTTGATTTGATTTGATTAAATTAGGAAAGTCAAATGATTTGATTTTATTTTATTTGATTTGCTGATTTTGTGGCCTTCCTAATTTGGTGGCCTTCCTCTACTATATAATCATGTAATTGTCTCTCTTGAAATAATAAGAATGATTATTTTTTCTTCTAAAAAACCTTCAGAATCGAATAAAAATAATTAATTTAAACAATAAATTAAAGTGCTTACTTGATGTTCCTTGCGAAGCGAATCCCAAATCCCTCAAGCTTCAAAGCGTATGGAAGCCTCCAATGAAGTCCACACGAACACAAGACCTCACAATCTTCTTGAACCTCCACAACTCTTTGTGATGATACAAGCTTAGAGAGGAAAGATTGGAAAAACGGCTAGGGAGAGAGAGAGCACACTAGGGCCGGCCTTGGCGTGTTTCTCTCTAGGGTTAGCCTCCTCTAAAATAATGATTAAGTTACTTAGTGCTAGCATGACCCATCATTAAGTATTTATAGAAAATATTTCATATAATTATAAATTGACCCCTCTCTTATTAACAATTAATAAATAGGACCATCACTTATAATAAATAGGAATATTTCCCTCTCTTTAAATTGTGAGACTCACTTTTGTCCTTATGTGTTTGACTCATTGGGTTCATCCCAACCTAGTAGTGGCAGGGACATCCCATGTCTCCCAAAATATAAACTTTCTATTTATGATTCGATTAGAACAATTCCAATTTCGCCCTCAATGATAACTTTTATCATTAGGCCTTCACTAGTCATGGGTAACATATAGCAACATATCATGACATACCCTAGGTGTAGGTGAATATACATATATAAATGAACCCTTCGTGATATAAATAATCCTTTACCAAATAATGCCATGATTAAGTTAATTGGGTATGGATTCATGTCAAACCCTAACTTAATCTTGTGTTATTGATTCACCAAAATATAATCTCAATTTGGTAAACCCTTGAAAAACTATTTTTTTTTTTTGGTTTCCTTCTACTTTGACCAAAGACTTCATTGAGATAGTATTTGTGAATTAACATTGAAATTAAGGATGGTAATTCCTTATTGCACACTCACTTATCTTCATACATAACTTACTAAAGCCAATGAGTACCGATTACATCCTTATGGTTAAGGGTGTACGAGATACTATCAAACTCTAATAACCTATGTATAAGATAACTAGTGGTGTCTTAGGTCTTAGGATTACAAGTGTGACTATACACGAGCAATTTTTGACATATAAATTTTATTCCATAAGCTGTACTCAGATTGGTTACGTTCGGTGTACTTGTTCTCTAACAAGCACCCACAGGTTTACTATAGTGTCTCTACACAGATGGCTTGAGACTCACCATCCTCCCATTGGAGCTAGCTAGTGTTAACCTATGCTAATCTTAACGGTTTATAATCGCCCAAATATATAAACCTTTGATCAGGAACTAGTTTAGGATAGATGTTCTTGAAAGTTGTGAATCTCTCTCTATCTTAACACTTGAGATACAACTTTCTATCATGCTATCCAAGGACTTTATCATAAACAGCAATTAAACACAAGTTTACATGATAAAATAAGCCATTGCATGAATAAAATTTCATAAATGAATATCATGAAATATAATGTTCCCTAAATACAACCTAACAATTGGTTTTATGGCATACATTTAATAATCTTCCACTTGCACTAAACCCAATTAGCGATGTATCTCATACCCATCTTCTCAATATGTTGATACAAGTTCTTCTGAGTAAGAGCCTTGGTTAATAGGTCTACGGTGTTATCCTCATATGCTACTCTTTGCATATTGATATCTCCTCGATTAATGATTTCTCGAATCATGTGGAAACGCCTTTCAATGTGCTTAGACTTCTGATGAGACCTTGGTTCCTTGGCCTGAGCAATGGCCCTATTGTTGTCACAATACAAAGGTATAAGTGACTCAATGGCTGAAACCACTTCGAGTTCTGTAATGAACTTCTTGATCCAAACAGCTTCCTTGGCAGCTACATACTCAGCTTCTGTAGTGGAATCCACTGTAATAGACTGCTTACAACTCTTCCAGCTAAACACTCCACCATTTAAGGTGAACAAATATCCAGAAGGAGATTTTCTATCATCAATATTTGATTAAAAATCTGAATCTGTGTAACCATCGACTTTGAGCTCATCTCCACCATAGACAAGAAAACAAATCCTTAGTCATTCTTAAGTACTTAAGGATGTTCATGACTGCCACCTAGTGAAACTCACATGGGTTAAACTGATATCTGCTAACAACGCTTACAACATGACTGATATCAAGTCTAGTACATAGCATAGCATACATAAGACTCCCTACTGCTGATGCATAAGGGATCTTTCTCATCTGCTCTCTTTCCTGATCTGTCTTGGGAGACATATCCTTGGAAAAATGAATTCCATGTCTAAAGGGTAGCATACCCCTTTTGGAATTCTTAATACTGAACCTCTTCGGTATTTTATCTATGTACATGGATTATGAGAGAGTAAGCAACCTCTTAGATCTATCTCTATAGATCTTTATACCCACTATGTAGGTTTCTTCTCCCAAATCATTCATGGAGAAGTTGCTAGAGAGTAAAAGTTTTACGGATGATAATATTCCTACATCATTCCCAATTATTAGGATATCGACCACATATAGGACTAGAAAAGTGACTACACTCCCACTAACCTTCTTGTACACACATAGTTCATCCATATTTTGAACAAAGCCAAATGATTTGATTGCTTCATTGAATCGGATGTTCCAACTTTGAGAAGCTTGTTTCAGTCCATAAATGGACCGTTGTAGCTTGCACACTTTGTGGTCCTCACCACTGAATGTAAAGCCCTTAGGCTTCTCTATATAGGGGTCTTCCTCAATGTTTCCATTAAGAAAGACAGTCTTTACATCCATTTGCCATATTTTATAGTCATAGTGTGCGACTATTGTTAGAAGTGTGCCCTAAAACCAATTAGTAGGTTGTACTTAGGGAACTTTATTTCATTTATGTTCTTGTATGAATCTTATTCATCTATAAAATGGCTTTTATATTATCATGTAAACTTGTGTTATTTATAACTGAGCATGATAATGTCCTTGAATAGTATGATAGAGAATTGTATCTCAAGTGTTGAGATAGAGAGACAGGCAATTCTCAAGAACATCTATTATAGATATGTTCCTGATCATAGGTTTATTTATTTAGGCGATAATAAACCGTTAAAATTAGCTCAGGTTATACTAGCTCCAATGGGAGGATGGTGAGTCTCAAGCCATCTGTGTAGAGACACTCTAGTAAACCTGTGGGTGCTTGTTAGAGAACAAGTACACTGAACGTGACCATTATGAGTACAACTTATGGAGATGTATTTGAATGTCAAAAGCTGCTCATGTGTATAGTCACATTTGTAATCCTCATACTTGAGACACAATTGGTTATCTTATGTATGAATAATTACTAGAGTTTGATAGTATCTTGTACACCCTTAATCAAGAGGATGTAATCAGTGCTTATTGGCTTTAGTAAGTTATATATGAAGATAGGTGAGTGTGCAATAGGGGATCACCACCTTTAATATCAAAGGAAGAATGTCACAGTTAATTCACAAATAATAATTCAATGAAGTTTTTGGCCAAAGCAGAAGGTAACCAAAGAAAAAGTGTTTTCAAGGGTTTACCTAATTGAGTTTATATTTTGGTGAATACTTAACACAAGATTAAGTTAGGGTTTGACATGAATCCATACCCAAATAACTTAATCATGACATTGTTTGTTAAAGGATTATCTATTACACGAAGGGTTCATTTATACAGGTATATCCACCCACACCTAGGGCATGTCATGACACATTGCTAGATGTCACTCATGACTAGTGAAGGCCTAATGATAAGTGTTATCATTGAGGGTAAAATTGGAATAGTTTCAATTGAACCAAAAATAGAAAGTTTCTATTTTGGGAAAACATGCGATGTTCCCGAGCCACTACTAGGTTGGGGTGAACCCAATGGGTCACACACATTAGGGCTTAAGTAATCTTCTTTAATTTGAGTGAGGGGAATATCCTAATTTATATAAGCTTAACCCTTGTTATTAAAGGTTAATAATTAAAGGGATTAAGAATATAAATAACTAGGATATTGTTATATTAAATGAGTTTTGATCAAGCTAGCACTTGTAACCAAACGTCATTAAAAGAGAAAAGCATTATAAATAGAAGAGGAACAAGCCTAGGGCCGACCACTTGAGTGTGCCTTCTTCCTCTAGCCGTCTCTCTCTCTCCCTCTCTAGCTTGCATTCTCTCACAAGGTGTTGTGGAGATCAAGGGATTCAATGAGTCTTAGGCTCGTGTGGACTATTTATTGGAGGCTTCCATACTTTTGGAGCTCGAGGTTTTGCGAGGTAAGCTTTTAATTCATGTTTGATTGTTGTTTAGATTCATTTTATAGTTTGAGTTCGATTCTTGGATGAATATCAATGGGAAAATTTTATTGTTTACTTTCCGCTACGTTCCCATATGTATTCTTTCAACTATAGCAACAAGATCCAAATGGATTTTAGCATAGCTACTGACGAAAAGGTTTCCTTAAAATCAACTCTTTATTTCTGATTATAACCTTTTGCCACTTGCTTAGCTTTGTAAGTCTCTACCTTTCCATCCGCGCCTATCTTCCTTTTATAAATCCATTTGCAACCTATAGGTACAATACCTTCAGGTGGATTTACTAAAGTCCAGACTTGGTTGGAATACATTGAATCCATTTCAGATTTCATGGCCTTGTGAACCAGCAACCTAAGGGATTTGGAGGCCGTTCACTTTGATCATTGTGGATTGTGGATGATCTTTATCCGTCTCGATTTATCCTTCTTTATTATCCACATTTATCCTTCTCTATTATCCACTCAAGATTGAGTTTTGAAAAAGGATAAGTGTTTGCAAAAAACTGGGAGTCGCCGCCTTATTTTTAAGGAATAAGGAAACTGTTGGCTTTATGGTTCCCACCCCTATTCATATAATTGATTTTGATGATAACAAACATTGTGCTATGAATACTATATAGTGCACATGTTATTTGAATTGATCGTATCTATTGATCATACCTTTGTTGCACTTGTTATTAGTAAAAGCTATCTTGTGAAAATTATTGCGCTTTCTAGTATATACTTTGCAATCACAGGATTCATGAAATTGATATATGAAGATGTACCATGCACTCCATTATTGAAGATCAAGCATGAAAGCCTATCTCAAGCCTAGCACAAGACTTGGAACACTCTTGAAGATATACTTTTCGAAGACTTGTGTGAGTTTAGGATTTTTTCATGTAAATCTCTCATTAAAAGCTGAACTTATTATGGCTCAAAGAATGATAAATACAGTAAACCTCGTTTTAAACTTGGGAAAATCATTTTTACTTAGTCACAAATGATTTTAATCAAAGTGGGCTTTTATAAACTCAAAAGACTTAGCATTTTCACTAAAATTAGTTTTAAACATTGTCTAGTCGACTAAGCCACTATGACTAGTTGACTAAAGTAATAGCAGTAAACAATTTTCGTGAAAAATGTTGAGTAGTCGACTAACCACCCTGATTAGTCGACTAAAGGCCTCCTTAGTCGACTAACCTATTATGTCTAGTCGACTAACCGAACCCAGATTTCAAATCTTGTGAATTTTAACTTGTCTAGTCGACTTATCCCTTTTACCTAGTCGACTAACCGTGCCCTGAACTTTATAACGGCTAGTTTTGACTAACCCAAACGGCTAGTTTATTGTGTCTAACGGCCATTTACTACTTGGGGCTTATAAATACTCATTGATTGAGTATTAAACCTGTTGTTGATTACATACAAACTTACTCTAATTAGTTCTATCATCAATTTTGTATGATTTAGTCAAGCAATCATTCTCTTGAGCCAAATTTAGTTCATCTATTTGAGAGATAATAGTGAGAGCTTATTTGTAATCATCTACTCTTTGAGGAGTTCTTTTATTGTACTCAAATCTCATCTACTTGTAAATCTTGTAAGTGGTTCTTTGTGAGCTATTGAGTGTGCTCTTTGTGAGACACCATTGAAGGCTCTTTGTGAGCATTAGCCAAGCATATTTTGTGAAGCTTGAAGAAGTGTTCTTTGTGAGCACATTTTAGGGGTTCTTTGTGAGCCATTTGTGAAGTTATTTGTGAGCTTAGGTGAGGGTCTTCCACCTGGGATAAAGAAGATTGCGTAAAGGTTTCTCCACCGTGAAAGAGCTAATCCTTAGTGGATTGTTGGGAATCCTTGGGCTGAGGCACAAGGCGAGGAGTAGGCGGAGTCCGAACCTCGTTAAATCTTTGTTTGATTTCTCTTCCCTTCTCTATTTCAATTACTTGCTTTAATATTGATTGCTTCTGCTACTTGTAATTGAACTCTAATCTTATTTGGTAATTTATTGCAAAAGTTTGCCAAAAACCCTATTCACCCCCCTCTAGGGTTATACATTTGGGACAACAGAAACCATAAAAAAGAATTTTATTTTCAATAAAACAATGGCCACATATTTTGGAAAAGCATGGTCTTCGAATCAAAGTTGGATTCGGGGGCTAGGTTATGAAGTGGGAAGGTTCCAAGGGACTCCTTGTAGGCACCCACCTCACCCAATCAAGAAAGTGTTGAATAGAAAATTTTTTCAAATCAAGGAAACTTACCAAATCAATATAGAGTTTCTTAAACTCCTATATGCAGCTACCATATATCAATTAATCAAATTAATTAACCTTTTAATTAACTTACAATAACCTAATTAACATCATATATCAATATAAGTACGAGGGAAGAACACTAATCACATTAGGGTTTTTAAAGAAACAAAAAGAATCAAGATTAGGGTTCTAAACTCTAAAGTCCCTCATCATCAAGCCGCTATATTTAAAGTTTCTTAAACCCTAATGGACGAAACTTGCTAAGGCATTTAAACCCATGTGGCCGTCACTAACAAGGGTGTTAAAACCCCACAAATCCGAAGCATGCTAGGGTTTCAAAACCCTTATGGCCAAAAATCACTGGGGTGGTTAACCCTAGATTGCCGAATCCCTATAGAGTTTTTCAAACCCTAATTGAGCCCCATAACAACTTCCATCATATAGGGTTTTACAAACCCTAATGCAATAAATTAAAACAAAACATAAGGGTTCAAGAACCCTAGGGTCGAATCCTACAATGGGGTTTTCTCAAACCCTAATTAATTAAAACAAGTTTCAATTACATGCCAAGCTTTGCCATTCATGATTCGAATCATGGTTTGAGTTGGCTCTGATACCATTGAAGGAATACCATGTGAAGCGCAGCGGAATGCATAAAACAAAACTTTTCCATGGCATTCATCCCAAGGATGAACTCAAACCATGAATTGAATCAAAACAATTAATTTAAACAATAAATTAAAGTGCTTACTTAATGTTCCCTGCGAAGCGAATCCACAAATCCTTCGAGCTCCAAAGCGTATGGAAGTCTCTAATGAAGTCCACACGAACACAAGACCTCACAACCTTCTTGAATCTCCATAACTCTTTGTGATGATACAAGCTTAGAGAGGAAATAGGGGAAAAACGGCTTGGGAGAGAGAGAACACACTAGGGCTGGCCTTGGAGTGTTTCTCTATAGGGTTAGCCTCCTCTAAAATAATGATTAAGTTACTTAGTGCTAGCATAACCCATCATTAAGTATTTATAGAAAATATTTCATATAATTATAAATTGACCCCTCTCTTATTAACAATTAATAAATAGGGCCAACACTTATAATAAATAGGAATATTCCCCTCTCTTTAAATTGTGAGACTCACTTATATCCTTATGTGTGTGACCCATTGGGTTTATCCTAACCTAGTAGTTGCGGGGGACATCTCATGTCTCTCAAAATAGAAACTTTCTATTTATAATTAGATTGGAACAATTCCAATTTCGCCCTTAATGATGACTTTTATCATTTGGCTTTCACTAGTCATGAGTGACATCTAGCAACGTATCATGACATACCCTAGGTGTGGGTGAATATACATATATAAATGAACCCTTCGTGATATAAATAATCCTTTACCAAATAATGTCATGATTAAGTTAATCGAGTATGGATTCATGTCAAACCCTAACTTAATCCCGTGTTACTGATTCACCAAAATATAATCTCAATTATGTAAACCCTTGAAAAACTATTTTCTTGGTTTCCTTCTGCTTTGGCCAAAGACTTCATTGAGATAGTATTTGTGAATTAACATTGAAATTAAGGGTGGTGATTCCTTATTGCACACTCACCTATCTTCATACATAACTTACTAGAGCCAATGAGTACCGATTACATCCTTATGGTTAAGGGTGTACGAGTTACTATCAAACTCTAATAACCTTTGTATAAGATAACTAGTGGTGTCTCAGGTATATGGATTACAAGTATGACTATATATATGAGCAGTTTTTGACATATAAATAGAATTCCATAAGCTGTACTCATATTGGTCACATTCGGTGTACTTGTTCTCTAACAATCACCCACAAGTTTGCTATAGTATCTCTACACAGATGGCTTGAGACTCACCATCCTCCCATTGAAGCTAGTATTAACATGTTCTAATCTTAACGGTTTATAATCGCCCAAATATATAAACTTATGATCAGGAACTAGTCTAGGATATATGTTCTTGTAAGTTGTAAGTCTTTTTCTATCTTAACACTTGAGATACAACTTTCTATCATGCTATTCAAGGACTTTGTTAGCCTTGTGGCTTCAATCCAACTTTGTTGTATGATTTTGATAATAACAAACATTGTGTTATGTTTATTCATTTATGCATATGAATACTTTGTTATACACTCATGCTTAATTTTCAAACCTTATTGAGTGTTTATTTGGCTAACTATATTGAATGATTGACATTATTCTATAGTTCTTGTATATCATTTTTTAGTATATATATTCATAAGAACAAGATTCAAGTTTTCAATGAAGAAGGCTCAAACCCTCATGAAGCTCATGCACTACATTGAACCTTATGTGAATATGAATATGTTGTATATTCACTAAGGACCATGAAGAGAGCCATTGCATTGATGCAATCCATTAATGAAGCCAAGCTCAAGCCTAGCACAAGCTAAGCACAAGACATGAAGAGCCTTTGTGAAGACTTTAAGTTCTTTCTTATGTGAGTGATTAGAACTTTAATTTGTACATCTCTCAATTAGGATTGAACTACTTTGGCTCAATTGACTATGACTTAAAGACCATAGGTGTGAACCAGCCAACCTAAATATCCCGAGGGATCGGGAGGCCTTTTGTTCACTTGAAAGTTTGAGTGGATTATGGATGATATTTATCCGCTCTCGATTTATCCTTCTCTATTATTCTTCTCTATTATCTACATTTATCATTCTCTATTATCCACTCAAGATTGGGTTTTTGAAAAAGGATGAGAGTTTGTAAAAACTGGGAGTCGCCGCCTTATTTTTAGGGAACAAGGAAACCACAAAAAAGAGTTTTATTTTCAATAAATCATTGACCCCATATTTTGGAAAAGCATGGTCTTTGAGTCAAAGTTGGATTCGGGGGCTAGGTTATGAAGTGGGAAGGTTCCAAGGAACTCCTTGTAGGCACCCACTTCGCCCTAATTAAAGGTCTCCTAATTAAGTTTGGGCTTTATCAAAATCTTATCGCAACAATGCTATTTATCTAATCAACCACAAAATATGAATAATAATATATAATAATAATAATAGATAGTATAAAAGTATACACAATCCTAAGGACCTCAGGAGACTCATAGTCAACCTAAGATTGGACTTGCGCCCTATTGACTGCCTACGTACCTTACCAATTTCTTGATAAAAATCAAAGTCCACGTAGTTCGATTACCTATGACTCTCCTATAGTAATGAACTATATAGCCAAAAAGATTTCATCTTATCTAGGACTCCAGCTTCGAGAGTTTGGGTTTGATTGAAACACTTTTCTTTGCATAAAAGATGGAATTTCATTCCATTTTAAACACTTTCAAAATCACTTTGTTTTAGAGTTGTTCTCGAAGTAGACTCCTAAATTAGGTAGAACTCAATTGCTATCCTAATTCTTACAACAAAAGACAGTCCTAAGCGAGGTCAAGTAACCTCCCTAATCCTAGGGTTCCTAGCTAGTCCTAAGTTAGTCTAAATACCTAAAATACTAATTATATGCATGCTGGAATTTAAATAAAAATAACAAAAAATGCATCTAACGATACTAACAATGCATGAAAAAATGTCCTAAATGCAATCTAGTTGTTCTATGTGAACCTAGGCATGTTTCTATGTTAGTTTGGACCTAAAAAATGACTTTTTATACACTTTTAAGGTATTTTTAATCCATGTACAGATTTATATATACCTTTTAAATTGCATTAAAGTCAATAAAAATAACAAATAAAAAAGGGGAAGATGACTAACATGCAACCTAATATGCATACTAAAATTACCTTCAAAGTATATCATTATAATCATACTTCACATAGTCTATTTAATCACAAGGGAAGGGATTTACCTTTGCATGCTCCCTCGAACACATTTTATATATCAATCATATCTAAACATTCCAAGTGATGAAACTAACTATGATAAGAATAATATTAATGCTAAACTTGAATAAACTAACATCCTAACATGCATTCTAAACAAAAAACTAATCCTAAACACCTAACCCTAACATGGTATAATCAAAGAAGAAGAATGGAAGAAAAAAAGAAGAAATATGCATATATTCCATATATCATAAAACTAATCCCTATCAAGCATTCCTAAAAAGAAAACCATTCTAATAAACTAATCCCTATCATGCACACTAAAGAAACAATAAACTAATCCCTATTATGCATACTAAAGAAATAATAAACTAATCCCTATTATGCATACTAATCCTAAACACCTAATCCTAACATGAACAATAAAGAAGAAGAGAAGAAGAAGAAGAAGAAGAAGAAGGAAATATGCAAACTTAAATAAACACAATGATTACTAACCTTTACTAACCTTTATTTTCTTCTCCCTTGCTCCTAGCTTCTTCTCCCTTGCTCTTAGACCTTCTCCAAACTCCAAGGACTCCAAGGACTCTAAGGACTTCAAAAATATAGCTAAGAGTGCTATGGGGGAAGCTTATGCAATGCTCAAGCCTATACTCTCCAAGCTAGCTCTCTAAAGCCAATTGTGTGTGTTAAAACTGATTTCGGGCTCTCTATTTATAGGGAAGCCTGAAATTGATCAATGGTTGAGTTTGAATCCCTTAGGAATGATCCAAGGGCTTTAAACCAGCCTCCAAGGTGTTAAAATCCATCCCAAAGTCTCCAAGGTCGAATTGGACACATGTCAAATAATAGAAGAGTCCTGACTAAGAAAAAATATTGAACATAGGCAAAATTGGGCGGAAGGCATCAATGACCATCCACTTTGGGACAGTTGGCCGTCCCTCATGGACGGTTGGCCATCCCTTGATGGACGGTCATCCATCCCCCATGCCATTTTTGCCCTATGTGGGCCTGTTTCAGCCAATTTCGATCCGCTTTCGGTTTTTTTCGGCTTTTCATGCCCGTTTTAAGTCCAAATTCGACGATTCAACCGTCAAAACGATTGTTATTCGATTCTCCATATTTTAAGAAGTGTTTGAAGTGAAAATGCATTGACCAAAGTCAAATTTTTAGGGAAAAGTCGACCGATTAGCTGTTTAGGGCCTGCCGGGCCCAAATTAGGGTTTTGAAATCTGCTAACCAATTGCTTTCAAAATCATTTCTTCTTCTCGAAAAAATTTTTAAAATATTTTAAAAAAGTGTTTTGAAGCTTTTGAAGGCTTTGGTTTGATAAAAAGATCGAATCCCGGTTGTTCCCAATCGAAACCCTAATATGAACTTGAAAGGGCCTTTTGAGCCTTGAGCGACAATTATGAGCTATGAGGCTTTACAGGCCTTGCCACTTATCAACTTAGCTATTAAACACACCCTAAATATCCATGCCAAAGTGTCAGGATAATTCGAGACAAGATCGACAGCCATTTAGAGCCTTTGTGATTCAAAGGACAGCATTGCCCTTCAAGTCACAAAAGGCCTTATTTTCTATCAAGCCCGACTCAGAATGCCATGAAACTTTACAAGGATAGTCCTAGACTCCCTAAAAACTAAATGAAAAAAGAACCGACTCGATCTAACCTAAAAACCTACATGCGATAATGACCTCTATCTAGCTACTCATAAGGGTAAAACTGTCAACTTAGAGTTTTGACACCCTATTTCATCTCTAAACACAGGCAACCATTCATGACCATACTCATGGTAAAAAATGGATGTCTACAGAAGCCCCTCGTTGATGTTCATGGCTTCGCCAATGAATATCAACGAAACAAAATGACATCCCATTTCTGCCACGATAGAAGAGGGGAAATCAATCAAACTACTCACAAATATTGATCAAATCATCATCTTTGGAAGTCCTACACATACTCCCTATCATCATCTTTGGAAGTCCTACACACACTCCCAATCATTATCTTTAGTGTCTTCGACTCTTATATATATTTCTAACAATCTTATCTCGGGAGACCGCAGTCTTTTTGGAAGTCACACACATACTTCTACTAATCATCCTCGGAAGTCCTTCATACACTTCCATTCATCTTATCTTAAGAGGAAACCTCACACATGTTTCTAATCTTCGGAAGTCCTACACACACTTTCGGTTATCTTATCTTAAGAGGAAGCCTCACACATGTTTCCAATCTTCGAAAGTCCTACACACACTTCCTGTTATCTTATCCTTAGAGTCTACGACTCTTTTTGGAAGTCACACACATACTTCCAATAATCATAATCTTATCCTTAGAGTCCACGACTCTTTTTAGAAGTCACACACATACTTCCAATAATCACAATCTTATCCTTAGAGTCTACGACTCTTTTGGAAGTCACACACATACTTCCAACAATCACAATCTTATCCTTAGAGTCTACGACTCTTTTGGAAGTCACACACATACTTCCAACATTCTTCAAATTGCCTAATATTCTCTTGATATTTATGCTATCACCAACATATGCATTCCACAACATTATCAATATTGTTTATCATCATTCTTATGCACATTCCATGTGTATTTTTCATCATCTTATGCAATCCGCATAATTTTCATTGATTTGGGCCTACAAAGTGGATCTTTTTACTCACAAACCTTCCATGGGCTATCTTATCTCCACTATCCCTCCATGGGCTTCACAATTTCATCATTTCAATCTTGTTTATAATCATTTCATGATCACAAACTTTTCTTATACATCATTTCCATCATTCACTTTCATATCTCATGGTTTGCAACCAAAAAAATTCATTATCTTATGTGAACTTCTCTATTCATAATCACTCAAATCTCATCTTTGTATGCACCAAATCTTCTTCATTTCTCATTCACACATCAAATATCAATCTCAATCAAATTGGCTTTCCTAAATCAAAAATTGAAAGAAAATGAGTCAAAATTGATCAAAATAGGCCAAAAAAAGTCAAAATTGGGCCTGATGGGCCTCAAAAGCCCATAAAAAGTCAAAATTGGGCATCAAGGATGGATGACCAACCGTCCAAGGTGGACGGCCAACCGTCCCTTGGTGGACGGCCACCCGAGCCCAAAGCTTGCTATTTAGGTGGTTTGATCCCCATTCATCCATTCATGCATTCTTTGTTCAATTTGAGACTTTTTCTCTCTAGGTTTTCCAATTTCTCTCAAAAATCCATTAAATTCAATTTCATTCTATCCAAATCAACCCTCAAGCTCTTCTAGTGTTGCTAATTACTCCAATTTGTGGATCAAAAACCTTGGATTTCATCCTTGCACTTCAAATTTGGGATTCAAAAACCCAAATACACATCCTACACATTTCTCATTTTTCTCAATCTTTTTCATCTACACACTCATGGCAAATAGAGGGATTACACCTTCAAAGTACCCATACATGAAGATGAAGAGTTATAAGGCACAATCACATTATCCTAACAACACAAGCTCGCTATTGGAGCCCCATGATCATCTTTCTCGCTCCATACTACATAAGAGGTAAGCTTACTTTCCATGCTTTTTCTTTGAATCATTGATGTCTAGATGCTTCAACATTGATCTTTGGATATTGTTTGATGACTTGTATTCATGAAATTTTTATTTGGCAAAGCTTGGGAGCCCCATTTCACTAGCTTTACAAGCTTGAAATGTTGCTCACCAAGTGTTTGATAAAATTCCCAAGAGACTAGAATTTGATTTCTTTTAATTAAAATTTCTCATGCCATGACTTAAATATGTTTCAAACATCATTTGGATATTTTCAAAGTATCATGATAAGTTTTCATAATCATTTTCAAAAATGTGCACATAAGGTGTTTGTTAAAATGCCTAAAAAGAAGGCAATTTCCAATTTTTCAAAGAAATTCATCATATCACCCCTCATGTCAAGATTTAAATGTGTTTCAAACATCATTTGGATATTTTCAAAGTATCATGACAAGTTTTCACAATTATTTTCAAAAAGGTGCACACTAAGTGTTTGATAAAATGCCTAAAGGGGGCAATTTTCAATTTTTTAAAAGCAATTCATCATGTCATGCTATTTCAAATATTTTCAAAATAATCATATCATGATAAGTTTTCAAAATATTTCAAGTAATGCACATATAAAAAATTTTCCATGAATTAAGACTTAGCTTATTTTTTACTATTCACTTAAAGTGCCATTTCTATGGCTTTTAAATAATTTTATTTCAAAACTTATACTAAGTATTTAATTCATGATTTTTTTATTTAGAATTCTATTCTCTTGGTATTTTTATTTCCAATTCAATTTTCATGAAAACAAGTCATATGGCATTTTAAATGAATTATGCTAATTCTTGATACAAAATCAAGTACAAAGATTAATCACATGAATTATGGCATTTTTTTTTTTGAAAATATATTGTTAGTATATAAAGTAACTCACAATAAAATCTGAATATTTTTTTTGAAAATGTGCCATTTTTGTGGGGTTAATTTTGTATCCTTGATTTGAAGAATTAACATAACTCATCTCTACACCTCTAATCCATTAATCTTTATCTTCACAGCCAGGGTTCGACATCAGGACTCGGTCTTCCCTACAGGGCATAGTTGGATGGTGGGCCAAAATGGACACTCTCCAACCACTTGTTAAGGCTACTATCCGAAGGATTGGTTTTGGAGACTTCATTGACTCACTTTGGATCGATTCTATGGATAGACAGGCCCTCATGGCCTTATCTGAGCTCTGGTGGGACGCCACCAACACTTTCCATTTTGAGTTTGGGGAGATGACCATGACCCCTCTCGACTTTACTATAATCACAGGACTTTCCATTGGGGGTCGCCCTTTGGACTTTTATGATGGTGCGAGCAACAACTCGACTTACTTGGATGCTTATCTTGGGGCAGCTGATATTGAGATCGTGAAGAAGTCAGTTCGCCGAAATACTCTCCTAAACACATTTAGCAATATGCCTGAAGGGGAAGATCCTGATCATATCGTGCGGGCTTTCCTTTTGTACCTGCTATCATGCACTCTTTTTGCAGGTACTGCTGATTTGGCCCCTCTAGGCTTTCTTGTCAGTTGGGAGGATATTGATACTATCTCCTAGTATGACTGGGGTGGCGCTGCCTTGGCCACCATGTATAGGACTATGAGTTGTCGATCTCGAGGAGTATGTACCGACTTTGGAGGCATGGGATTCGTTTGGGAGGTATACTCACTTGTTTGAAAATGTCATAAACTCTCTTTTACTTATCTTCTGACAATGCACATATTCTGCACGTATGGGCTTATGAGTATCTTAGCCTGAATAGCCCCATGCTTATTGCTAATGAATTTTCTTGGCCAACCCTCGCTCGATATGCCCCAGATCGGCGAGTGAGTGCCATTGCCCACAGGCATGATTAAGCCTATAGTCGCGTATTTCTTGTAGGGTTGCGCTCAAACAAGGTAACCATCTTCATTTCTGCTTTCCTTTCCCAAAGCTCAAACTTTCTCTAATATACCTTGTCCTCTGGTTAAATGGAACCCTTGGCGTCATTGGAGAGGTCATGGTCCATGTATGTTCGGCTCAGTCCTGTGATGGAGATGTCACATAAGAGGATTATGCTCGAGGGGCCTTCTGGCAGATATTGGTACCTTGGAGAAAGGGTACGTGCTCAAGTTTGTGGATCCTATTCTACTGCTCATGTGCCTCATGCACCTTATTCATCTATGAAGCATACTGATAGTTTGACAGACCATGCCTTAGCAGATGCCATGACAGGTGTATTAGCGGACGCTTTCCATCATCGACATGAGGATTACCGCACATTCTATCAGCATTCTGATGCCTCCATTAGTGTCAGGGTTTCCACCCACTGAGGTATTGAATTTTCTCTTGATTGGTCTACCTTTTTTTCTCACAAACTATTCCTCATATCTCTTCCTTTGGCAGGGTCGTCGTGCCCGAGGGCATGCTTCCCATTTTGCAGCTACTGCGACTCCTAATGAGGGCGAGTCTTCATCTTCTGCTCCTTCTTTGCCACCTGTTCCTTGGCAGGTGCAAGTTATTGAGGATGGAAACTTTGTTAAGAGACCAATGAATCGTGTGCCTTACAATGAATACCTTCATCTCGATCCTTCTTGTACTTCGGTAATCATCGTACTTTCACCATTTGTTATACCTGGCTCTTTTTTTCCTAATATCTGAATTTTTTATCCTTTCAGGTGCCTGCACCGTACACTGAAGAGTGGATGGCGTATAGTGCATCCTTGACTAGGGAACTTTAGAGGATGAATCTCGATGCACATAACGCGAATATAGCTGCACAGGTAGCCTTCACTTCACTTTTCCAATCATCAACCACTTCATTCTTTACTAATCTTACTTCAAACTTCGGGTTTGCAGGCTTCAGCCTAATCTTCACAAGAGCACTATGGATCACGAAGAGATCACGAGCCATCGGGTTCTCGGGGAACAAGGAAATCATCCCGGAGGAGATGACTTTGCATTATTGGGCCTACAGGAAGCCCACTTAGGATTTTCTATGTAACCTTTTCTCTATGTATGCACTAAAAACCCTGATTAGCATGTAATTATATCCTAATGAGAATACAAATGTGTTTCAATTGCTTTTTTGGTCTAATTTTAACCCGAAAATAGGTCAAAACTTACAAAAATTGGGCGAAAAGTCAAACCGGGCATCAAAAAGTCTCAAAAAAGTCAAAATTAGGCAGAATTGGGGATCAGGGATGGATGACTATTCCCCCATGGACGGTTGGCCGTCCCTAGTGGGATGGTCATCGACCCTAGTTTCTAATTTTCGACTATTTTGACGATTTTTGACCTTTCGAGTGTCCTACTTCGCCTCTAACTCGATTTCTTTTGCCAAAAAGCTATAAAAACACACCTATATGCTCACTTTCATCACACTAAACACAATGGAAGCTCTCAAGTTGATCATCAACCTAGTCGTAGCGAGAATGCGAGTGGAAGATAAGAAGGTGTTTGTGCGATTTGGCTTGATTTTATGGTTCTTTCTTTGTCATGTGAAACTTGAAGACAAGCTTCTCAACTCTGTGATCCATTTCTGGGACTCTGATCTTCATGTATTTCGCTTCAACTGTGAAGAGGTATGTCCTTTATTTGAAGAGTTTTGTGCTTTAATGAATATCTCTGCTAGTGGCCCTTTCATCTTTCTTACCATTCGTCGAGGTTATTTCCAAAAATTTTCTTCTCTCTTTAAACTCTTGCCTAGGGAAGCTTCTTCATACATCCATGAAAACTCTATTGATATCCTCAAACTAGCTTCATTTTTCTTGAGGGAAGGGGGGAAATCACTAACTCTTCATAGGCCTACCCAGTACGCACTCGCCTTATGCATAGTGGGTTGTTTCCTTGTTTCGAACGGAACCACTTTCATACCCATTGAAACATGTGAGCTTATTCTGCCATTGTCGAAATCTCATAACATCATTCCCCTGGTGCTAGCTGAGACTCTGAACGGGCTTGACCATTTTTATTCCAACTCTGCTTCTTGCATTAGGGGTAGCCCCATTCTTCTTCAAATGTGGTTGGTTGAGAGACTCAAGCTAATCACTCCTCTTGATGGGCCCAAACACTTGTCCCATAACTATTATTCGCGAAAGCTTTTGTCTCTTGAGCATCACTCGATTCAGGACATGATCATCTTCTTCTCTTCTCTATCTTGGAGAGATATTCAGTAGTATGTGGCTATATGGGACTGTAGTGACGAGTATGTGCTACACACTTCGGGATGCTGTCAGGTGAAGCGCATGGGCTTAAAGCATACATCATTCTATTGGACTTCTCGTGTGCTTCGCCAAACGGGCCATGTTCAAACAAACCTCCCTATCAAAGGGCACATTCATGTGATAGAGGTGGCTACTCCTTCTTTGGTATCTTGGGCTGTGAAGAAATGGGCTTCAGGCTTATGTTTGAGTCAGGTAGGGGATCTCAATGGGCCTTTTAGGCTTGGTGAAGGATATCGGGGTTGGCTTAAGCAAGACTTGGGTTTAAAAATGCAGGCTACAAGGGACAAGGTTCGAAGTCTCGTTTATGATTCTCGAGTTACAGTTCAGTCAGCAGTTGCATCACTTCCATCAGATGCGTTACGAGTTAGGACAACTAAAAGAAATAGGGGAAATACGAATGAAACCCAAGCCCGCAGAGCGAAAAGGACTTAGAGTAGACTAGGAATTTTTTTTTCTTTTTCTAAGCAATGTAAGATTTAAAAAAAAGTAGGAAATATGGACATATATGGCATGTAATAAATCTTTTAAAAGGTTTCTACCCTTTATGGATGAATAAATATCAATTTTATTAGAATCTTGACAAATTTCCTTTAACAATTACAATTGAAACAACTTTTGATGTTTTTACACGAAATAGACCGCACCCAAGGTAACTTTATAGGCTGCCTACGTATCCTCGTCCTTGATGCATTCTCTTGTCATTTTTCTCTAACTTATTGTGATATTTGGGGAATCAGGTCTTCGTAGTTCATGAATCAAGTTGAAGAAGTCCACTTTTTATTTTTATTTTATTTTTATTTTTTGAATACCCTAACTTTTGCCTAGGCAGACCTTTTGGGTTTTCTACCTAGCGGGCTTTTTTTTTTTATTTGCTTTAATTTTTGCCTAAGTAGCCTTTTCAGGTTTTCTACTTAGCGAGCTCATTTTTTTTTTTTTTTTTAATTTTTATATGTGGTACTTCTTCAATTGATCTAAATTAGTCGGTTGAGAGAACTCATTCCCTTCAATGTCTGCAATTTTCACCGCTCCGCCTAACAGTATTTCTCTGATGATGTAAGGACCTACCCATACGGGTTTGAACTTTCCTCGTGGGTCATGGATCGGTGCTCGAATCTCCTTTAGTACTAAATCCCCCTTCTTCAAACCTCTGTGCTTCACTTTCTTGCCAAACGCCTTGGTTATTCTTCTTTGATACCCTTGAATGTGGTAAAGTGCCCTTAATCGCCTTTCATCCATCAAAGCTAACTCTTCGTACCGGCTTTTGACCCATTCTACCTCTGCCAGTTGACTCTTCATGGCAATCCTTAATGACAGGACCTCTAACTCTATGGGCAATACCGCTTCCATTCTATACAAGAGTGAAAAAGGTGTAGCCCCGGTCGATGTTCTAATAGAAGTGCGATATCCCCACAGTGCCAATGGTAATTTCTCATGCCAGTTATTGTAAGTCTCAGTGGTCTTTTTCAAGATCAACTTGATATTCTTATTCGCTGCTTCAACAGCCCCATTTGTCTGCGGTCTATAGGGAGATGAGTGATGATGCTTGATACTATATTTTTGTAAGAGCGCTTCGATTCCTTTTCTGAAATGCTGTCCATTGTCAGAGATGAACTCGTGAGGCACTCCATATCGGTAGATGATATTATTCTATATGAACCTCGCTACTTGCTTGGCATTCAATGTTTTGTAGGATGCAGTTTCTACCCACTTGGTGAAATAATCTATGGCGACCAGGATGTACTCGTGTCCATTTGAGACTGCAGGGGTTACCCTGCCAATGATGTCAATGCCCTATGTTGCAAATGGCCATGGTGAAGACATGGTACTGAGTGGCATCGAGGGTTGATGTTTTCCACTTGCAAACACTTGACACTTATGACACCTCTTGACATATAGATGGCAATCCCTCTCCATGGTTGACCAATAATACCCTAATCTCACGATTTTCTTAGCTAGCATGTATCCATTCATATGCGGAGCCCCAGCCCCTTCATGTACTTCCAACACTATCTTTTCAGCTTCTTGTTCATTGACGCACAGCAGATGCATTCCATCATGTGATCTCCGGTACAGCTTTCCCCCACACAGAATATACTGGCTGGCTAACCTCCTTATGGTCTTTCTATCTATGGCTGATGCTTCTTTAGGATACTCTTCTTTTTTTACAAACTGTTGGATGTCATAGTACATGGTTTTCCATCATTCGGCTCCCCTTCTTGTATAACACAACAGTATGCTGGCTCTTCCCGTGACTCGATGATGAGAGGAGTTACACCTTCATCTTTAGGGATATCTACCATGGATGCTAGAGTGGCTAAGTGATTGTATCACAATCATGCTTTCAATTTATGGTATTACCGTGTTCTCTTATATAAATAGTTGCGTAATAATATATTGTTTTGTATAAAATCTGTATAAATTGGTTAAACTCTCTTTTACAAGGAAACTGTGCAGATTATATAAATACAAAGCTGTCACCCATGAAGTTTTGATTATCGTCGCAAGTGAGAAGCATTTCATAAAGATCAGCGATAGCCAATGAAGTACGAAAGGCTGCAGAAGAATTTATGCACATTCAAAAGCAAAGAGCCAACATAACTATCGATAGCCAAGTCTCGCTATCGATAGAAGTTCTATCGATAGCCAAACTTCGCTATCGATAGACCTGAGGCGACTGTGGGCTGTTTTAGATATTTTGAGATATTTCAAGGGCATTTCTGTCTTTTGCAATTCCACTCTATATATACACGTGTATGGGTGACTTAAAGAGGGTTCAAGACTTTCGCTCTGAATCATTACTCTGTCAATTTTAATAGACTTCATATTACAGTTCAATTCTGCTTTTTATTCGGTCATTTACTTTTTCAGCACTTTTCTACTTTTCTGTAATTTTTCCTTTAATGCATGGCTCAATTCTCACTTGAGAATTGTTCTTTACTTATTTAGTCTTTAATTTCTGTACTTTAATTTCTGCAATTTTCCTTTTTTAATACATGGCTCAATTCTCACTTGAGAATTGTTCTTTACTTTTATTGTTATTTTCTTTATTTATTTAAGCCATTTTCTTTATTTACTTACGTCATTTTCTTTATTTCTTTCAGTGACTTGTTCTTTATATACTTCAGTTATTTACTTTCTGCTTTATTTTACTTTTCTCCATCCCGCGACCCCTTAGAGCTTGTCATGGATAAAGGATATTCTCCTCCATTGATGTGTAACTAATACTCCAAGCTTGGGTGAGGATGAAGTTGGATTCTTTATGCATTTTTAGTTTATAAACATCCCTTTATTTGTATTATGTGATTGCATAGTTGTGAAGGTTTACCGCACACTATCGCTAAATATAATATAATATAAGTGTATATCTGTGATTGCAATTATATAATTATGCAATGGTACTTATTGGGATGAATACAAACCAGCATGCTTTATCCCTAATTAAGATGGATAGTGATATTCCATTCTTTTCAAGGATAAACCTGCCGGTCCTGTATTCATCATCTTTTTGGGGATTCCTTCTTGCAGTTGGATGAACCACTATACATAATTACTATATCGTGGATTTTATAACTAAACTGCATATTTGGTATTCAATGGACTTCTCACCCAAGTTCCGCTCATTTCATTAACTAATCGCGTTTTTAAATCAGCTTTGTTAAATTCAGTAATTTAGCTTCAACCCAATTGAAGCTCTTTTCACCACCAAATTAAGTTGACACTATTCTTTCACTTTAATTAACTCTAATAGTTTTTCATTATAAACCTACATATTTCCTAGTGGTTCGACACCCGTGCTCACCAATCGCAATTGAATTGAGATTAACAAACACGCGATTTTATAAATATATTAATCTTGATCATTAACAAGGATGTTCGCTCTGAAAAGGTTAGTAACTCAGACTCCCAATTGGATATATACAAGTATAATACTCATACATTAAGCTCTATAAATGACCAATAGAAGATGAAACAACGAAGTTATATATGCATAGATGCAGTTCATTCATAAATAAAACTTAAATAAACAAGTAATCACAAGATAATAGTGCACAAAATTTTGAAATCAACAAGGACTTTATAGGATTGTAATGTAATTGGTTTGTAACAAAAGAAGTTTTGAGACTGCAAAATTAGGATGGTTCATAATATGTTCAAGGTTATTACCCTAAACCATCCTAAATACCCTATACTAACCCTGTAACAACTTAAAATTCTAACCAAAAAGATAATTATATCTCAAAAAGAACATCCCAGACTCAAGACTGAGCATCATCCCTAATGCCCTCACTATCGGCTATACCCTCAATAAACGGCTTAAGCCTTTGTCAATTCACAGAGAAAGACAAACCAGTTCGAGGATTTCTAATTTCAACAACACCATGAGGAGCAACTCTGGTCACCACAAAGGGTCCATCCCAGCGAGATCTATGCTTACGAGGAAATAACCTCAATTTGGAGTTAAACAGCCACACCTTCTGATTAGGTTCAAAAGATGTTTTATTGATGTGTCTGTCATGAAACTCTTTCATTTTGGCTTTAGAGATTTAGAACTTTCATAAGCCTCGTTCCTAATTTCTTCGAGCTCATTTAATTGAAGTTTGCGGTGAGATCCCGCTTCCTTCATTTCAAAATTAAATTTCCTAATGACCCAAAGTGCTTTGTGTTCTAGCTCGACAGGGAGATGACAAGGTTTGCCATAGACCAAACGGTACGGAGACATACCAATAGGGGTTTTAAATGCAGTCCTATAGGCCCACAATGCATCAATTAGGCGCAATGACCAATCCTTATGATCGGGCCTGACAGTTTTTTCGAGGATATGCTTAATTTCCCTATTCGATACCTCCACTTGCCCGCTAGTCTGAGGATGATATGGGGTTACAACCTTGTGAGTGATAGAATATTTAGCTACTAAAGTTGCAAATGGTCGATTATTAAAATGTGACCCTCCATCACTGATGATGGCCCTTGGAAACCCAAACCTAGAGAAAATGTTCTCTTAGAGGAATTTCAACACCACCTTATGGTCATTAGTCCTAGTGGCTACTGCTTCTACCCATTTAGACATGTAATCTACAGCCACTAGGATATATTCGAACCCATGCGAAATAGGAAAAGGTCCCATGAAGTCGATGCCCCAAACATCGAAAATTTCGATGATTAAAATAGGGTTAAGAGGCATCATATCCCTTTTAGACATAGAACCCATTCTCTGACAATTTTGGCAGGACTTGCAAAAGTCCAAAGCATCTTTAAATAGAGTGGGCCAGTAGAACCCACACTGCAAGACTTTAGCGGCAGTCTTTTTCCCGCTAAAGTGTCCTTCACATGCTAAAATGTGGCAGAACTTCAAAACGTCTTTCATCTCACCTTCCGGGATACACCTACGTATTACCTGATCAGCACAGTACCTAAACAGAAAAGGGTCTTCCCAATAATAAAATTTTATCTGAGAAAAGAACCGATCCTTTTCCTGTTTTGACCAAGGTACAAGGCCTGTGGCATGATAATTCACGATATGAACATACCAAGGTAAAGTAGAATGAGTGATGGCAAAAAGCTGCTCATCAGGGAAAGAATCCCTAATAGGAGTGGGGTCACTCTCTTCTTCCACTATTATCCTGGAAAGGTGGTCTGCAACGACATTCTCAGACCCTTTTTTATCCCTGATCTCAAAATCAAATTCTTGCAGTAAGAGAATCCACCTAATCAGCTTAGGCTTCGTCTCTTTTTTAGAGAGCAGGTACCGCAAAGCGGCGTGATCTGAGTACACTATGGTCTTCGATCCCCAAAGATAGGATCGGAATTTGTCAAGTGCAAAAACTATGGCAAGCATTTCTTTCTCAGTCGTAGTGTAATTTAACTGAGCATCATTTAAGGTTTTACTTGCATAGTATATAACATACGGGGCCTTATCTACCCTCTGACCTAACACTGCCCCCACAGCAAAATCGGAGGCATCATACATCAGCTCGAAAGGAAGTGACCAATCAGGAGCTCGCATGATAGGTGCCGAGATCAACATTAAACGCAACTTATTGAAGGACTCTAAACAGGTTTTATCAAAATTAAAATCTACATCTTTAGCAAGCAGATTGCACATTGGTTTTGCTATTTTGCTAAAGTCTTTAATAAAACGCCTGTAAAATCCTGCATGTCCAAGAATGGGCCGGATTTGTCTAACAGTAGTGGGAGGAGGTAATTTAGCAATTAAGTCAACTTTAGCCTTGTCTACCTCTATCCCCCTACCAGAAACTATGTGCCCAAGCACGATGCCCTCACGAACCATAAAATGGCTCTTCTCCTAGCTTAGTACAAGATTAGTCTCACAGCATCTCTTATGGACTTTTGAGAGATTAGAAAGGCACTCATCAAAAGAAGGACCGAAGACTGAAAAGTCATCCATAAATACTTCCAAATATTCTCCTATCATGTCAGAAAAAATAGATGTCATGCATCTTTGGAAAGTGCTCGGGGCATTGCATAGGCCAAAAGACATACGCCTAAATGCAAATGTCCCAAATGGACAGGTAAATGTAGTCTTCTCCTGATCCTCAGGGTAAACCGCTATTTGGTTATACCCAGAATAGCCATCTAAGAAACAATAAAAACTTTGCCCAGATAACCTCTCTAGAATTTGGTCAATGTAAGGCAGTGGGAAGTAGTCTTTCCTGGTTTTGGAATTCAACTTTCTATAGTCTATACAGACTCTCCAACCAGTGGTAGCTCTAGTAGGGACTAGAATACCCTCTTCATGAGCTATCACTGTAATCCCAGACTTTAGGAACCAATTGAGTAGGGGAAACCCACTCACTATCAGAAATTGGGTAAATGATACCCGCATCCAACAATTTTAAAACTTCTTTTTTAACTACCTCTTTCATATTTGGGTTTAACTTACATTGGGCATCCCTTGAAGGATTTACACCTTCCTCAAGATGGATTCGGTGCTGGCAGATTGACGGGTCTATACCCTTTAAATCAGCAACCGACCATCCTATGGCTAATCTGTGCTCTTTCAAAACTGATAACAGCTTACCTTCCTGTTCTAAATTCAGAGTAGATGATATTATAACAGGCAATGTGTCACTACTACCCAAAAAGGCATACTTGAGATTAACCGGCAAAGGCTTTAACTCAAGTTGCGGCGGGGACTCAAAAGACATGGGGGATGGGACACTAGCAATTGACGGAAGTGGCTCGACCCTAGGTCTCCAAGGCAATTTCCCTGCAGAGGAGGTAGAATCTAAAACAATATTCACCTCCATGAATGAATGTTCCAGGTCATGGTCCTCGAACCCAAAATAATTAAGACAAGTTTCTAACGGGTCTTCAGACAGAAGATAAGGTGTAGCTTCCTCTACCACCTTATCTATTATATCTACAAAAAAACAATCCTCAAAATTATGAGGTTGATTAGCTGCACTGTAAACTTGCAGCCTTGTTTTCATGTTTCCAAACGACACCTTCATTATGCCAGTTCTACAGTGAAGGACTGCATTTGCAGTTGCCAAAAGAGGTCTTCCTATTATTACCGGGATTTGAGGCCTATTAATATCAACGGGCTCCACATCTAAGACGATAAAATCTGCAGGAAAGACAAAAGAATCTATCTTTACTAAAACATCCTGCAGTATCCCTCTAGGTACTTTAGTTGACCTATCAGCAAATTGAAGAATAGTAGGTGTGGTTTGAAGTGTTCCAAGCTCCATTTTGGCGTAAACTGAATACGGAATTATATTCACACTTGCGCCAAAATCAACTAACGTTCTATCAATGTAATGACTTCCTAAGAAGCAAGGTATGGTTGGCGTTCCAGGATCTTTTATCTTAATGGGAGCTTGGAATTGACACACAGCACTAGCAATGTCAATAGGAGTGTTAGTTTTGGACAAATGAACACGCTCCTTACGTTGCTGTGTGCACATTTCCTTCAAAAATTTAGCATAGGAAGGAATATGTTTAATGGCATCTAATAGAGGTAGATTTATATAAACACTTTTAAAAACCTCTAACATATCAGACATGCTAGCCCCTTTCTTAGCTCTCCTTTCAGGTGCTATAAGTGCAGATGGAAAAGAGGCTTTTGGCACGTAAGATGCCAATGGATCGTCTAAAGCTGCGGGAAAGTTATCCCTCGAAGCTTCTGACTCTTTCTCTTGTGCAGGTTTTTTTTTTTCTCTCTTTCTCCCCAACTTTATTATCAACCACCTTCCCACTTCTCAAGACTGTAACAGCCTTAACATCCTCGTCACATTGAGGGTTCTGAGAAGTAGAACTCTCAGCTGCAAAAGCCCCTTTAGGATTTGCAACAGCCTGACTCGGAAATTTCCCCTCCTCTCTGCGACTAAAAGAAGCCGCTAGTTGTCCCATTGCGGTCTCTAATTTTGAAATTGATTGGGAATAGGAATGAGTGAGTTGTGCTGAACCCTCTAGACTTTTCAGGGTAGCTAAGACTTGCTCCTCAAAACCAGGCGTTCTTAGAGGTTGTGGTGGTTGTTGAGTCACAACTTGACTCTGATAATGGGGTGGAGGTGCTTGAGGAGCACCATAGCTTGGGTACTGGGGTTGCATCTGTGGTGGTCTATAGGGTTGAACAACACCAGGGTTACTACTATATGTGGGTCTCGCAGGTTGACTAGGATTGGACCCTCTCGGTTGACTAGACCACTGGAAATTTGGGTGAGTCTTCCACCCAGGATTGTAAGAATTGGAATATGGGTCATTCCTAGGTGGTGCATATCCTTGAGCAGCATTAACTTGCTCTTGGACAAACTCTGGGTACTGTCCCGCCATGGGACAATACGGGGTCTCGTGAGAAGGGTCAGTGCAAATATTGCACACCAAGTTGACAGGTTTCACATGGGCTTTAGAAGATTGCCCTTGTGCAGCTATTAATTGGTCAAGTTTCTAAGACAAAGCCTCAACTTGCTTGTTTGCCAAAGATTGGGGATCCATATCATAAGTACCACCCATTTTGGGAGGCGTTTTCTTTACTATGGTATCATCACGGTTACCTAAAGACATTGAGGCCATGTGGAAAGAATCCTCACTCAATGCTTCAAATAAAGCCCACATTTCATCCTCTCCTTTACTCAATATTGCACCCCCACATGCAGATTTCACAGTCTGCGTGTCACCCTCAGTTAGACCTCTAACGAAAGACTCTATGATTTGCCACTTAGGTACATCATGATGGGAGCATAACCTTAGCAGTTCTTTAATTTTTTCCTAGGCTTCATGAAAAGATTCTTGTTCATGTTGGATGAAGTTTGTTATACCTCGTCGCATTTGGTGAGTTTTACCAACATAATAAAATCTAGACATGAATAATTTCTGAAGCTGTTCCCAAGTAGTGATAGAGACAGGTGTTTGGAGAGTACAAAGCCAATGTTTGGCCTTATCTATATAACCCTAGAGGGGGGTGAATAGGGTTTATGACAAACTTTTGCAAATAATTACCAAATAAAATTAGATTCAATTAATTTCAACACAAGCAAATATATAAACAATTAATTGAAACAAGAGTAAGGGATAGAGAGATCAAACATAGAGATTTTAACGTTAAGCACTTAGCCCAAGGATTCCACAATCCACCAAGGATTATCTCTTTCAATGTGGAGATACCTTTACACAGTCTTCTTTATCCCAGGTGGAAGACTCCCACCTTAAGCTCACAAAGAACTTATATAATAGCTCACAAAGAACCTACCCAATGGCTCACAAAGAACCCTTAATAGTGACTCACAAAGAACACACCCAAGTGCTCACAAAGAACACTCAATACAATGCTCACCAAGAGCACTTCACTAATCTCACTTTCGGGTAGAGATTACACCAAGAGCACTCAGCTCTTCTCATAAGAATTACAACAAGATTTGATGTGTGCACAAATAAAGAACTCCTCAATGAGTAGATGATATACAAATAAGCTCTCACTAATATCTCTCAAATAGATGAACTAATTTGGCTTCAACAAAGAATGATGATTTTGACTAAATCACACAAGAATGATATAAACTATGTTGGTATAAGCTTGTGTGTGTTCATTAGTTAATTCAAGACTCATAAATGAGTGTAAATAGGCTTATAAAAGAATATAGTTGTTTAGAGACAAAATAGAGCCGTTAAAAATTAGCCGTTATGAACTATCAGGTCGATTAGTCGACTAGGTACAAATGTTAGTCGACTAGAAGGTTTAAAATACATTTGAAAAAGTTTCCGAGCACGGTTAGTCGACTAGACAAAGAGGCGTAGTCAACTAGGAAGGTGCTTAGTCAACTAGGACATAGTGTTAGTCAACTAGGAGCTTATTTTCCAAAACATAGCTACCGACCTGTGATTAGTCGACTAGACATGGTGATTAGTCGACTAATCTCCAATTTTTTCTTGAGCTGAAAGTGACATATTCAAAAACTAGACTTATCAAGCTTTCCGGCCATATAAAGATCATCGAAAACGGAGTCCAGATGAGGGAGATATGACCATTTTAAGTTGAAAGATTTTGTCACCAAAAAACAGCATCTCAAAAACAATAAGTGTAAAACATTTTGTCTTTTGAGTCCATATAACCCACTATGAGTTTGAATCAATTTTTGACCAAAATGTGATTTTCCAAAGTTAAAACCTATGGTCTTTAAGTCATAGTCAATTGAGTCAATGTAGTTCATCCTAAAGATAGAGTTACATTAAATTCCTAATCACTCACACACTAGATAGAACACAAAGTCTTCATAAAAGGTTCTTCAAGTCTTGTGCTTGGCTTGTGCTAGGCTTCATCTCTGACTTCAATAATGTTGTAGCTTTTTGCTCCATGATGGATAAGCCTTCTTCAATTGACAACTTGGATCCTGTTCTTATAAGCATATATATATATATATATATATATATACTATAATGGATATATAAGAACTATAGGATAAATTAGAACAATAGGATAATGTCAATTATCAAATAATGACAACCAAATATTCAACAAGGTTATCCAAATAATCACTCAACAAAGTTTGACATTTAACAAGAGTTTATAACAAAGTATTCATATGCTCAATTGAATAAACAAATAAATCAATCAATGATTTGTGGCTCCCCCTAACAATATGCATATAAAAATACTAAAGATTATCATTTAACGCATATGCATATTTTAGGTAAAACAAATCCATAATTCAAGAATAAGTCCATGATACAAAGATACAAACATCATGATGAATTTTACCACAATTCATGCTTGCAAATTTACATAATATGCAAATCAAATAGAATCATAATACAATGATTGTTATCATCAAAATCAACCAATAAGAGTGGAAGCCATAACACTAACAATCTCCCCCTTTTTGTTGATGACAATCATTGAGTAAAATATTACATATGAGAGTGAATATATCAACTAAGGATTTGTAACTCCCCCTAACAATATGCATAAATAAAAGGATACTAATAATATTCAAGCATGAGCATATTGTAGATAACAAATCCATATATGATTCATATTCATTTCATCATGCACATTTTACCAATACTATGCATATCCAATATTATCATAAATATTATGCATACTTCTCCCCCTTTGGCATTAATAAAAAGATACCAATTAGAGGCAACAAAGAAGAATTACAAGTTCAAGAAATACAATAAAATCATCTCTCTCCCAAAAAGAATGCATAGTTTTGAAAAATATTTGATACTTCTTTTTACAACAAAGAAATATTAATTTAGAAGAGATAAAAAGATACCAATTTTAAAAAAATATTTCTCTTTCTTTGAAATATCAAATTAGAAATCATAAGCTCCCACTTAATGTTGTACAAAGAGTCAATTATTGATTTACATATGCAATAAGCAAGGATAGTAACATTGATAGTTCAAAGATAAGCACACATATTGAAAGAAGGAATATCAATGTACTAATATCAAATTTAAAAGAATAAGGGAACGAGTTTAATTAACTCAAAGTGATATCCACAATCAAAGTAAGTTAAACTATTAACTTGATGGTTTGAACAAGAGTGAATCATCAATAGGCATTAAGAATCATAACGACATTGAATGTATTTATGCCAATTAGTTCAAATTATGTTCAAACATACTTTAGACAAGTGAATATCAAAAAGAATTATAAAAAAATATTGTCTTTAGAAATAGACAAAGATAATCTTTAGAATAATCAAGAGTTTTAAAAAAATGTCATTGCTAAGACAATACTTAATTTTAAAAACAAATCTTCCTCTTTTGCAACAAAATATTTTCAAAAAGATTTAGCTTCAAAAATCAATCATTCATATATAACAAGAGATTAGGCAAATGCATATTATCAATAAATATCAATACATCATATTGAGAGACAAACAATAAATTTATGACATTTGCTTTCAATCATCATGCTAAGACAATGTATGACAATAATGATCACCAAATTAGTATTTTTAGCAATAAGCCAATGATAGACAAATGTTATAGCTCCTAAATCATTACATAATAATTCTCTTCATCTTGCAATCAAAATTAGTAAGCTTCAAGCATATAATTCATCGATTTGAATTACAGGCACATAATATAGAAGGAATTATAATCAAGAATTTAAAAGAAAATTCTTACAAATTACCAACCAAAGTTGATTCCATTTCCTTCATCTTTGAAAAGTTGATGGTGGATTTCTTGACTAGTGATCACTCATGAATATCTTCCATCATCAATGCTTTGAGTACATGACTTCATTATCTCTTTGCTACATAAAGATAAGTTCTTTTTGATCTATGCACATAAATATTTCACTTCCAAAGTGTCAATATTCAAAAGATTAATCATTATAAACAAATATATGCTCAAAATAATTAGAGAATATGCAATGATAAATAGGAGATATCAATAAGCATAAATCATTAATTAGGTAGTTTAATGTCATTTTCAAACTCAAGGTAGTTTATAGTCATTTCGGACTAAAGGCTGTCAAATACTATGTGAGATTGGATCATCTTTCCTTACCCAAATAGTTTTCATCTTTGGTCGCTCCATGACAACCTTAGGATGCATAGACCTATACCAATGACTATCATAAGGTCCATAATCATATCCAATCCTTATACATGTTAGAAGTATGCTTTAAAACGAATCCTAAATAGCATATTAATTTCATATTATCATATTTGGAAGGTATAACTTATCTTATGTGTCTAAACATATATGATAAGGTCCATAAATAAATGATAAGAGAAATATACATCTCTAGTTGTTGAGATAGGAAGACTGATATTTCTCATACACATTTATTCTAAAGAGTTCCTATTCATAGGTTTATTAAAGTGGATATTTATAAACCATTAAGAGTAGCACATATTTCTTGACTAACTCCTATATGAGGATAGGTAGTCTTTCCTATCAGTGTAGTGATACTTTAGTTCATTTGTGGGTGCATATTAGAGAATATGTACACTGAAAATGATCTACAAGAATATTTCCTATGGAGGTTTTATCTAAGGAATATTCTTATGTTACGTCCATTTAAATGGTAGTCCTTAGACCTGAGATACCATAGCTATCTTATGCATAGGTTGCTAGGGTTTGATAGTATCTTGTACAACCTTAACCATAAGGCTGTAATCGGTACTTATTGGCTCTAATAAGTTACGTATGAAGATAGATGAATGTGCAATAAGGAATCATCACTCTCACTTAATGAGAAAGAATGTCAAGAGTTCACAAAGATAATTTTCAAAGTGAATCTCTGGCCAGAGTGATAGGTAAACAATGAAAATAGTTTCACTGCATTTTCTTTATTGAGATTATATTTTGTGGAACATATATCAAGTTGTTAAGATAGGATTTGACCGATAACCATACATATTATCTTGACAGTGACATTAGAGGATGAAGGATTAAGTAACATGAAGGGTTTACATAGTTCTGCTATTCACCTAAACCTAGGGTACGTCACGATACGTTGCTAGATGTCACTCATGACCAGTGAAAGCCTATTGATAAAGTGTTATCAATAAGGGCATAATTGGAATTATTCCAATTGAACCTTAAAATAAAAAGTTTCTATTTTAGGAGACATTGAGATGTCCCTGTCCACTGCTAGGTTAGGGTGAACCCAATGGGTCACACACAAACAAAGAACATAAGTGAGTCTCTTGAATTAAAGAGAGTGGAAATTTCCTAATTAATAATTAAACAAGAGCCTTGTTATTAATTGTTAATAATTAAGGAGTTTAATTATAATAGGAAATAATATTAATAGAAACCCTAGTGGTTCTCTATAAATATAGAGTGAAGGGTCAATGCTAGCACAAGGTAACCAATTCATCAAAAGAAAGGAGGAAAAAAGTAGAGTGAGAGAAACCCTAGGCCATGCCCTAGCCCCTCTCCCACTCTAGCCGTGAGCCCCCTCTCCCCTCTCCAAGCTTGTCTCTTCCTTTGGTTGTGAAGTACAATGGTTCTTGAGGTCTTGTGTTCGTGTGGATATCATCAGAGGCTTCATACTCTTTGAAGCTCGAGGAAAACTACATCGAAAGGTGAAATCAAGTAAGTATGATTTAATGTGTTAAATATATACTCTTGTTTAATATATACATGGTTCCATGCTTGTTCGAATTCATCATTGATTTTGATGAAGGATTCAAAATTTTTAAAGTATACTACTCTGTCTTCCGCTTCGAATCCTTGTTTCATCGATATCCTTTCACTATAGTCTCTCAAGAGGTGAAATAATTTTGGTCTAATATGTCCCTTTTTTACCACAATGATGGTAATTGAGAATAAATCTAGGAGAATGATCAATATGTATAGGTTCATGCACAATTTTCCTAGGTTTGTTCTTCAAGCCATATTTTTGACTTTTATCAACAAAGGTCTTGGTCTTAGGCTTTGGGCATTTGAGACGAATATGTCCCTTACCACCATAATTGTGACAAGTTGGGATATAATTGTTAGAAGTATGCCCTAAATCAATTGTTAGGTTGTAATTTAGGGAACTTATATTTCATTTATATTCATGTACGAAACATTATTCATTAATGAAATGACTTTTTATTATCATGTAAACTTGTGTTATTTATAACTGTTCATGATAATGTCCTTGGATAGCATGATAAAGAATTGTATCTCAAGTGTTGAGATAGAGAGACATACAATTCTCAAGTACATCTATTCTAGATATGTTCCTGATCATAGGTTTATTTATTTGGGCGATAATAAATCGTTAAGATTAGCTCAGGTTATACTATCTCCTATGGAGAATGGTGAGTCTCAAGCCATATGTGTAGAGACACTATAGTAAACTTGTGGGTGCTTGTTAGAGAACAAGTACACTGAACGTGACCAATATGAGTATAGCTTATGGAAATGTATTTGAATGTCAAAAGCTGCTCATGTGTATAGTCACATTTGTAATCCTCATACCTGAGACACCACTGGTTATCTTATGTATGAATTACTAGAGTTTGATAGTATCTTGTACACCCTTGATCAAGAGGATGTAATCGATACTTATTGGCTTTAGTAAGTTGTACATGAAGATAGGTGAGTGTGCAATAGGGGATCACCACCCTTAATATCAAAGGGAGAATGTCACTGTTAATTCACTGATAATAACTCAATAATGTCTTTGGCCAAAGCAGGAGGTAACCGAGGAAAAATGTTTTCATGGGTTAACCTAATTGAGTTTATATTTTGGTGAGTAATTAACACAGAATTAAGTTAGGGTTTGACATGAATCCATACCCAACTAACTTAATCATGACATTGTTTGGTGAAGGATTATCTATTACACGAAGGATTCATTTATACAGGTATATTCACCCACACTTAAGGCATGTCATGACACATTGCTAGATGTCACTCATGACTAGTGAAAAACTAATGATAAGTGTTATCATTTAGGGCAAAATTAGAATTGTTCCAATCGAACCAAAAATAGAAAGTTTCTATTTTGGGAAACATTGTGATGTTCACTGTCACTACTAAGTTGGAGTGAACCCAATGGGTCATACACATAAGGGCATAAGTGATCTTCTTGAATTTGTAGGAGGGGAATATTTTGGTTTATATAAGTTTGACTCTTATTATTAAAGGTTAATAAGAAAGAGGTTAATGATATTCATAACTAGGATATTACTATACTATATGATGTTTGGTCAAGCAAGCACTTGTAACCAAACATCACTAAAAGAGAAGAGGTTTATAAATAAGAGGGATAAGCCCTAGGGCCGGCCACTCCAGAGTGTGCCTCTCTCCTAGCCGTCCTCTCTCTCTTCCCTCTCTAGCTTGCTTTCTCTCACAAGGGTTGTGAAGTGCAAGAAGGTTCAAGGAGTCTTGTGTTCGTGTGGACTAGCATTGAAGGCTACCATACTTTTGGAGCTCGAAGTTTTGCGAGGATAACCATCAAAGGAACATCAAGTAAGCTTTATTTATTGTTTTTAATTAAAGTTTGATTCGATTCATCGTTTGAGAATATTTAATGGATGAATGCCATGAAAAAGTTTTGTTTTTCACCTTCTGCTGCGTTTCTAATCGGCATTCTTTCAATAATTGGGTCTAGCCTTAATAACAAAATGTAGCTCTTTAGGTTTTGAAATGTGAGCTATTTTTGAAATACATTTTCTTTCTTTAAAGAGTCTATTTCATTTGTCAATGAAACATTTTTATTTTCACAAAATTTCAAATTTTGTTCAAGACCTTCAATTTTATTTTTCAAAATAACATTTTCATTTTTCAATTCTTCAAAATCTTTTGATGAAATTGAAGTGGAAGAAATGTTTCTTAAATCCTTAATTTCTTTAACCAATGTTTAATTTAGCTTTTGAAGAACCCCTTTCTCTTTTGAGATGGATGACAAGTTATTCTTCAAAATTTTATGAATTTCATCCAAAGCATCATTTTTCTCCAAAAGTTTTTCATAGAAAAATTTAAGTTCCTTATAAGATGGTTCATCATCAAAATCTTCATTAAAATCAATTACACATTTAGGAGAAGTGGATTCACCGAAATCATGAATATGTTCACCAAAACAAGAATCATTTTCAAAATTTATGATAATCAAGTTTGCACAAATCTTTAGCTCAAAAAGATAACTAAATGAAGAGCACCCACTCTGATACCAATTGTTGTCCCAAATATATAACCTTAAAGGGGGGTGAATAGGGTTTATGGCAAACTTTTGCAAATAATTACCAAATAAAATTAGATTCAATTAATTTCAACACAAGCAAATATATAAGCAATTAATTGAAACAAGAGTAAGGGATAGAGAGATCAAACACAGAGATTTTAATGTGATTCGGTTTGCCTACATCCATGCCTTAAGCACTTAGCCTAAGGATTCCACAATCCACTAAGGATTATCTCTTTCAAGGTGGAGAAACCTTTACACAGTCTTCTTTATCCCAGGTGGAAGACTCTCTCCTTAAGCTCACAAAGAACATATACAATGACTTACAAAGAACCTACTCAATAGCTCACAAAGAACCCTCAATAGTGTCTCACAAAGAACACACCCAAGTGCTCACAAAGAACACTCAATACAATGCTCACCAAGAGCACTTCACCAATCTCACTTCCAGGTAAAGATTACACCAAAAGCACTCTGCTCTTCTCACAAGAATTACAACAAGATTTGATGTGTGTACAAATAAAGAACTCCTCAATGAGTAGATGATATACAAATAAGTTCTCACTAATATCTTTGAAATAGTTGAACTAATTTGGCTTCAAGAGAGAATGATGATTTTGACTAAATCGCACAAGAATGATATAAACTATGTTTGTATAAGTTTGTATGTATTCATTAGTTGATTCAAGACTCATAAAATGAGTATAAATAGGCTCATAAAAGAATATAACTGTTTAGAGACAAAATAGAGCCGTTAAAAACTAGCTGTTATGAATTGTCAGGTCGATTAGTCGACTAGGCACAAATGTTAGTCGACTAGAAGGTTTAAAATATCTTGGAAAAAGTTTCCGGGCACGGTTAGTGGACTAGACAAAGAGGATTAGTCAACCAGGAAGGTGCTTAGTCGACTAGGACATAGTGTTAGTCGACTAGGAGCTTATTTTCCAAAACATAGCTACTGACCTGCGATTAGTTGACTAGACATGGTGATTAGTAGACTAATATCCAATTTTTTCTTGAGTTGAAAGTTACATATTTAAAAACTAGACTTCTCAAGCTTTCCGGCCATATAAAGATCATCGAAAACGGAGTCCGGATGAGGGAGATATGATCATTTTAAGTTGAAAGTTTTCGTCAGCAAAAAACAGCATCTCAAAAACGATAAGTGTAAACAATTTTGTCTTTTGAGTCCATATAGCCCACTATGAGTTTGAATCAATTTTTGACCAAAATTTGATTTTCCAAAGTTAAAACCTATGGTCTTTAAGTCATACTCAATTGAGCTAATGTAGTTCATCCTAAAGAGAGATTTACATTAAATTCCTAAGCACTCACACACACAAGATAGAACACAAAGTCTTCATAAAAGGTTCTTCAAGTCTTGTGCTTGGCTTGTGCTAGGCTTCATCTCTGACTTCAATAATGTTGTAGCTTATTGCTCCATGATGGATAAGCCTTCTTCAATTGACAACTTGGATCCTGTTCTTATAAGCATATATATATATATATATATATATATATACTATAATGGATATATAAGAACTATAGGATAATGTCAATTATCAAATAATGACAACCAAATATTCAACAAGGTTATCCAAATAATCACTCAATAAAGTTTGACATTTAACAAGAGTTTATAACAAAGTATTCATATGCTCAATTGAATAAACAAATAAATCAATCAATGATTTGTGGCTCCCCCTAACAATATGCATATAAATATACTAAAGATTATCATTTAAAGCATATGCATATTTTAGGTAAAACAAATCCATGATGCAAGAATAAGTCCATGATACAAAGATACAAACATCATGATGAATTTTACCACAATTCATGCTTGCAAATTTACACAATATGCAAATCAAATAGAATCACAATACAGTGATTGTTATCATCAAAATCAACCAACAAGAGTGGAAGCCATAAGGCTAATACTAGGGTTTGGTAAAACCCAATTGAAGAACTTAGTGTTTGTTGGCCAAGCACAAGTTATTTGGTGTAATCGAGGTTTGATCTCTACCGGTCAGAGGGATTATCATATTGAAGGAATTCTTGAGCTTGACGCTTGAGGCATAGACGTAGGCTTGGTGCCGAATCATGTTAACTTCTTGTGCTTGATTTCTCTATCTCTTTACCTCCTTATTTATTTTTCTTCATTTTGTTATTATATTGTCTTGTAATTTGAATATATTTGTGTGCTGCAAAAAATTGGCTTAGGATTGTCTTAGACACTATTCATCCCTTTTAATGTGTCTAGTTGGGATTACATAGCATATCACTAAAAGTATAAATTATTTTTAGTAATTAAAAAATTTTAATTATCATAATCCTTATTATTTAAATGAACAAATAATTGATTTGCATCTAAAAGAAATTTTGAGCAGAGAATTGAGATATAATTTGGATGTGATGGATGATTAAGCCAATAAAAGGACTATGTTTTTTTTTTAGCTATACAGGTATCCTGGAAGGACTCTATGTTATTCCTTTCAAATATAATTTGGATGGGTAAAAGAAATAAGTAGGAACTCTTATGCCCTGGCCAAAAAATAAGCAAATTTTTTTTATTATATTAATGTGGTTTACATGCATGGTGAGAAATCCATATATATGTATCATGACCTAAATTATTATTCATTGATATCTTTTATTACTCTTAGAGCTTTTTTATTTTATAAAATAGATCAACGAGAGAGAGAGAGAGAGAGAGAGAGAGAGAGAGAGAGAGTTTGGCGAGGTGCAGCATCATACACTTGCAACAAATGGATAATAACACTTGTAATATCATCAGGGGTGAACAAATAAATCCTAATATGATAGAAAATAATGCAAAACAGAAGGTAATAGAAAATAGGATTACAAAAATTGGGGTGGCATTATAATGGATAAACGTTCCTAATAGAAGTAGTGAAATTAACAATTATAATAGAATTAAGGTAAGTAAAATTTTCGCACCGATTTGTTGGAATTGGATGGAGTTGAGATAAAATAACGGTGCGTGATCACTTTTTGATGCCTAAAAGTACAAATTATGATGTTAATTTATTGACAAAAATTCAGTTGAGCCATTTAGAATTGAAAATTCAATTTAATTTCTTACCTTTCGAAGCGTTTTTCTTTCAAGGAGAAACAAACAGTGTAGAGATGGATAATAATAGAGTAAAAAGTTAGATTAAACGTGAGTGATATCTGGAGAGTAGAGGAGAATTTACCTGTAAAGGGATGAGTAAGCAATGAAAAAATTGGTTAATGTGTTAAAGAGAAGATGAAGCATCCGTGAATAGTTGGAAGAAGTTGGCTAACTGATGAAGGAGTTATCATCGTATCATGGGAATTTAAAAGTCCTAAATTTTAGGGAGTTGTGGGTGAGTCTAAAAAGACATTTATGTCCTTTGTATGTTTGTGAACTTGTATATAATGTAAGGGTAGTTATTGGAAAAAAAAAAAAAAAGTACCAAGCAAAGCCACCTTCTCCCTTTATATTAGTATAGATATTGCATATTTAGTTAATATTGTGCTCCTAATGATTCTGCAGCAAAATAGTAACAATAAAGTATGGCATGACCATCTTCTCTACCACAATCAATAAGAGTGTCACCTAGATCGAAACTATGACATATTAGTATATTACTGTCATCTCTAACTAGCACACTGCTCTTCTTTTATGATAACTTTTGCTATCAAATAGAAATCATTGCAAGTGTCATCTCCATCAAAAATAAATAAATAAATAAATATCAAATATAAGGTTATGATGAGCCATAAATTGTATTAGAATAATAAAGTTAAAAGCAATTGCTTTTTTTTTTTGCCAGACAATTTACACCAATAGGGTCAGTGGTTAGTTGTTAGTAGAGATGGGAGCAATAAATGGGTAAATTCTCATTCATGAGGAAAAAAAACCTCAAAAATCTCATCTTATAAAGGGAGAGACATGAACTACTGAGTTAAAGTTCATGTTCAAGAGCAAGTGGCTATTGGAATGAATTAATTGATAAAGGAAATGATCATATTTATAGATGAAATTTAGGTGGTCAAATGATGAAAATTTTGAATTTTGAATTTGGATTTTGAATTTTGGTGGATGAAAATTTGAATTTTGAATTTTGAATTTTGAATTTGGCAAATGGAAATTATTTTTTGCATTTTGGAATTTTTCGGCCCAAATTTAAATTACGACCATGAAAAACCGTTTGATTTAACTTTTTAAAAGTACTTGTTTGCTTTATTGCTTTTTTACTATTAACAATATTTGATTTTTTGTTAAAAAATCAAGCATTACATTCTTTTTTTTTTTTCTTTTTTAGCATTTTTGTTAAGAAAACATACCTTGCTATTTTGAAAAAAACAAAAAATCAAAAAGTATTTCTAATTTTTTATTAAGAAATTAAATATTGCAAAATTAAAAAAAAAAATAAGTAAACAAATAAATACTTATAAAAAGAAAATCCAAACGGTGGTTGTTAAAATACGATCACTAGTTATATGGGCCCATTAGCTATTGAATGCGTCGAGCAAGGCCTAGGCTTGGGTGAACCATAATAAATTCTTATTTGTTATTTCGGGCCCATTATTTATTGATTGGAGGTTGGGTTAAAAGCCCATTAAACTCAAATAAAATAGATAACTAGGTTGCCATTTTATGTTTAATTTTTGGGCCTTGTTATTGCAACCCCTCTTAACTATTAGCACACCCCAACCATTTATGATTTTTTACCGTTTTATAAAAAAAATGCATTGTTTTTAAGAAAACTAGCCGCGATATCTGCTAAAAAACATCATTTTGAACAACTTTGTAGAATAAAGTTTTTCCAAAATCTATCATTTCAGTAGACTTTTTGACCATTTATTATTTTTACAGAATATTTCGTAAAAAAATGCCAAAAAGTCTACTTAAAAGATAGATTATGGAAAAACTATACAAAGTTATTCAAAATGATGTTTTCTAGTGGATTCCGTGGCTAGTTTTCTTAAAAACAATGTATTTTTTTATAAAACGGTAAAAAATCACAAATGGTTGGAATGGGCTAATAGTTGGGAGGGGTTGCAATAACAAGGCCCTTAATTTTTTTTATGGGGATTTTCTTATGTGAGGACTTGGCTTTTTAGTATGTGTAAGATAAAAATTTTGGAAAACCAAATGTTAGATTAAATATTCTTTCAATATATGTCATGCATGCTAAAAATCACATTGATCTAACGGTCGGTTTCTACTGTCATAGTTTTTAATAATTTGTATTTTAGAAACCAACCATCAAATGACTATGATTTTTGGCATACATGTTGTACATATGAAAAATATTCAATTCAATGGCCAATTTTTCAAAATATTCATCCTATATTAGCTAAAAAACCTATGTGGAGACATCGTCATTAGAAAATGACTCTTATGTTTATTGTCTTCGGCATTTACATAACTATATCAACAAGTGGCATTGCTGTAACTACAGATCAAGCTAGAAGCGTGGAACTAACAACCTACGTGTACTAGTTTGAGCCTAGGCCAAGAAATATAAGAATCAGCCTTGTCTGCTGGGCTTTCTGAACTACAACCCAAGAACAGCCTGGGAGCATGCATTTCCAAGTTTTCACTGCTAAGCCCATGCTATAATCAGACACTTTCAAATGGAAAATAGTTTGATCATTTGATTATAGCTTTTGGATGAAATAGCTAGCTAGCTAGAAGATGCACTTACATTGCTAGAAAACTTACAAGGAACCATGACATGATTCAGATTGTTAACAGTAGAGATATTTTTTTTAAGGAGAAGAAGAACTCGAGGAAGGCCGGAATCTTACTCCAGGCAAGTATCTAGACACAAATTCTCGAGCCAAATCTTTGAGCTCACCATCTTCAAGTTCTTGATCCATCGGATTACAAAAAGTTGCTGCCATTTCAGTACTCCACGTCTGTTGCGAATGTAAGGGATCAAAATGCATTGATGCAAAATTTGTTGAGGAATGGAGATCTGCTGGTGAAGGAGGTTGAGGTGGAGGTGGAGGCAGCAGAGGGAGACGCTGCAACGTAGAAAGACGGGCCTGAATGTAGGCTAACTCCGCTTGTAAATTCACCACCTAACAGTCATATAATATAATCTTTATTGGGCCTTATTGCATGTACGTTTTCTCTAATACAGTATGTAATCTTAAGCTGGCATGTAATCTTAAGCTGGCAGAGAAATAATCCACCATATGCTTTATAAGTTTATGTAAGTATGAAGCCCATAAATAATTGTGGGATGCATATTTTAAAAAACTAACCGTTGTATTAGATACTATATTTATGTATGTCATTTTTTTTTTTTTTAAATGTGACTAAATAAAACTGTTGCAGTTTTCAACGGTTACAGTCTTTCATAGTTATATTTTGAAATTCTTACATTAGATCACCATGATTTTTGGCATAAATGACATTAAGTACATTATCGAATCTAACAAACAGTTTTTCAAAATATGCATCCTACAATTATCTATGAGTTTCATGCTTATATAACTTATGTTAGCATATGCGGACTAGATCGGGATTGATATTTAGCATGCATGGGATCCCAATATGTGAATGAAAAAAGAAAAAAAAAAAAAATTAATAAGGGTAATTAAGGTTGGCTTTTAGAATTTTCATTAAAGAAAAGCTACTTATGCTTCTCTTAAAAGCAGGTGGCTAGGTGCTTCATCCCAAAAAGCAATAAAAAGTAACCTATCTACTTCTCTATTTTTATTAAAACATGCTCAGCTCGTGGTTTTGAGCACCAAAAATTATGCTTAATTATCTATCCAAACAAGCACTTAGTTCGTGACGTGCAGGGGCCTATTTAATTAGCTGGTGCAGACTCAGAAAGGCCATGGAGCACTACAAAGTAGGTACTCACTTTGGTAAATAATAGAGAGCCCTCCTATGCTGTGATGCTGTGCACTTTGATAGACAACCAGACCGCCAAACTTATCAAGCATATAAATCAACAAGAAAACTCTCAATAATATTACTAATCAAAGACAACAATGAATTATTTCTTCTACAACCTTTACTTAATATGAAAAGTTTCCTACTCCTACTACTATTAATTAAATTTAATAGAAAATTTTGATTACCAAAAATATCAAAGTTCATGAATTGCACAACTTGAAAATTATTTTTAACTCAAAAAAAAGAAACTAAGACTAACCGTTAGAAAAAAAAAAAAAAACGCTTATAAGCTGATGAAGCTGCCTTTATATAACTTCTTCTTCTTTTTTTTTTATGTCAAAGTTAAATTTGCTTGGAAAAAGTGGTAACCAATTGAAAGTATCTTCTGGATTGGAATGACTCATGAAAAATTGAAATTTGAAAACAGGATTATGCTTGTTTGAACTTCGATCAAAATTTCAAGATCCCAATCGGCCTTTTGCGCTCTAGGTTTCACTAATGACTCAATCACATGTTCTATATCATAATGTGACTTAGACATCAACACATAGCTCTAGAGGTAAATTGATTATTTTAGGCACAAGATGGTCAAGTTCGAAATAGGCATTGTTGAGTTACATATAGAGTTTTGACAAGGTGACCTAATCGATTTTGTCACCGTCTAAGAGTTTAGGAACATGCCCATTTATAAATTGAACCTAAATTATACAACTTACGTGTTCTATGTTAATTATATATTTTCTAAGTTATTGCTTTAATGATGAAGATAATGATGTTGAAAATGCTTAATAACTCAACCGTTTTCCAATTTTACACACAAGCATATTGCCTTCCTCCGCTAATATATATATACATGTTAGAAATCAAGTTTAAGGAATAAATAGACGCACCACATATGGAGAGTACTGCTCAATGATATTTACTCTCTTCGACATATAGTCATGCAAGATAAGATATGATAAAGAAGATTTGTGATAGTAGTGCTAATATTTTAGCCAATAATGAAAAGGAGAGACAAAACAGGGTAGAAGGTAGGGGTGGCAAATGGGCGGGTTTGGGTTGGGTCTAAATGGGTTGGGCCACAAAATGTACATGACCCATTTAAGGTATCATGTTTTGACCAATTTAGACCCACCAACCCATATATCATGACCCAACCCGACCCGAGAACCCATATATCATGCCTTTAACTTTTTTGTTTTGTTTTTTTTTTTTTAAAAAGTTATAATTTTTTTTTAAATTTAACGCATATGCATGACAACAAAAAAAACTTAAAATAAAATAAAATTGCCGCATTTAACAATAAAATTTAACATGTCATATATATTCAAATATCATTCGAGATCTTTCTTCATGGGTCGAGCCGACCCAACCCATATATCATGAGTCGACCCGTTTTTTTATTATTTATTATTATTATACCGCATATACATGCCAACAAAATAAAATAAAATTGCCACATTTAACATGCCATATATATATATATATGATAATATAAGGCCGGCCTTACGCAAGGTTGCTTAAGGTCGGCTCCATATGGCTAATTTTAGATCACAGTTCATAAAACTGACCGTTGGATTAGATGTCCCACCTCTGTATGTCATGCCTGAAAAAATCAAAGTGATCTGACGGTTGGTTTTTAAAATATGTCATTATGAAAAATATGTAACTTATTTGTTCTTCAAAATATCACCATTTTTTTAACGGAAATTATTTCAAAAACCAACCGTCAGATCACTGTGATTTTTTGCAGGCATGACATACAGAGGTGGAGCATCTAATCCAACGGTCAGTTTTATGAACTATGATCTAAACTTAGCCATATGGAGCTGACCTTACGCAACCTTGCGTAAGGCCGGCCTTATATTATCATGTCTGTATATATATATATCTCGTTCGAGATCTTTCTTCATGGATCGACCCGACCTGACCCGACCCATATATCATGGGTCGACCCGTTTATTTATTTATTTACCGCATATACATGCCAACAAAATAAAATAAAATTGCCACATTTAACAACAAAATTTATCATGTCATATTTAAATTTTCAACAAAAACTGCATTCTTACAGTTATTCAAAATGTCACAATATTGCAGTCATTTTTTTTTAAAAAACCAACCGTTGGATCATCCTGATTTTTGGTAGGCATGACATTTATAAGATGAGTATTTTATCCAACGGTCGATTTTTTAAAATATATTCTGCAACTAACCCTACAGAAGCGCAGAATGTCAAAATATATAAAATTGAAGGTTTTTTGACATGTTAAATTTTGTTGTTAAATGCGGCAATTTTATTTTATTTTGTTGGTGTGTATATGAGTTTAAAAAAAAAAAAAAACCGAGTCGACCCATGAAGAGATATCTTGAACGAGATTTGTATATATATATATATAGTATGTTAAATTTTGTTGTTAAATGTGACAATTTTATTTTATTTTATTGGCATGCATATGCATTATATAATAATAATAATAATAATAATAGTAATAATAATAACGGGTCGACCCATGATATATGGGTTGGTGGGTTGGGTCGGGTCGACCAGTGAAAAGAGGGATCCCGAACGAGATTTGTATATATATGACAAGTTAAATTTTATTGTTAAATTCGGTAATTTTATTTTAAGTTTTTTATTTTTTTTTTGTTGGCGTGTCTATGCATTATATATATATATATATATAAACGGGTCGACCCATGATATATAGGCATGGGTCAAGACATGATACTAATTAAATGGGTATATGTCACAAACCTAATAACATTATATAAATCGATTTAATTAGTTAGGTACCCAATGGATGCCCATAGGTTACCCATATCCAACCCAATTATAAATGGGTTTAATTGGGTGACCCAATTATGACCCGTTTATTAAATTGTACCAACCCAAATCCAATAATGTTGGGCGGGTTTGGGCTGGTTGATGGGTCTGGGCCAATTTTGTCAGCCCTAGTAGAAGGGTAAAAGTAAAAATATTAAGTTATTATATCAGTAATGCTATATATTCCAAAATATTAAGTTATTCATATCAGTAATGCTATATATTCCAAAATATTATCCCAAAAAAACATCAAAATGAAAACTAACCTTTCATTTATTAAGAGAGAAATTACATCATTTACCACGTCATTTGGGATATGTTGTTGGGATAATAGGATAATTTCTTAAAGACATATGTATAGCATTTTCCTATTTATATAGCATAGCTACCATAATCATTATAGTACAGTATGGTGACATCTTTTTCACCCTTATAAAGGGGATGTCTATAAAGACTTCAAAACTTGACCCTCCATCAACAAAAGGAGAATTCTAAAGGGTTTGAGGTATTCACTGTACTTCTTCTATTTCTTGGACAGTAGAATGTGTGTGTATATATATATATACACACACACATATATCTTGAAAACAAAGAGATGTAGCCAAGTCAAAGTGACAATTCACACAGATTAATGTATCCATCTTAATGAAAATATAATAATACAGGGTATGTTTCTAGCACAACCTGTTCAGTTACGTACAATGCATTTATATAGTCTCATCCTTAAATAAATAATAACTTTTTGTCCTCTCTCTCTCTCTCTCTCTCTCTCCATATATATATATATATATTAGTCAATACGAAGAACTGCTTATTGGTATTTTATCTAATTAAGCCACGAGGTATTCGTGTTTATCTGCTCAATGTGTGTATATATATATATAGATGGAGATGCTATTATGGTGTATCTGATACAAAGTTACATTAGGTGACCTCCATAGGGACATTTGCAAGATAGATATAAAAAAACTCAACTATTGGATATGTGTATATATATATATATATATAAACCACGTTTTCTACTGTTGGTCCAAAAGTGAGGTCCTAAAAGAAGCTATGGGCTTAATATAATCCTAACCTTTGACGTGGTTCGGGGTAATATCTGTTTTACATTAATATTACTGAATGTCTCCCCTAGAATATGAACACTAATTAGGGATATAGGGAAAAAAGTCAAAACTAGAAATATTTGAATATTTCTCGAGCTCCTAAGTTTACTTGGTAGTTCCGGCAAGCAACGAGACCCACAGCTGCCCACCAGTACTACACGGCGGCTGCCCTTCTCTCTCTCTCTCTCTCTCTCTCTCTCTATATATATATATATATATATATGTCTGCGCAAGATAGCATGATCAGTAGCACACCCAAAAGAGAAAAACCCTAAATTTCCAGACTTGTTAAAGGGAAAATTTGAAAAACTTGGCTTACTTCAATAATTGTCACGTGGTTAGACCAAGAAAAGATGAACTGTGACTCTGGGCATAGGTTAGCTTGATTATTATAAACATTCTGAAAAACATGGACTAACTAACGTATCAAACAACCAGTTCTATAAACGAAAATCAAATCTACAGATTTCTAGATTAGGCGCATGTTAACCAGACTACCACGGACAAACTTCTTCAATAAGTTACACTGGAGATTTCAGAAGTTACAACTTACAAGCATAATCTTCTTATTTAATTTTGATTTTTTATTTTGAGAAAAAGAATACAGACTAACAAGCATAAAGCCAAATTTAATAATATACGGAAAACTTCACCAGCTAATAAAGACCATCACATACAAAATTACAAATATGCAAACATAGGCGCACGTTAGCATTATTACCATGAACATATTTCACCATAGTTCATTTTTAACCTGGAAAAATACCCTAAGTACGTAGCCTGGTAACCAAATCTCCTAGAACAAAGAGTTTGACCTAAAATTACGGATTGAGTTCCACTGAATATGTAGTTGATACTACACAAGGCAAATTATACACCAAAGGCGCACGTTAGCATTATTACCATGAACTAACATGTTCCATAATAGTTCAATTTTACTTTTGGGAAACAAAACTGAAAACTTTCTACTATATAACCTGACAACCAAAGTATCCTAGTCTAAAAAAGTTTCCTGATCATGTTGGAGTCTTGGAGAGTGCTAACAAGCTAGGTACTAACCTACTGCGCAAGAGTAAGTACAAACACCTCGGCGCACGTTAGCACCAAGATTCAAAAAAAAAAAAAAAAAAAAAAAAAAAAAAAAAAAAAAAAAAAAAAAGAAAAAGAAAAACAAAGCTAGCAGAATTCATAAATTACCTGTTGTTGAAGAGCAAATATGTGACCAACAGAGCCATAAACGGGGTCTCGAACCCTAGCCAAAGCCTCATAGCAGAGGGTAACAACGGCGTCCAGGCGCTTGTGTTGGGGTATACTCAGGAGAAGCTTGGAAGCATTGCTAGCACCGAAAACCTTGTGAACTGCTGCAAAGTGAGCGGTGCCTTGGTCTGAGTCAAAATATGGTGCAAATATACACCCCTTTACACACTTTCGCCTTAGGAACTTGCAGGCACCACAAGGCCCACCTCCTCCGTTATTTCCATTCATCTTCTTCTCGATCAGTGTCTAGTACGTTTCTGTGGGGTCTAGAGAGAGAAAGATGGAGATGGGCATTTTCAATTTTAGAGAGAGAGAGAGAGAGAGAGAGAGAGAGAGGAGTTTGTGATGAGAAAATTTGGAAGCTTTAATTTGGTGGGGGGTCATGTGAGTGGACT
>JAESVK010000606.1:2146777-2162775 GCA_017140935.1 Hamamelis virginiana
GGCTGGGGGGTGGGGCTTTGGTTCAAACTTTAAAGCCACGGCAAGTAGAAGCAGTGCGGCCGCTTGCGTGAAGCAAACATATATGCGGTGACAGTATCAACTTCCAACCGCCGCAGTTGTGCCCACGTGCGAATCCCACGTGGGACAAAATCCTATCTAATCAGTAATCATCCCCACCTCTCTCACTCTCTCTCTCCTGTCATTTCGATTTCAGCTCTCACACACATGCACGCACAGAGCACTGCTAGTGGGTAGTCCTGCACAGCTCGATTACTGCTTTTGACTGCTAGTTTTGGCTTTGTTTTGCCTTATGTATGAACGAGCGATGTTCCAGCTTCATTTCGCCTAATAATGTTATTATACGAAGACTACATGATCATCGCAGTACTGCCCGGCTCGTGTTTGGTAGAGGGAATAGTTTATGGCAAGCAAACTCAAAAGAGGCTAGGGACGAATTGAGGACTCTTAACTCTAACAAGGATATAATTTTAGAAATTATAAATAAAAAATTGAATTAGGTTAGTTTCATTCTCTTACTATTATTTTGTTCTGGGCATGTTCCCTTTACATCTTATTTTACAACTATACCTACATCTCGATCATTTTCAAAACACTAATATTGTAGATCAAATATTTTGAGAAACCAACTGTTAGATAATTATATATCTGCATACAAAAATTTCGTATTTCCTTGAAAAATTAGAGAACAAGAAAAATATGTACAAATTTTAGAATTTTAGAATTGGATTTTGTGTAAAATGTGTGTGTGACTACAGTCCTCTAATTAAATCTCCACAAGATTTGATGTGATTTTGATTCAAGAGCATTGAGCACGCTTGAACTTGAATCTGGCTTTGGCTTAATGTTGATGTTGATTCAAGTGTGATGAGTACGCTTTATCTTGAATCTGGCTTGCTTAATTTTGTTGATATTGATTCAAGAGCGGTGAGCATGTTTGATCTTGAATCTGGATTTGATTTTATGTTGATCAAAGTTAGGGCTTGATGCTTGATCTTGAATCTGGCTTGGCTTGATTTTATTGATGTTGATTCAAGGGCGATGAGAACGCTTGATCTTGAATATGGCTTGGCTTGATTTTGTTGATATTAATTCAAGGGCTTGATGCTTGATCTTGAATCTGGTGTTGGCTTAATTTGATTCAAGGGTAGAAGACTTGGCACATGTGTGTGGTGCTTGATAAATCTCTATCGTTGAAGATGGTTAATGGGAAGCAGAATGTTTGGAGTTTGCCAGTTATACTTTGATTGGCTTACTCCTCTCCTTCTTGCCCCATTTGCCTTGAATGAGAGTCTCTTATTTATTGAGAGGTTGATGCTTATAATCTTCAATGAATCTTGGTCAATTAGAAAATAATTATTTTATAATTGATTTAATTAAAATATAAGTGGAAGACTTATCTTTTTATGTGATGATATGGCCTTATTTGCTGACATATGTCACTTGTTGTGGACCTAAATTAGCTTTGATGAGTCACCCTTGCTTGTGGGACCCGCTAGTCTTGAGTTTGAATTGTTGACAAGTCAAACTTTTGTTTGTTGACCAATTGAGCGGTGATCAACACCTCACCAAATTGTTTATGTCTACAAATGCCTCCACTTCAAGACTTGGGTTGATGTAAATTTAGTATACATCAAAAGCAAGACTTGAAGTACTTGATCTGGTATAAAACCGTCGATTTGCATGGATGTCGTGGAGAAAGAGATGAGAGTCAGATATGTCCCATCGGGCATGTCAAATTCAAATACACAAATTTCTTGTCTTGAAAAAAATACAGAAAGATAGTAGACAAATATTAATTAATTTATTAATATTTGAAAAGTGTGGAGTACAATTTCGGTTTGACTTCTACAAAAGAATTAAAATGATCTAATTATTCTCCTGGAGATTTTGATTTAAGGGTGATAAACACTTGCTCTAGAATCTGAATGCTTTGAAGTTCTTTGGAGCTTTAGGGTTTTAATATGAAGAGCTTCTTCACTTGTAACTTGAATTTAGACTTGAACTTGAACTTGAATGCTTGGAAATTATGCAGGGCTTTGATGGTTTAATCTGAAGGAGCTTCATTGCTTCTAACTTGTGTCTTTAACTTGAATGCTTTGAAAATCTATGGGGCTTTGATGCTTCAATCCGATAGAACTTCTTTGCTTTTATCTTCAAGTTGAAAGCTTGGAAGGCTTGATCTTCAATTTGAAGACTTGATGGCTTGATCTTCAACTTGAAGGCTTGGAGACTTGATCTTCAACTTAAAGGCCGAAAAGTTCTTCATATCTTTGAGGCTTTAATCTAACAGATGGTCTTTACTTGTGATTTTGGAATTTTTTTTACTGCATTTTTGGGGATTTTCACTGGATTTTTTTTGGGAATTCACTGCATTTTTTTTTCATCAATTTCATTTCATTTTTTGGAATTTCACTGCACCCCAACCGAACACAGTCCAACCACCTTCATCAACAACTCACACTCTCTCTTCTCTTTATTGTCTCTTTCTTCTCTTTCCTAAGGTTGTAACATCCCATAAACAGTGAAAAAACAACAATGAATCCCCAACAATAAAGAGTTCTAAAAATATACTATTTCAACTGCGAAGCAAGCCATAAAGTGGATTAAAAAAAATGTGAAATGATAAGAAAAATTAGAATTTCCTTCTAAAAAATGCTTGACATCTTTGGCTCCATATCAAGTTAAGGTTATAATCAACCTCATTAAACCAAGCAAGCTTTAAAAAAAGGGTACGACATTAACTATAACATAAAAAGGAAAAGAAGAAGAAAAAGAAAAAGAAAAATGGCTCGATTGACGACACTGCCTAAGCCACGGTGTCTTGCAATCTTTACTCCTCCAAGAATCCAAAGGCTCGGATTTTACCGTCATTCTTAGTTATTGTAACTGCAGGGACTCATCTAGCCTGCTCCGCCACCATAACTGTTAGGTTTACCATTTTTAGTGTTGGCTAATTCGGTTGTCAAAAGCCGGTGTCTGTGATTGGTCTTAAGCCCATAAGCCCTAGAAGATCAAGTTTACAAAGTCAAGCATGAAGATTAAGGATTAAAGGATATATTTCCGTTCCTCAAGCTCAAATCTTGATCCAAATGAGGTTTAGTTCCTAGGAAGGTAAGTTTGACTTAGAACCTAGGTTGTTTTAATAACCATAGGTGATTTAGAATGTCTAATGTACCTATGAATGATCCATGTATGCTTTTTGGTCAAAAAATGGTTTAAAAATTAAAATTTTCAAAAATTGCATACTTTTGATCGATTAAACTTTTTGTGTAGGATTGATCCTATTTTTGATCCTTAGAAGTGGATCGATCAAGGGTCTTATGTAAGATTGATCCATGAGGCTGAAAGGTTTGGATCGATCCAACCTAAAATGTAGGATCGATCCAGCTCATGCAATCTGCAGACTTTGTTATTTTCGGGTTTTGAAGTTCTATTTCATGTTAAACACTTAGATATATTTTTTTAAGTATATTTAAGCTTGTTTAGGTAGGGAATTCAGGTATGAAGTTGAAAAGGTGATTAAAAACAGTCCCAAACAACACAAACATGCAGGACTGATTCAAATCAATTAATTAGACAAGTGCGGAAAAACTGAATACTCAAAGACCTCACATCAAACACATAAAAAATAGATCAAAAATAAAATCAATAATGAGATTATCGAGATGGATCCATGAACACATATATCATTCCATCCCTCTTGAAAATCCAATCAACAACCACAATAATGATTATCCATAAGAAAGTAATTATGTGGAAAATCCAAACGAGTAAAAAACCACCGGAGAAAACATATCCACTATGACAAAGAAGAATCTACATGAATTCAGAAATTATACTAGCCATCCTCAATGCAAGCTTAATTTCACCATTCTTAAACATCTTTAACCTCCATCGAATCCACGATTAGTCTATAGTGAAAACCATCCACCTAGCTCCAAGGGAAATCAGTGTTGTCCACAGCCGCTTGAAAGCATATTCGAAAATCAAAGGAATCATAGCGGAAAACAAAATAAATTTTTTTATAAACATGATTCCATCTTCGAATATTCAAACAGGATTCGAACAAGCAGAGGGACATGCGTTTATACATACAAGCATATATATATTTAAAACACTTTTAAATCTACTTACTTGAATTCCTTGCGTAGCTTTCCTTCTCGAGTTTCAAACGTATGAAACCTCCAATGGTATCCACACGAACACAAGAACTCTTGAATCCTTGAAGCTCCTCAACTATGGAAGAAACAAGCTTGGAGAGGGGAGAGAGACTCTTTCTCTAATTTGATGAATGGGAGGCTTAGTGCTATCATGTCTCATAATCTAGTATTTATAGAAAACCCTTAGGGTTTCTATTTAATACTTATTTCCAAATGTAACTTAATTCTATTTATATATTAATAATTAATATATAACTTAATTCCTTATATATATTAACAATTAATATATAAGGTTATTAATTGAATTAGTATTAGGAAATTCCCTTCTCTCTTTAATTCAAGAGACTCACTTATGCTCTTTGTTTGTGTATGACCCATTGGGTTCACCCCAACATAGTAGTGGCTCGGGACATCTCATGTTCCCTAAAAATAGAAACTTTCTATTTTTGGTTCGATTGGAACAATTCTAATTTTGTCCTCAATGATAACACTTATCATTAGGCCTTCACTAGTCATGAGTGACATCTAGCAACATATCATGACGTACCCTAGGTTTAGGTGAATAGCAGAACTATATGAACCCTTCATGTTACTTAATCCTTCATCCCCTAATGTCACTGTTAAGATAATAGGTATGGTGATCTGTCAAACCCTATCTTAACAACTTGATATATGTTCCACAAAATATAATCTCACTGAGGTAAATGCAGTGAAACTCTTTTCACTGTTTACCTATCATTCTGGCCAGAGATTCACCTTGAGAATTATCTTTGTGAACTGATCCTGACATTCTCTCTCATCTAGTGAGAGTGAGATTCCTTATTGCACTCTCATCTATCTTCATACATAACTTATTAGAGCCAATAAGTACCGATTACATCCTTATGGTGGAGGCTGTACAAGATACTATTAAACCCTAGTAACCTATGCATAAGATAGCTATGGTGTCTCAAGTTTTAGGATTACCAATTAAATGAACGTAACAAAAAGAATATTCCTTTTGACTTGATCTCCATAGGAACATTCTAGTAGATCATGTTCAGTGTACATATTCTCTAATATGCACCCACAGATTAACAAAAGTGTCACTACACTGATAGGAAAGACCATCTATCCTCTCATTGGAGTTAGTTTAAATCTTGCGCTACTCTTAGTGGTTTATAAAAGGTCCTCTTTAATAAACCTATGAGCAGGAACATTTTAGAATAAATGTTTATGAGAAATATCAGTCTCTCTATCTCAACAACTTGAGATGTATATTTCTCTTATCATTCATTCATGGACTTTGTCATATATAATTAAATATACAAGACAATTTATACATTTTAATTAATATAATATGAAATATATATGCTTTTTAGGATTGGTTTTAGGGCATAACTCTAACAATCTCCCACTTGCACTAAAGCCAATCTCCATAGTATCGAATACTAGTCTTCGCAAGACAAGGCTTCTAACGCTCACAAGGTGTTATGGCAAAGAAGCTTCCATGCAAACAAGTTTTGCAAATCATTATTATCAATAATAGTAATTAAACTAAAATTCGCTGCCAACTCTGATGTCTTAGTAAATGAGACCTATGTTCTTGAAAGAAAACAATGTATATACTAGGCATTCTATTAGGCAATTTGTAAATGGCATACCATATAAGATTTCTTTATATTTAAGTATTTCATCCTTAAACTCTTTTAAGAATAGACTCATTACTATTTAGAATCTCATTCTAATTCAATAATCAATATCTGCTTACAACCATTTGTAGCATTCATGATATTGATTTGAGTATATAGTTTAGTATCATATGAGTAATATATATTTCTCAAATATCTTGCTCATATGTTATTCCCATAAAATCTAATTTTAAGGGATATGAATTCTTATAACACTTTATAGAATTCATATTACTCTACTAGTATTGTAAAGTATGCACTTTATAAAGAAACTTAAGAATAAATTTGACGACTTTATTGCTCCCACTAATCGTTTTGAAACAAAGGTAATTTATGTGTTAAACCCTTTTAACAATATAAAGTTCCTTTTCGGTGTTTCACTAAGGCATGGTTCTCAACTATTGTGAGAACATTGTTTTCTAATAACTCTTTATTTAAGAAAACATATTTTTAAAGTTTATTTGAAATATCCCATATCCCAAATAATCTTTATATTGTTTGACATATTTAAGATCCTATAGTGATATTGATAATTCAAATTAATAAGATTCATACATCTTATGTATTATACCTTTTAATCTCCTTATTAAATAAGGTGATTTGGTTCATATCAATTAATGAATCAAAATTCATTTATTATAATGAACCTTTATAGTTGAACTATCATATCCTACTTATTCATTTTATTTATAAAGAAATAAAGAACTTTATATTAATTTCCAGATCTAATCCAAATATCGAATATCATAGATAAATTGTTTTAAATAAACAAAGTGCTTAAATCTAAATAAAGCTTTAAAATGAAGTATTTATTACAACTGGCAATATCAATAAATGTTCTTAATAACTAAATAAAATAGTCAAGAATCAAGCTATAATTTTAAGGCAGCAACTCTTGATCCTTTCCAAACACAGTGAGCCGAATATCTACTCGACCTTTTGCTTCCATTTGTCTCCTACATACAATCACATTGTATAAGAAAAATCATAATTAGGTATCTCATACCATAAGCAAAATACTAATTCATAATTAGTAAATGAATAAATTAGGACGTACCATTAGAAGAACCATTCTTCAATGTAGCTACGTACTCCTTGCAGTATCCTTTCCTATAACCAGTTTCGCCGCAGTGGAAACACTTTCCTCTGTTAGCCTTCCTTTTTATTCATTCTTTTGGCTTAAGATTGGTCTTTTTCTTCTTCTTTCCTTTGCCCTTAGGCTTGGTTTTAGAAGTTGAAGCCTTATCAAAAACCAAAACATTTCCTTTGGATTCCCTTCTAAAGGTATCCTCAATAGTTACCAGCTTGTTCACCAAATTAGTCAAAGACAAGTTTGAATTCACATTAGACATGTGAAAATCAATGATGAACGTTTTGTAACTTGCAGGTAGGGAATGAAGCAGTATGTCTGTGGACATCCCATTTTTACCAAATTATTTTTATCATATATTTATGCAAATGATTAACTTGAATAGTTGATCATTTGGTGGAAAATTGGGCTGGTAAAGACCTAGTTTCCAAAATTGCCCTTTTCGAATAGAAGGGACAATTCATTATTTCATGTGTACATTTGGATTGGAATTAATCCATTTGTATTGCATTTGACTTTTAAGGTGTTTTAAAACATCCCTGTAAATTTTCATGACATTCTGATAAGAGCTCGATAGGTAATTAGGGTTTTTGCGACTTGAGGGGCGTTTTCGTCATTTTTCTCGTATAATTTCCGAATGACCTCCGAATTCGAAACAAATTGTTTTATGAGGTTTATATGGATGAGGGGAGTGTATTTGAAGTATCAATTGAACCTTTGAATGGTTGGAATAGATTCACCCAAAATCGATCCTACGGGCGAGAATAAGTCAAACTAGGGTTTTATTCAAATTGACCGGGAATTGGTTGTTTTCACCAAAATCAAAGATTTTCAAAATACATTTTCAACTACCAATTTCATAATAAAACCATATTTTTAGAAGTGGTTCAAGCCTAATTGATCAATTTTATGAAACAAGGAATGGTCACATGACCAATTTTGACACAACCGGGTCGATTGGCTAAGATTTTTATCAAAATCCTTGACCATGGTCAAGTATTTTTTACCAAAACCCTTCTAAATATGTGGAGGATCAAAACACGGTCGTTTTGATACCTAGACCATCGAATTTGGATGAAAATTGACCAAGATATGGCCAAAATACCAAAATCCCTCGAAATATGGCAAAATTGGGGAAAGTCACTACGGTGACCGTCCTAGCTAGGATGGCCACCATGATGCTCGAGCATATTTTTTCATTTTGGAAAGTTTGAGACTTTCCCACTTGTTTTGGTCGACTTTGTTTGATTTTTTTGAATAAATTCGAAGGGGACTCAGCTTGCAAACCCTAGGATTAATTATTCTAAGCCCTAGGATCATTTTTAGAGGGATCAATCCCAACCATTCATGGTTATTTACCCTAAATCTATAAGTATGCTTTGGGAGAGTTAGGTTAAAAAAGTTCAAAGGGTTCAAGAGTGGGGAAAGGAGGCTACAGATCTGATTTTTAGTTTTTGCTACACCATTGGAGGAGAGAACCAAGGTGGAAAAGAGAGGAGGAAGGAAGGATCAAAGGCCCTGAAGCTTGAAGAGAGGTAGCCAACAAAAGAGAAGAAAGGTGAGTATTCTACCTTGGTTTTTGACATGCTTCATTCTTATATAAATCTTCATCTCTTATTTGATGTGTGATTATAAATGATAGGATATTCTCTTGTTTGTTCATGCATAATAATAACATATTAGTTTGAGCTTAGTTATCCATGATGTTTGTTTAATACAATTACATGTTAGAATAAGATGAATTTGTTATGATTTCATGTGAGTTAGTATGTTTAGGTTAGTTATTTATTATGATTTCACGTAAATAAGTATGTTTAGAATAGTTATTTCCTAGGATTTCATGTGAGTTAATATGTTTAGAATAGTTATTTTTATGATTTTATGTGAGTAAGCATGTTTAGGGTTAGTTTTCTTTTTCGTGATTTTATATAAGTAAGCATGATTAAGGTAAGTCTTGTATGTATGTGAGCATGACGAAATCATCAACCTATTGTCAAGTACCCTTCAGGGTATATCAAAGACCAATCACGTACCGTTGGACCCACGCGGCACACCATGTGTCACATGTGGATAGGTATATGGATTGGTCTGCAATAGAAACCTTTATACCTACCCTTTGCATTAGTCCATGTAGACGGCTTGTAAGACACTCTACCGTACAATGCCTGCACACACCTGTTATGTTGCCCGATTTTCTGCAACACAATTGTACTGTTATGCTGCCGAAATTCCCTTTTGGCACATAATTGTACCGTTATGCTGCCGAAATTTTAATTTTGACACACAACTGCGCCGTTATGCTGCCGAATTTCTTTTAGCACATAATTGCATCGTTATGCTGCCGAAATTACTCCTGTTTGACGTGAGCCTTATTTGTGAATGCTAGAACCTTTAGGGATATGGCACCTTTAGATAAACTTTGACATTTTTGAAATGGGCCCTTTATTTTAAGGATTCTGGTCCTTAGAACAAAAGGACTATTTTGGAAATAGAAGAGAATGTCCCAAGGGTGAATACCCTTCTGTGATTAGGTTGCTTTGGTTTGTTTTGACTAAGACCTTCGATTCAAAGGAAAGTATCCTGAGAATGAAGGACTGGTCATTGGTATTGCTCTTTGAGCCCTGTTTGGCCAGTCATGTTTTATTTCCCTATCGATGATTTTGATTTGTTTCTTAATTTTTAGGGAAATGGCCTTGTGAAATAGGGAAGTGAGTTTAAATTATGATAGGATGGTTTTCTCATTTCTCTTTTTCTTTTATTTGGTTAGCACCTCTACGATAGTCTGTCAACATGTTTTAAGCGTCATGGACTCTTCCGTTTTTCTAAAAAAACACTCATCTCATGGTGTAGAATTCTGGCCTGGCGTCGTGATTCTAGAGGTCGCATTTTCAGTATTGAACCCCCAACCACACCCTCAATGGCTGACGGAGAATCTAGCACCACCGCTACAGTGTTGAATCCTATCATGGACCGGATTGATGCCCTGGCCCGTGAGACTGAACAAATTAAGAAAATGTCCCAAGATAAACAGACTAGTACAGATCAGGTTAGGGAGGTCCACTTAGAAAACCCGAAGAATACATATGATCCACCTATCCCAATCCAAGCCGATGACAGTGCCAAGGCCCAGGCAGGAGTCAAATCTAAGCCCATCAATTTGGATGGCGAGCCCGATGGATCTAGGTTCCTTTCTGGAGATCCAATTCTGTTGTCAAGTAAGGTTGAAGCCTTAGAGAAAGCCTTAATGGGGATGCGTCGATATGATGATATGGTTGATATTACCTCTTACTCACTGTTTCCCAAGGCCCGTATGCTGTTTAGTTTTAAAATGCCGGAGTTAGAGAATTTTGATGGGATGGGTTGTCCTAAAACCCACTTGAAGATGTATGTGAGGGCGATGCAACCTTGTGGAGCCGATGATGAGCTGTTGGCTCAGATGTTTCATGAATCGTTGAAAGTGTTAGCCTCGAAGTGGTTTCTATCTCTAGATGAGACTAAGTTAAAGACATGAGAGGATGTTTGCAATGAGTTCACTGACCATTATAAGTACAACACCGAGATTGATGTGACTCGTAGAGATCTTGAGACTACTAAATAAGAACTGAGGGAGAGTTTCTCTGCATTCATTTCTAGATGGAGGGCGAAAGCTTCGCAGATGACTCACAGGTCGACAAATGATGAACAAGTGCAAATGGTACGGAAGAATCTCCTACCTATCTATAACAAGTATTTGTTCTCACAGTATTTCCCTAATTTCAAATCCCTTGTTGTTGCTGGTACTCAAGTTGAAGATGCTCTGGCTAGTGGGGCTCTTAAGGCCGAAGAACCTTTCAGAAATCGCCAACCACCCCTCAACCGCAAACCTGGCCTCGAGGTCAATGCTATCGCCCAGCCCACTTAAGATACCCAATCAAACCGCCCATTCTAAGCTAGAGAGCCAGCCCGCCAGTTTACCAATCTGTACATGTCCCTAGAACGTGTCCTTGAGAAATTAAAAGCACGTGGTCTCCTTACCCTTCTGGAACCCCGACCTCTTCCAGATCCTTTGCCCAGAAACTTTAAAGAAAATGAGTATTATCAGTTCCACCAACCCAAAGGCCACCACACCAACCAATGCATGCGCCTTCGCCATGAAATCTAAGACCTCATTGACAAGAAAGTCATTGCCCCACCAAATCCGCCAAGTCAACCAAATGTCACCAGTAATCCTCTCCCAACCCATGCCGTACCACCGCCAGCTCATATCAATGCTTTGGGCCTCGACGACCCAACAATTCATCACCTAATCCGCCCATATATCCCACTCAAAACTACCCTAACCGAAGCCTTTTACCAAGCTCGATCCCAAGACCTCATTACCACACTCATACCCCGCTTCCATAAGCCTTTTTGCCAGTACCACAACATCTTTGGGCATGACACGGAAAATTGCATAGTTTTAGGAAAATTGGTTCAAGATCTACTTGACTATGGGGAATTATATCAACCGGAAGAACCTGTACAACCTGACACTCCCGAGGAAGTTTCTAGAAGTGGATTTTCTCAACGTCAGTTGAAGAAGAGATATTTGGCAGGAGACCCGGAGGTCGGATTGTTAGGAGAGTCGAGCGACAAGTTTGATTATTACGTGCTTTATTCATCGAGGAAGATTTCTGATGAACCTATCATTCCTATGGGGTGTGATGATTTACCTGCAGAAGTTGAACCGGTTATTCCTTCTTTACCTAAAATGCTAAGTCAGGACATCCTGCGAAAACGGTTCGAGAATGGAACCTCTTCAGTTGCCAAAGTCACCCGAGAAAATGGAAAGATTGTTTACCGTGCTACTTACCCTAGACTTCCGTGGGTTGATTCCCATAAATGGCCTAGTTCTGCCTATGCATCCACTGTTGCTAAAGATTTGATTGGTATGATCGAGTGGGAGGATCTCATGAACACACCTGAGACCATAGATAATTTGTGGGCTAGTGATGAAAAAGTAGACCATCTGACTAGAGGCGGGCGTCATTTCAAGCCAGCTCATTTAGAAGCCAGCAATCTATTGGGAGAATTAGAGAAGGGTCAACGACCAGATGTCATAGAAGAAGAGGAAGAAATATTGAAATAGTTGAAGAGAACACATACTAACATTACCATTTGGGGATTGCTCATGGCCTCGCAGAAATATAGACAGACAGTGCTTCATTTGTTAAATCAAGTGCAGATCCCTATTGATACGTCTCCTGAGGGTTTGGTAGGTTTGGTAAATCCGGTTCATCACAGACCATCCATTTCATTTACTGAATCTGACCTGCCCAAGAGTGGGGATAATCATATGCAAGCTTTGTACATCACAATAGATATTTTGGGAAGAGAGTTCCTTCAGTTTTGGTTGATAACGGATCAGCATTGAATGTATGTCCGCTCAGTACTACTACCACATTGGGGATTGGACCATCTAATTTCTTACCATCAGGGCAGACCGTCAGGGCTTATGACAACACTCGCCGAGAAGTTGTAGGAATGGTGACCCTTCCAGTTGTTATCGGGCCAGTGGAATTTAAGATTGATTTTCAGATCTTGGATGTGCCAGCCAGCTTTAATCTACTTTTAGGAAGACCATGGATTCATCCAACCGGGGCTGTACCATCGTCACTTCACCAAAAGATCAAATTTCCATACCAAAGATCAGTTGTCACTTTGAAGGGAGATATGGAGATCAATCGAAATAGTCGAGTGCCAATTTGTGAGATCAATCAGGAATCGCCGGAAATACTACTGTCAGGGTTTGAGTACGTACATGTTATTGAAGGAGAGCCCGAGCAGAAGGAGTTGATACCTCATTATAATCCTCATGGGAACTTGCATGTAGGACAGATTATAAAAGGAATGAGATTTTTCCCTGGAATGGGATTGGGCCGAAGATTGCAAGGCATTTATGATACTGTGGGGTACCCCTCTGCAAAAGCAAAAGGACGAACCCCTGATTCAACCCTTGAGCTATACATACCAACTTTGAATGGGGCTTTCGTCAAGGAGGGTGATGATTTTTCGTATTGTGGCTTCCCTGAACCATACTACCTTAAGAGTCAGAAGATCAATGTACCTAGGTTTGAGATTCTCTTTGATGATGAATGGTACCCTTTTACTACTTCGGTGGTTAGTGATGAGACTGGTAAGGTTGAGAAGGATTGGGTTGAAGACCTTGATGTTGATGCCATGACAAATATGTTCGAGCAGGCGGTTCTGTGTCTCGAAGTGCATACTTATGAAGTCAAGGTGATCTATCCAATTGAACCTACAACTCCACCCTTATCAAACTGGGGCTTTGAAGATTGTCCTTTCGTTTGTGATTGTGAAGGGATCGAGTCACTTCCACTTGATGATAGCTTGTAGGTGTCTTTAGTAGAATAGGATTTCCTTACTTTCTGTGTTTTCAAAATAGTAGTGTAGGATTTTTTTGTTTTTAGTGAAAACCTCAACCTCATTAAGGGGATACGAGTGATAGTTTGATTCATCTTCTGTGTCTTATTTCCAATCAATAAAAAAAAAGTATTCATTCTCTTTTCATTCTCTCTTGCAGTGTCTCCTTTTTATCATCTTTGGATTTATATGGCATGAATATAGACCCGCGAGAGGATGTTCCTCCTGAGCTCGACGAGCAATATGGACAAGGGCACGCTCAACCTAACATGGATGAATTAATTTTAATCAATTTAGGGACGGATGAATCACCTAAAATAATTAAAATTGGATCAACACTGTCGCCACAAGAAAGAGAATCATTGGTAGAGGTTTTGAAAGAGAATATCGAAGCTTTCACATGGTCGTACCAAGACATGCCAGGCATCGATCCTGATATTGTGCAACACTTCATTCCCACTAATTCGAAGGTTAAGCCAGTCAAGCAGAAACTGCGAAGAATGAAGCCAGAATGGGCATTGAAGATCAGAGATGAGGTGATCAAGCAGATGAATGCCAGATTTTTGCAAGTAGTAGAGTACCCAGAATGGCTAGCCAACATTGTCCCAGTGCCTAAGAAGGATGGAAAAGTACGGATGTGTGTTGATTTCAGAGATCTCAATAAGGCGTGTCCTAAGGATGACTTTCCTCTGCCACATATTGATATTTTAGTCGACAACACTGCTGGCCATGCACTTTTGTCTTTTATGGATGGCTTTTCGGGTTATAATCAGATCAAGATGGCTTCCCAAGATATGGAAAAGACAACTTTCATTACACAATGGGGAATGTTTTGTTATCGAGTTTTGCTCTTTGGCCTTAAGAATGCTGGCATTACATACCAAAGGATGGCTACCACGTTGCTGCATGATATGATTAACAAAGAGGTTGAAGTATATGTGGGTGACATGATCGTGAATTCTGTAGATTAGGAAGGACATCTAGCTGCTCTGAAGAAGTTCTTTGAAAGAATTATCAAGTACAAGCTGCGTTTGAACCCTCAGAAATGTGCTTTCGGAGTGACTGCTGGAAAGCTGCTTGGTTTCATGATCACGCAAAGAGGGATAGAAGTAGATCCGGAGAAAATCAAAGCCATCATGAAGATGCAACCACTAAGGACAGAAAAGGAAATCCGAGGATTCTTGGGAAGGATTCAGTTTATTAGTCATTTCATAGCTCAGTTGACTACTATCTGCGAGCCAATTTTCAAGTTGCTAAAGAAGGGTGTATCGACTAAGTGCAATGAGGAATGTTAAGAGGCATTTGATACCATCAAAAGGTATTTGAGCAACCCACCAATACTGGTTCCCCCGCGACAAGGTGAGCCATTATTACTCTACTTAACGGTTACTGAAACCGCGATGGGAGCCATGTTAGCTCAATATCTCGAGGAATCATTGAAGGAGAATGCCATCTACTATCTCAGCAAGAAGATGACGGATTATGAAGTGAACTATAGTGCTTTGGAAAAACATGCGTGGCATTGGTGTGGGCAACTCAAAAGCTTCGCCATTACATGATGTCTTTCCAAGTACTTTTGATTAGCCGAATGGACCATTGAAGTATCTGTTGGAAAAACCTGCTTTGTCTTATAAAACAGCGCGGTGGTTGTTGTTGTTATCAGAGTTCGACAGTTAATATGTGTTACAGAAATCAGTGAAAAGAAGAGCTATAGCAGAACATCTGACAGAATGTGCTACTTCACGAGCAGACGATGTCAATCACCAGTTCCCGGATGAAGAAATCCTTGTGGTAGAGAAGAAGATATGGAAATCGCACTTTGATGGAGCATTGAATAGGAAAGGATGTGGCATAGGAGTTTGTTTGGAGACACCAGAAGATGTGATGATACCCGTGGCAGTAAAGTTAAACTTTAAGGCAACCAATAATATAGATGAGTATGAGGCTTGCATTTTAGCCTTAGAATCAGCATTGGCCTTAGGAGTGGAAGAGCTAGAAGTGTATGGGGATTCGGCCCTTATCATATGCCAAACTAGAAGGGAGTGGAAGACTAAGGATGAGAAGCTGTTCCCATATCATGATTATCTAAAGACATTGGAGAAAGAATTCCGTCAAATAAAATTCTTTTACCTGTCAAGGCAAAAAAACAAGTTTGCGGATGCCTTAGCCACTCTAGCATCCATGGCAGAGATTCCAATAGAAGGGGGAGTAGCACCGATGATTATTGAATCTAGAGAAGAGCCCATCTACTGTTGTGCACTAAGGGAAGGAGAACAGAACGATGGAAAGCCGTGGTATCATGATATTCAGCAGTACTTAGAAAAATAGGAGTATCCGCCGAAGGCATCCTATGTTGTGAAAGGTTGTGACAAATATGGATTCGCAGCGGAAGTGAAAACAAAAATTTTTCTTTTATAAACAATCCATATACACATCCATTCAAGAATCGATTCAAGCATAAGGTCATATATTTAATTATACAAGAACATATATTTAAAACAATAAACATACTTACTTGTAAATCCTTGCGTAGTAGCTTTCCTTCAAGTTTCAAAGCGATGAAACCTCCAAAGGTATCCACACGAGAGTAAGACTTCTCGAACCTCCTAGTCCTCCACAACACTTGGGGAGAAGCTAGCTTGGAGAGGGAGAGAG
>JAESVK010000606.1:2177999-2229584 GCA_017140935.1 Hamamelis virginiana
ATTACCGGTAATGAAAATCCATTACCGGTAATAAACTGCACTGCCTCTTTGAAATGCTGAAATCTGCAATCTATTACCGGTAATCAATTTCCATTACCGGTAATCAATTTCCATTACCGGTAATAGATTCTCAAAACTGAAAAATCCTTCTTTTTAGCTTCCCATTGCAGAAAATGCATACATCCACACGATCCTTCCGCCAATGAAAGTTGATTTGAGACTTTTAAGTCACGAGGGCGGATCTCATGGCTTCATTTGGCATTAAATGACTTAGAAAAGACGAGAAAAAGAGGCCGCCTAACCTGCAAGAGACAAAAACAGAGAAAAACATAAAAACACCTAATCCTAACATTTATAAGAGTAAAAGATAATTAAAAAGGAAAGAAAAGACTATAAAATAAACACAAATTGGTGTCACAACATAACTCGTTAGAGCCAATAAGCACCGATTACAACCTTATGGATATGGCTGTACAAGATACTATCAAACTCTAGCAACCTATGCATAAGACAACTATGGTGTCTCAGGTCTAAGGACTACCAAATAAATGGACATAACACTAGAATATTCCTTTGACAGAACTACCATAGGAACATTCTTTGTAGATCATGTTCAGTGTACATATTCTCTAATATGCACCCACAGATTAACCTAAGTGTCACTACACTGATAGGAAAGACTACCTATCCTCCATAGGAGTTAATTTAAATCTGTGCTACTCTTTAAACGGTTAATCAAATATCCACTTTAATAAACCTTTGAGTAGGAACTCTTTTAGAATAAATGTGTATGAGAAATATCAATCTCTCTATCTCAACACCTTGAGATGCATATTTCTCTTATCAGTTATTCATGGACCTTATCATATATGTTTGAACATATTAGATAAGTTATACCTTCCATATATATAATAATATGAAATTAATATACCCTTTAGGATTGGTTTTAGGGCATACTTCTAACAATCTCCCACTTGCACTAAAGCCAATCACCATAGTATCGTATACTAGTCTTCGTAAGACAAGGCTTTTAACACACACAGGTGTTAAGGCAAAGTAGATTTATGCAAAACCCTTTTTGCATATTATTATTTTCAATAATAGTATTCAAACTAAAATTCACTGCCAACTCTGATGTCCTAGTAAATGAGACCTATTCTTTCAAAAGAAAACAATGTATACTAGACATTCTTTTAGGCAATCTGTGAATGGCTAATTTTTATAATTTCTTTATATGCAAGTATCTCATTCTTAAACTCCCTTTAAGAATATACTTGTTTCTATTCTGAATCACTATTCTGAATCAATTATCAATATCTGCTAACAACTATTTGCAGCATTTTTGTGATATTGATGTGAGTACATACTTTATAATTATATGAGTTTGATATTTCTCAAATAATTTGCTCACATAAAAATCCTTTCATTTCTCAAATATTTTGCTCACATAAAAATCCTTTCAAAAACCATTTTTGAAGAGATTTGAATTTCTATAACGATTATGGAATTCTTAATACTGCGTTAGTATTTAAAGTATGTACTTATAAAGAAAGTAATTGATGAATTTTCTGCTCCCACTAGTCCCCTTTTAAAAACAAGATATTTAATGTATTAAACCCTTTAATTACATAAAATTCCCTTTGTTGTTTTATAAAGGTTTAGTTTTTCAACTACTGTGGAAATCATGTTTTCTAATAACTCTTTATTTGAGAAAACTCACCTTTTAAAGTTTATTTGAAATATCCCATATTATCAAATAATCTTTAAACTCTATCATTTGACATTTTTAAGGTCTTATAGTGATTTGAGATTCAACCAAATATTCTCAATATTTATCTTTCAGTTTTACTTCATATTAATCATTTGAACGTTTCAAATATCTATTACACATGAAGTATAATCAAACTAAAAGTTAGGGTTTATACATCTTATGTATTATCCCTTTAATCTCCATATACACTATCATATTTATTCATAGAATTTATAAAGAATTTAAGAACTTTAAGATAATTGCCAGAATAGATCTAAAATATCCAATATTAAAGATAAACTGTTTCAAAACATAATATTCAAAACTAAATAAAACTTCAAAAGAAGTAATTATTACATCTGGCAATAATAAAAGAGTTCTTAAAATTCTTAAATAAATAAGTCAAGAATCAAGCTTCAATGTCAAAGGCACCAACACTTTGATCCTTTCCAAACAATGCTAGCTCAATGTTCACTCGACCTTCTGCTTCCCTTTATCTCCTACATACAATCATATTGTACAATAAAACACAATAAGCTATCATATACCATAAGCAGAATACTAATTCGTAATTAGTAAATGAATAAATAACAAGACGTACCACTAGAAGAACCATTCTTCAAAGAGGCGAGGTACTCCTTGCAATTCCTCCTCCAGAAACGAATCTTGCCACAGTGGAAACCTTTTCCTTTATATTTCCTTTTCATGCTTCCTTTTGGCTTATCATTGGATTTCTTCTTCTTTCCCTTGCCCTTAGGCTTGGTATTGGAAGTTGAAACTCCATCAATAGCCACTACTTTCCCTTCAGATCCCCTTTTAAAGGAATCCTCAGCAGTTACTAACTTGTTCATCAAATCAGTCAAAGACAGGTTTGAATTCACATCAGACATGTGAAAATCAATGATGAATGGTTTGTAACTAGCAGGTAGGGAATGAAGCAGTATGTCAATACCCATCTCAGATGTTATAGTAACATCTAGATTGTTTAAGGAGTTGATATTCTAGATCATCTTGAGGCAATGCTCATGAACGGATGACCCTTCTACCATTTTACAGGAGTAAAGTTCACCGATAGTATTGCTTCTTGCAATCCCATCTTGTGAGCTATACATATCCCTAAGAAATGATAAGATCGATCGTGTACTGTCAAAGTGCACATCATCCTTCATCTCCTCCTTAATAGCCCTTTCTGACAAATCATTGGGGCACGGGGTACTTATAACATGTTTGATTTTATCTGCGGTGGTTAAGATAATCTTAAAATTATTTAACCACTCTAGAGAATTCACACCAGTCAAACGGTTGTCATCAAGAACACGAGAGAGAGGGTTTAAAGGTGCCATCTACAACATAAAATAATATAAATTTCATATTAATAAAACATAAAAACTTTTGATCTTTAATTTTTATGTTACCTCCCACTATTTTGTTCAAATCCCATACACCCTATGATGAGATCTGGGAATTTCAAAAATTGAATTTCCATAGCAGGGATTGGGGTCCCATTAAGAATTAGTAACCTCACATGTTAGTTTCTTGGATACTAACCCTTAATGAGTGGATAACTCTTTATCCTAATGCTTCACCTAAGCAAATTCTAATCATCCTTTAGCCTCTAAAATTGTAGTATCCTCACATAATAGTTTCTTGGATAGTACATTTTAGTCCAGTTACACCTACCATTCACATGAGTATGGTCAATTGAATGTGGCATCCCTCATATAATAGTTTCTTGGTAAGCCCCATTATCGCACCTCATGATATCCAATATGTAACAAGCCGGTTTGAACCTTCATAATGAATGCGTTCCCACATATCTGCAGCCAAACACATCCATCATAAAGATTCACCTATCTTGTAATGGTAGGAGGCTAGGATAAAGCCCAAGGCTTCTTCCTTACAACTTAATTTTATGTAAATAGGGGTTTTGTTAAAAAAGTCTTATTTTTATAAACATTCATACATCACATGCATCACAAATATATATCATCATATATAAATAAAGAAGTTTAGACCCATTTTTATTATTAGTTCTCAATTATCCTCCCACTGTCCTCCTAGAGACTAGGGTGGATTCATCTTGAACATATAATAAATCAGGTCAAGGCCCTAACTAGCATACATCACATATATTAATGGGCCTAGGATTGATTATGGACTTTTAAGGGTGGGTTCATACTTTGAGCCATAAAAGATGAACCCTATGTTTAAAAGGAGGGTTGGGTGATCGTAATTAAATCTATGCAACTATTATATAGTGACAAAAAATCTTCCTTTAAGATCTTGATGTCCATGCCAAGTTCTTCTAAAGTCCTTGCTTTCCTCTGTACATGACTCCACCAAGTTCCTTGAGTCCTCCACAAGCTTCTTTGAATTACAATTTAATAAAAAGAAAGGAATCAAGGAGAAGGGGATTACAAAAGTAGAGAGAGGGAAAGAGGCATGCAAGCCCCAATTAATTACATCACCAAATTTAAATAAATTTAAATAAATTTAAATACAACCCTTTCAAACCTATCACATCACATGCGGCCAATCACAACTTATTTTAATTGGTCTTAAGTCCATAATCATCCATTAACAATTATACATTCACATTGTATAAATAACAAAAGCTACATTAAGCAAAGACAATGATGGCAAATGGCATATAATTAATTAAAGTCATGTCCTTATTATTATCCTATAACAATAATAATCTCATTATTATTATTATCCAATAATAATAATCAAGTCCTTTTAATCGTATTAAAAGAATACCATCATATCCCATATGAATAATATAAGTTCCTTTCTTTAATATAAATGAAACTCCTAAAAACTCAATTAGGGTTTTAAATATAATAAATTTAATTTGAGAAATTATTCTCACAATTCCAACCATGCTATTAACACTTTAATAAGCTTAGTAGATTAATCACTATTAACCTACAAAGGTGGAATAAATAATAACTCAAAATAAAAAATCAAAGAAAGAAACAATTTCCATTTTTCAATAGAAATTTTAGAATTCAGTTACTGTTTTGGGACCAATTTTTCCTATATTAAAACAACCTTTTAAAATGTGAGAATACTTTATTTCACAAGGATTTTCAGTCCTCTTTCAAATGGCATAGGTGTCATTTAGTGATTCCAACGTTTGGTATCACTTTAAAGCGATTTGTGACATGAACTCCAAACCATGGCAGATTCTGGAAATTCCTCACAAATGACTTTATTGGGCTTAACCTAGAGTGAACTAAGTTATGGAAACACTTCATTTCACTAGGTTTTTCAATCCTCTTTCCAATGGCAGGGGTCTCGAAACTTGATTCCAACGTTTGGTATCAATTATAGGCCTTTTGGGATAGAGAGTCAGATTTTCCAGATTTGACTCTTAATCACAAAAATTCTAGTGTGGCTATTCTAGGTCATTAAAAATCATGGGAACTCTTCCTAGACTTTGTTAAGACCTAATATTAATGAAGTTGATAGGTGGCAAGCTTCAAAAATGCCAGAAAGAATTTTTCTTAGAATTTACAAAAGCTATGTGGTTGCTGTCAAGAAAAACAGTAACCCAGAAATAATCTTAAAACCATTTTGAAATTAATTCCTTCAATGTAAAAACATGCCAAAACGTTTTTAACACATTTATACATTATTAAGCAACATCCCTAAATGTTTTTATCAAAATAAAAACATCAATTCATCGCATGAATAATTCAATATCTAAGAACACTAAAAGTGTTTTTATAAAACAAATTTTATCAAACCTATTTTGTTCTTCATTTTTAATTTTCAAAAGTAATAAAATTATTTTGAAAACATCATAAACCATTTATAAAATATATGAAGAACATAAGGTTCACAAAATAAAAACAAAAACAACGCCATTAGGGTTCCAAACCCATGTGGCCATGAGGTAGTAGGAGAGAGAGAGAGAATTAGGGTTAGGGTTCAAGAACCTTACCTAATCCTATCCTTTTAGGGTTTCGATAAACGCTAAAGTATGTTGCTATAATTTTTCCTAGATGTCAAATTAGTCAAAACAAGAAAGAATCAAAACCATTTAAGAAACTTTCCTAAACTTGACAAATTTCAAAATAGGAAACTTGAGATTTCTAAGGATGACTATTAGGGTTACTAATTTTCATAATAAGAAATTTTCATATTTGATTTAGGGTTACCTAAACCATTTTGCAGCCACCATCATCAACCCAATTAGGGTTTTTGAAGAACCCTAAATGGCCATTGTTACAACCTAACAAGAACTCCATTAAAAAGATAATTTAAACAATTTTAAATCAAACTATAGCATGCCTCATGAAACAATTATAAAACTTATTTTAAATCATTCAAGAACATGCAAATATCATTAGGGTTTCTTAAACCCATGAAGCCGTGACCCTTGAAGGTGAGTCACCCCATGGCCGAATCACACAAAGGGTGTAAACCCCATGGCCGTGAACCCCATTGCCATCAAAAATTGTTTTTCACATAAAACCCAAGCTTTAGTTCGTATTTTCTAAAAACAAAAACATCATCCATTAACTCCTAGGGTTTCCAAATCTCAAGATTCAATTATAGATGATGATTGTAGGGTTTCCAAAACCCAAATCATCAAACACATCATTCAAGAATCAAAAAACCATATCAAAACCCTAAGTTGCAAAATGAACAAAGAGAAGAGAGAGATGGGAGAGAGCCGTGACTAAAGAGATAGGAGAGAGAGGGAGCCATACCTTGGATATGGGATTTGATCATGTCTCAAGCACATGAACATGATGGAGAACAAACCCTAGTAGCCTAAACATACAAGGGATTATCCCCATGCCATCCAAAATCCATAGTGGGTTTTTATCAAACCCTAAGCAACCACACACATGGGATAACATCCCATGATGGCCGAAACCCATAGTGCAGCCCCTTATAATGCCGTGCTCATCTAGGGTTTCACATAAACCCTAGTTGCCATTTATAACAAAATCAAAACAATAGAAACAAGGAGGCAAGCCTCCATGGCCAAAATTCTCGTAGGTTTCCAAAACTATATTAAACTTGATTTTAATTAATTTTGCCATTGATTGCCATCATCAAACACATGACCATGCTTGATTAGGCTCTGATACCACTGAAAGGTTGTGACAAATATGGATTCGTAGCGGAAGTGAAAACAAAAATTTTTCTTTTATAAACAATCCATATACACATCCATTCAAGAATCGATTCAAGCATAGGGTCATATATTTAATTATACAAGAACATATATTTAAAACAATAAACATACTTACTTGTAAATCCTTGCGTAGTATCTTTCCTTCAAGTTTCAAAGCGATGAAACCTCCAAAGGTATCCAAACGAGTGTAAGACTTCTCGAACCTCCTAGTCCTCCACAACACTTGGGGAGAAGCTAGCTTGGAGAGGGAGAGAGGAGAGGGATGGCTAGAGAGAGAGAGAGCCCTAGTGAAAGTGATGCTTAATGTTTAGGGTTCCCTCTCTTCTTATTTATAAACTTTCTCATCTTTATGGAGTGTTTGGTTACTAGTGCTAGCATGACCAAACATCCTCATATAGAGTAATATTCCTATTCTTGGTTATGTTTGACTTTTAATTAATTAACCATTAATAATTAAAATCAAACATATTTCAAAGATAGAATTCCCCTCCCACAAGTTCAAGAAACTCACTTACACCCTATTGTGTGTGACCCTTTAGGTTCATCCTAACCTATCAGTGGACAGGGACATCTCTATGTCTCCTAAAAATAGAAACTTTATATTTTAAGGTTCAATTGGAACGATTCCAATTTTTCCCTTATTGATAACACTTTATAATAGGCTTTCACCGGTCATGAGTTACATCTAGCAACATATCATGACGTACCCTAGGTTTAGGTGAATAGCAGAACTATGTGAACCCTTCATGTTACTTAATCCTTCATCCCCTAATGTCACAGTTAAGATAATAGGTATGGTTTTAGTCAAACCCTATCTTAAAAACTTGATATCTGTCCCACAAAATATAATCTCAATAAGGTAATCGCAGTGAAACTCTTTTAACTGTTTACCTATCACTCTGGCCAGAGGTTCCCTTTGAGAATTATCTTTGTGAACTAATCCTGACATTCTCTCTCATTAACTGAGAGTGATGATCCCTTATTGCACACTCATCCATCTTCATGCATAACTCATTAGAGCCAATAAACACCGATTACAACCTTATGGATAAGGCTGTACAAGATACTATCAAACTCTAGCAACCTATGTATAAGACAGCTATGGTGTCTCAGGTCTAAGGACTACCAAATAAATGGACATAACACTAGAATATTCCTTTGACAGAACTACCATAGGAACATTATTTGTAGATCATGTTCTGTGTACATATTCTCTAATATGCACCCACAGATTAACCTAAGTGTCACTACACTGATAGGAAAGACTACCTATCCTCCATAGCAGTTAGTTTAAATCTGTGCTAATCTTTAAACGGTTAATCAAATATCCACTTTAATAAACCTTTGAGTAGGAACGCTTTTAGAATAAATGTGTATGAGAAATATCAGTCTCTCTATCTCAACACCTTGAGATGCATATTTCTCTTATCATTTATTCATGGACCTTATCATATATGTTTGAACATATTATATAAGTTATACCTTCCATATATATAATAATATGAAATTAATATACCCTTTAGGATTGGTTTTAGGGCATACTTCTAACATGTTGATCGAAGAACTTTGAGAAGGTTGGCTAGCCAGTTATCTTGTGCAGTGGGAAATTGTATAAAAGGTCTTTTGACGTCCATATCTTGTATGTGAAAGAAGATGAAGCAGAGCGGATCATTCAGGAAATACATGAAGGGGCTGGGGCTCCACATATGAACGGGTATATGCTCGCAAAGAAGATTCTGAGACTGGGGTATTATTGGTCAACTTTAGAAAGTGATTGTGGTAAACATGTCAAGAAATGTCATAAATCTCAGGTGTTTGCAAGTGGTAAGCATCAGCCATCCATGCCACTCACTACCATGTCATCACCATGGCCATTTGCAACATGGGGCATTGATATCATCGGCAAGATCACTCCTTCAGCCTCGAATGGGCACGAGTACATACTGGTGGCTATTGATTACTTTACCAAGTGGGTAGAAGCAGCGTCGTACAAGACTTTGAAATGCTAAGTAGGTCGCCAAGTTCATATAATGCAACATCATTTATTGGTATGGAGTGCCACGTGAGTTTATTTCAAATAATGGGCACACTTTAGAAAAGAGACCGAAGAACACTATAAGAAATATGGTGTAGTACATCATCATTCCTCTCCTTATCGTCCGCAGACTAATGGAGCAGTAGAGGCAGCTAACAAGAATTTAAAGATCATTTTGAAGAAGACCACTGATACGTACAATGATTGGCATGAGAAGTTGCCTCTGGCATTGTGGGGTTATCGCACATCCATTAGGGCATCAACTGGGGCTACGCCTTATTCATTAGTGTATGGTATGGAAGCAGTGTTACCAATTGAGTTGGAGATACCTTCACTAAGAGTAGCTATGGAAAGCCAATTAGCAGAAGCCGATTGGGTGAGGAGTAGATATGAACAGCTGTCGTTGATTGATGAGAAGAGACTAAGGGCTCTATACCATGTTCAAGGGTATCAGAGAAGGATAGCTCGAGCATTCAACAAGAGAGTTAAAAACAGGGGCTTAAAAAAAGGGGATCTAATTGCACCATAATATTGCATACTTTTATTGCATTATTCCCATCATTTTGTACGTACTTGAGCCATTTATACTTGTAAATGGGTGCTTTTGACTCTTTTATTGTTTCTGAGCCTTTGCAGGTTAAATGCGCTTAGATGGATGCTTTTTGCATGCAAAATCAGCAGTTTAGTATCTAAACTGGGATTTTTAGTACCGGTACTAGATGTTAAATTTCAACCAGAGAGGTTTGAGTACCGGTACTAGAAGTTGAGTACTGGTACTAGGCCCCGATTTTGTAGCAGTTTGGTCTGTAATTTGTGTTTTTAAGTAATGGCATTCATGTACTTTCACTCCCATTCTCTTGTAATCCTAAGGGGGTATAAATACCACATTTTGCAGCTGGTTTGTCTCTCTCCCACTTAGCTTTAGGGGGCTCTCTTAGTTTTCTAGGGTTTTCTTAGTTTTAGCTCTTAGTTTAGGAATAGTTTTAGGAGTATATTAGTTTTCCTTCAAGTTTCTTAAGCTTTCATGTAATGTAACTTAGTTTGTAGCTTTGTAAACCTTGTTTCTCTATATTTCAAGCAATTTATAGTATTTATTTCTTGTTCTTGCATTTACTTCTTGTTTTCTAGCTTTAATGGAGTTCTAAACTTCCAAGGTAGGATTCGAACGATGGAAACCCATCATCAACCAAGGTAACAATACTCTCTCATTCATTTATGCTTATATGAAAGTTGTATGATAGGAAATACTCACTACCTCTGCTTGACATCTAGTTTGGCATCTTCTTGACTACTTGTAGACAAGCTATGCTTGGCATATGTAGTGCTTGAACCTTATATGCACTCTAGGTGTTTGATAAAATGTCTAAGTGAGCATTTACTATCATTCTCCTATCTTTTTTTGTTTCGAATGCTTCTAAAGTTAAATCTTCCATCAAAGACCATTTTCCAATGGATCCAAGATGAGAACTCTAATGAGAGACGCTTGTTGCTTGGTTGTGGATGAGTGGAAATCCTAGAATCCTACCATTTACTTTTATTGCTTTAATTTAGTTAATTCTCTACAATCACCACTCAACAATCAAAGCCCCCATGATTTTACACTTTATTTTACATTCATTGGTTAGCAAAACCTAAGGATCATTTAGACCAGTTCCACTCCTCGTGGAGATGACCTGAGGACTCCCTCAGTATTTATTATGCTTGGCGATATTCACATTCCTACGCTTGGGAGTTAATTGAGCACACTTACCGAGGACAAACAGTAATATCAGGTCTAGTACATAGCATAGCATACATAAGACTCCCCACAACAGATGCATAAGGGATCTTACTCATATGCTCTCTCTCCTGATCTGTCTTTGGAGACATATCCTTGGAGAGATGAATTCCATGTCTAAAGGGAAGCAAACCCCTTTTGGAATTCTCCATCTTGAACCTCTTCAGTATCTTATCTATGTACATGGATTGTAAGAGACCAAGCAACCTCTTAGATCTATCTCTATAGATCTTTATACCCAGTATATAGGTCGCTTCTCCCAAATCCTTCATGGAGAAGTTACTAGAAAGCCAAAGCTTTACAGATGAGATCATTCCTGTATCATTCCCAATGATAAGGATATCATCCACATATAGGATAAGAAAAGTGACTGCACTCCCACTAACCTTCTTATACACACATGGTTCATCCATATTCTGAGTAAAGCCAAACGATTTGACCGCTTCATTGAATCGGATGTTCCAGCTTCGAGAAGCTTGCTTTAGTCCATAAATAGACCGCTGTAGTTTGCATACCTTATGGTCCTCACCACTGGATATAAAGCCCTTAGGCTGTTCCATATAAAGATCTTCCTCAATGTTTCCATTTAGGAAGGCGGTCTTTACATCCATTTGACATATCTCATAGTCATAGTATGCTGCTATAGCTAGCAAGATCCTAATGGATTTCAGCATGGCTACCGGCGAAAAAGTATCCTCATAATCAACACCTTCTTTTTGATTATACCCTTTTGCCACTAGCCTAGCTTTGTAGGTCTCTACCTTTCCATCTGAGCCTATCTTCCTTTTATAAATCCATTTACAGCCTATAGGTACTATACCATCAGGTGGATTTACTAAAGTCCAGACTTTATTGGAATACATTGAATCCATTTCAGATTGCATGGCCTCTTGCCATCTACTCGAGTTGATGTCCAACATCGCTTCTTCGTAAGTGGTAGGATCATCTGGATGTTCCTTGTCGCCAAGTAACAATTCCTCACTAAAATCATGGAGATACCCATATCTCACAAGAGGAGCAGATATTCTACCAGATCTACAAAGTGGTGGTGTAACAGTAGGAACTGCCTCAACAGGGGCAGGTGTGGTATCAGTGTTGGTTTGCATACTCTCGGATAATTCCTCGAGATCTATCAACTGACCTTTGCCTCCTTCTTGTATGAAATCTCTTTCAAGAAAGACATCAAATTTACTAACAAAGACTTTCTCTTCGCTAGTGTGATAGAAGTAGTATCCCAAAGACTCTTTTGGGTACCCTACAAACCTACACTTGTCTGACCTTGCTTCCAGTTTTGTTGCATTTTGGTTCTTAACATATGCAACGCAACCCCAAACCCTTAGATGCTTTAGGCTTGGTTTCTTCCCATACCATATCTCATAGGGTGTTTTAGGAACAGATTTGGAAGGAACCCTATTTAATAGATAAGCGGCAGTTTCTAATGCATATCCCCAGAAGGATATTGGCATATCAGTGTAACTCAGCATCGATCGTACCATGTCCATCAAAGTACGATTTCTCCTTTCAGATACACCATTCAGCTGAGGTGTACCAGGAGGAGTCCACTGTGATAATATGCCAGCCTCAGTCAGATGGTCTAAAAACTCAGTGGTTAAGTATTCTCCTCCTCAATCTGATCGAAGAGCTTTAATACTTTTGCCAGTTTGTTTCTCTACTTCAGCTCTGAATTCTTTGAACTTTTCAAAAGATTCAGACTTGTGTTTCATAAGATACACAGTCCCCAATCGTGAGTGATCATCGGTAAAGGTAATAAAGTAGGTGAAACCACCCCTGGCAACCTTATTTAAAGGTCCACATACATCAGAATGTATCAGCCCCAGTATGTCTCCTGCCCTCTCACTGTGACCATTAAAGGACGATTTGGTCATTTTACCCATGAGACAAGGTTCACAAGTAGGTAAGGGTACAAGTACATATGAGCCCAGTTGCCCATCCTTTCCTAACTTGTTGATCCTCTCCTCACTAACATGACGTAATCTCAAATGCCATACATAGGTTGAGTCTTTCTCATCTCGAGGTCTTTTATGCCTCTTGGCATCACGTCTATCCTCTAAGCAGTTCACACTACCATCCATGTTTAAGAAATATAAACCATTTAAATATATGCCAGAACCAACAGATTTATTCCCAAAAGAAATAGTACAACTATCCCTATTGAAAACAAATTCATAGTCAGAACAAGTTAAGGTTGAAACCGAAATAATGTTTCTGACTATTCCTGGCATAAATAAACAGTTTTCTAATTTCATAACATGTCCAGATGGAAGGTTTAAGTCACAAGTCCCAACAGCTAATGCAGCAACGCTTGCTCCATTTCCCACTTGAAGGGAAACTTGATCTTGACTTAATTTTCTGCTTTCTCTTAGTTCTTTAATATTTTTACATATATGAGAACTAGCACCGGTATCTAATACCCAAGAGGAAGCATCGCTTAGTGATAGATAAAATCCTGAATTAGGAACTCTTCCAAATTCTATAAGCCTCTTATCTTTACAAGGTTCAGTCAAACAGTAGTCATTTTCAAATATTTGTGTGAGTATAACTATTATAATATCTACAAAATAAGTAATAGATTATTAAAATATTTCATTTAAAATACCATAATAACTTGGTCTTTAGTTTTATGGTGTCTCCCACTATTTTATCAAATCCCATACACCCTCTATAAGATTTGAGAATTCAGGACAGAATTCTTGATGGGGATTGGGGTCCCATTTGAACTAGTGGACCTCACATAATAGGTTCTTGGACCACTAATCCAAAGGGGTGGATAACTCTTACCCAATGCTTCTCAAGCAATTTCCAACCTTCCTTTAGCCACTAAATTGCAGTATCCTCACATAATAGGTTCTTGGATAGTGCTCTTTAGTTAAATCACACCTACCATTCACATGAGTATGGTCAATTAAATGTTGCATCCCTCACATAATAGGTTCTTGGAATGCCCCATTATCGCACCTCATGATATCCAATATGTAACAAGCTAGTATAAACCCTCAGAATGAATGTGTTCCCGCATATCTGCAGCCAAACACATCCACCACAAGAATCCTCCTATCTTGTAATGGTAGGAGGCTAGGATAAAGCACTCGTATGCCTCTTCCTTACAATTTAAATTTGAAAACGAGGGGTTTTAGGTCTCATCAGAGTTAAACATACATTGCATGCATACATATATCACATATATAAATTTATTAACCATTCTTTATTATTAGTGCAATAATGATACTCCCACTATCCATAAAGGAAAAGGACACTATCATTAAGGACATATAATAATATGGTTAATGGGCCCCCTAAAACATACATCTAGCATATATATGGGCCTTATGGAAAGTTTATGGAATTTTAAGGTTGGGCCCAACTAGAGCCATTAGCTGAGCCCTAGGTCTAAAGTGGGTTATGTGATCGCAATTTTGACCCGTAACTATTACATAAAAGAAAAGAACTTCTTAAGGTCTTCTCTTTGTCCTCCCACTGCTCCATGTATCCTCGGGTCCACCACGTACCTTCTCGATCTTCAAAGTACATTTAAAATAAACAAAGAAAGGGTATAAAGGAATAGGGGAATACATTAGGGAGAAAAGGGAGAAGGCATGCAAGCCTTAATTAAAATTACATCACCAAAATTTAACAACTTAAATTTACAACCCATAAAAGAAAACACATCTCATGCGGCCAATCACATCTCATTTTAATTGGTCTTTTAAGTCCATAACTTTCCATTTATTATACAATCTAATTGCATAATATAAAGCAATCAAAGGAACAAAAAATAAATGGCAATGACATGTATTTAAAATTAAAGTAACACTTTACTTTTAGTGTTTTCTTAAAACACCAAGAATCTGCCCGCTGTTTTGTAATAATTATTTGCACCTTTTAAAACAGCTTTTAAAATACAAGAACACTTCATTTCACTAGGATTTTCAGTGTTCTTTCCAATGGCAGGGGTCTCGTTAAGTGATTCCAACGTTTGATTTCACTTTAAAGTGTTTTGCGACTTCAACTCCAAATTTGGACAGATTTGAGTATCGGTCGCAAAATACTTAGTGCGGCTATCTAAAAGTGAAACTAAATTATGGGAACCCTTCCTATAACTAGTTAAGACCTTATATTAGTGAAGTCGATAGGTGGCCTGTTGAAAAAATCAATAAAAACCATTTTTAAAGATTTTACAAACTGACAGTGTTGCTGTCCAGAAATGGCAGCACACTGTTTTAGCTTTATAACTCTTATAAAACTTATCCAATTAATATTATTTCGTGCACTAACTATTAGGACACTTAAATATATTAATGTAGATGACCCCCATGCAATTTAATCGAATTAAAAAGCTAAAACAACTCTTGTTTAATTCCAAAATTCTCAAAATGGCAATTAGGGTTTCCAAAATCCTAATTTCACTTTAATTCTATTTTCTTCTCTTTTGAATTACAAAACCTTTTTCAAACAATTTTATAATTATGAAAATCATGTAATATTCATTATGTGAAGAGATAGAACCATCATGAAGCCACTAAGTGGCCGTGACACACTAGGGTTAGGAAACCCTAGTGTGGCCGTGAGCTTATAGAGAATTAGGGTTTTAGGGTTTTTCAATTTTGATCATATAAAAGTGCAAGAGTCAAATATAATCAAAATGAATATTTAGGATTTCTTAAACCCTAAAATATAGTCATCATATTACAAACTTTCCTATTTCATAATGAATCTAAATATCACAAGCTTTGACTATCAAAGAAAGCATAAAATTAGAATCCTTTTTGAAATAGGAAACTTTCCTTATCATCTTAGAGTTTCTAAAACTCTAAATTTCCAGCCACCATTTAATTAATTATAACATTAATTAATTCCTAGGTTAACTAGGATTTACCTAATTTGTATCACATAACAATTAGGTAAGACTACACCCAATGGGAAACTATTCAAATTTGAAATTCCTAGTTAAACTAGGTTTCCTATTATGACTAGGGTTACTAAAATGATGGAGACTCATCATCCATTAATCATGGCCATCCAATCTTAGGGTCCCTAAAATAAATGGCCTAGATTAATTAATGTTATGAGACCCTAATGCAGCCCCATCACCCTAGTTGCCGTCACCTACCTCCTAAAGTCCACCATGGCCGAATTGCACTCAAGCTTGGGTTCTTACACCCATGGCCGAATGCCTCTAGGGTATTTACATTCTATATGCAGCCCCTAAATTCGTCCATCACTAGAGTATATTAAATACCTAGTTGCAAATAATCATAATTAAAACAAAACACATATAAAGGTTCAAAAACCCTTAGGGCCGAATTCATCATTGGGGTTTTCTCAAAACCTCAAATTAATTTAAACATTTTTAAACACATGCCAAGCTATGCCATTCATGATTCGAATCATAGGTTTGAGTTGGCTCTGATACCACTGAAAGAATACGCCATGGGAACGCAGCGGAAAGTAAACGATAAAAATTTTCCCATTGTATTCATCCAAGAATCGAACTCAAACTATAAAACGAATCTAAACAATTAAACAATACATGAATAAAAGCTTACTTGATGTTCCTTTGATGATTGTCCTCCAATCCTTTGATGTGAATCCTCGCAAAGCTTCAGCTCCAAAAATATGGAAGCCTCCCATGAAGTCCACACGAGCCTAAGACTCATTGAACTCCTTGATTTTTTTATTTTGATTATTAAACCCTAGGCCTATCCCTCTTATTTATAGACTCTCTCCTCTTTCAATGATGTTTGGTTACTAGTGCTAGCATGACCAAACATCATATTAGAATAGGTTTATCCTAGTTTAGTGTATCCTTAATCCTTTTAATTATTAACCCTTAATAATAAGGATTAAGCTCATAGTAGTGGCTCAATGATTCGGAATTCCTTAATCACTTAAGCTTTAATGTGTGTGACCTATTAGGTTCACCCCAACCTAGTAGTGGCTCGGGAACATCACATGTTTCCCAAAATAGAAACTTTCTATTTTTGGTTCAATTGAAACTATTCCAATTTTGTCCTCAATGATAACACTTATCATTAGGCCTACACTAGTCATGAGTGACATCTAGCAACATATCATGACGTGCCCTAGGTGTAGGTGAATATATGAATATAAATGAACCCTTCGTGTAATAGATAATCCTTCACCAAACAATGTCACGATTAAGTTATTTGGGTATGGATTCATGTCAAACCCTAACTTAATCCTGTGTTAGCCATTCACCAAAATATAAACTTAATTAGGTTAACCCATGAAAACACTTTTCCTTGGTTACCTTCTGCTTTGGCCAAAGACTTCATTGAGTTATTATTTGTGAATTAACTGTGACATTCTCCCTTTGATATTAAGGGTGGTGATCCCCTATTGCACACTCACCTATCTTCATATACAACTCACTAAAGCCAATGAGCACCGATTACATCCTCATGATTGAGGGTGTACAAGATACTATCAAACTCTAGTAATTCATACATAAGATAACCAGTGGTGTCTCAGGTATGAGGATTACAAATGTGACTATACACATGAGCAGCTTTTGACATTCAAATATATCTCCATGAGCTGTACTCATATTGGTCACGTTCAGTGTACTTGTTCTCTAACAAGCACCCACAGGTTTACTATAGTGTCTCTACACAGATGGCTTGAGACTCACCATCCTCCTAATGGAGCTAGTATAACCTGAGCTAATCTTAACGGTTTATTATCGCCCAAATAAATAAACCTATGATCAGGAACATATCTAGAATAGATGTTCTTGAGAATCATATGTCTCTCTATCTCAACACTTGAGATACAATTCTTTATCGTACTATTCAAGGACATTATCATGAACAGTTATAAATAACACAAGTTTACATGATAATATTAAAGCCATTTTATAGATGAATAAGATTCATACAAGAACATAAATGAAATTAAAGTTCCCTAATTACAACCTACTAATTGGTTTTAGGGCACACTTCTAACACAGCTATCGATAGAAGTTGGCTTCCGGTCTGCTAATTATGGAATCAAAAACGCCATATATCGATAGGTGTGTTGTGCGCTATCGATAAGTGACAGTCCCTGTTTGAATGTGAATTATAATAAATGGGATCTCTATCAATAGGCACTCGACCGCTATCGATAGAGATCTCGGAATTCCGAATCTTCAGTGTTATTTCTCTGTAAATACCTTGTCGAAGGGTATATTGGTCTTTTCCCTCTCTAGGGTTTGTGGGGCTATAAATAGTAAGCTATAAAGAGAGAAAAACATTCCCTTTTTGGCAGCTTTCCTTTTTTAGAATATTCTAGGATTTACACAGTTTTCTAGGCACTTTCTTAGGAACCAAACACCTTCAAACCTTCTCTAAAAGTCCTACAATCAAACTATGTGGCAGATGAGCGTTCAAGGATTGTCGATCTATCACATGGCCGGTTAGGTCTTATGGCGGTGGGGTTTGGAGAAGGATTTGGGTAAGGCTTTGTTTCCGTTTTGTAATAAATATTATTGAATGTTGGGATAGATTTGTATTCGCGGACTTTTGTTTATGAAATCAAATTTATCTTCAATTGTATTAGTTTTCTGTGATTGCTTTTACAATCGAATGCAAATGGTAATCTTGATAATGGATGATTGAGTATTTGAAAGTTTAATTGCTAGCAAAGGATATGCATTCTCATATGAGTATTGATAGTCTATGGCTTTTAGTTAGTCATCGAGTATTCAATCATTCATACTCTTTTTAGGCTAATCTAATCTTGTAGATTAGGTTTCCCATATCCCACATTGTAATAGCATTTTCTACTACAATCGGTGCATGCTTACCATAAATCCGATCGAACCCCATTGCCATTCTCCATATTTTTGATTTTATATACTTTCATTTAGTTTAATTATGCTTGCTAACAATTAAGGGAATCAACTAATCAATCAAATCAATCTTTGAATCTAAATCTCACTAGTTTAGAATCTTTTGAGCTATCTATTTGAATCAACCATCGTTCTCTGTGGAAGACCCGTACTCCCCTTATTACTACGAATTGAGGTTAATCATCTTTTGGGTGCGGTCTTATAATTATTAATGCCTTTTGATGATTCACTATTTTTTAAACCATCAAATTAATAGTTTAACTTACTTTGATTTGGAATATCACTTTGAGTTAGTTAAACTTGTTCCTTTGTTCTTTTGAACTTGATTCTTTATTGTCTATTTTAAGAAAAATCTTTTTCAAAAATAAGCATTGATTTAATAGAGGAAAAATACTTTGAAAGCTTTGAAATCTTATTACTTCCTCATTACTTATTATATATGTTGATTAAATTTGATGATTTAACTCTCTTTGAGCTTGGATATTTTGAGATTATAAAATTGCTATCTTACTCTTATTACTATCCTTGCTTATTGCATATGTTAATCAAAAGTTGGTATCAATTGGTATCTTCAACAATTGCTATTTCTTTGTATGAAAGGAAGAAAAAAGCTTTTGCAAAACTATGCAATTTTTTTGGGGGAGAAATGATTTTGTCATATTTCTTGAACTTTTGTTCTCTTCTTTGTTGTCTCTAATTGGTATCTTTTTTATAATGCCAAAGCGGTAGAAATATGCATAATCTTTGATATAATATTTGATATTATTTGTTATGCATAGTATTAATAAAATAAGCATGATGAAATGAATATGAATCTTCTATGGATTTGTTACCTACAATATGCTCATGATTAAATATTATTGGTTTCCTTTATTTATGCATATTGATAGGGGGAGCTACAAATCCTTAGTTGATATATTCACTCTCATATGCAATATTTTTCTCAATGATTGTCATTAACAAAAATGGGGAGATTGTTAGCCTTATAGCTTTCACTCTTGTTGGTTGATTTTGATGAGAACAATTATTGTATTGTGATTTTACTTGTTTTGCATCTTTTGTATATTTGCAAGTATTCTTGTGTATATTTGCAAGCATGACTTGTGGTAAAATTCATGATGATCTTTGTATTTTTGTATCATAAACTTATTCTTGCATTATGAATTTGTTTTACCTAAAATATGCATATGCTTTAAATGATAATCGTTAGCATCTTTATATGCATATTGTTAGGGGGAGCCACAAATCATTAATTGATTTATTTGTTTATTCAATTGTGCATATGAGTACTTTGTTATTCATTCTTGTTAATTGCTAAATATTATTGAGTGAATTTTTGACTAACCTTGTTGATTAATTGACATCATCCTATAGTTCTTATTTATCCATTATAGTATATATATGCTTATAAGAACAGTATTCAAGTTGTCAATTAAAAAAGGCTCAACCATCATTAAAGCTAAGCTCAAGTGTACTTGTTAAATATTCACCTTTGAGCATGGAGCAAAGAGCTACAACATTATTGAAGTCATAAATGAAGCCAAGCACAAGCCAAGCACAAGCCAAGCACAAGTGTTGAAGATTCTTTAAGCAGATCTCGCTTTTATTCTTGTGTAAGAGTGCTTAGGATTTATATTGTAAATCCCTCTTTAGGATGAACTACATTGGGTCAATTGACTATGACTTAAAGACCATAGGTTTTAACTTGGAAAATCACATTTTGGTCACAAAATTGTTTCAAACTCATAATGGGCTAAATAGACTCAAAGACAAAATGTTTTACACTTTTGTTTTGGCTTAAACACCTTTGAAAAACATTTTAAACTTGATTCAAAGTAATTGCTAGATAGGAGGATGATTTGAGATGGACTTAATGTGCCAAAGTTGATTTAAAAGTGTTGGAAGACATTTGAAAACTTTTGGAGTTATACAGTTTTTTGTTGACGAAAACTTCAAACTTCAAATGGTCATATCTCCGTCATCCGGACTCCGAATTAGTTGATCTTGGATGCCACAAAAAGCTTGAGAAGTCTAGGTTTTGAATAGGTAAGTTTCATCTCAAGCAAAAATTGGTATTAGTCAACTAATCACCCTTGTCTAGTCGACTAATCGCAGGCCAGTAGTTGTTTTCTGGAAAAATAAGCTTCTAGTCGACTAACACTTTGTCCTAGTCGTCTAAACACCTTGCCTAGTCGACTAACTGTGCCTGGGAACAAAATTTGCTTTGAATTTTAACTGACTAGTCGACTAATCACTTTTGCCTAGTCGACTAATGCTCCTGCAAATACAAAACGGCTAGTTTTTAATAACTCCAAACGGTCACATTTGTATGCCTAACGGCCATATTCTTTTTGGGGCTTATAAATATGAGTCTTGAATCAACTAATGTTCACACTCAATCATATTCCAACAGAGTTTACATCATTCTTGTGTGATTTAGTCAAAAATCATCATTCTCTTGAGCCAAAATTAGTTCATCCATTTGAGAGATACTTGTGAGAGCATATTTTGTAATCATCTACTCATCAAGGAGTTCTCTTGTTGTATTCTTATCTCATCCATTTGTAAATCTTGTGAGTGCTCTTTGTGAGCATTGGCCAAGCGTTCTTTGTGAAGCTTGAAAAAGTGTTCTTTGTGAGCACTAGTGGGTTCTTTGTGAACCATTGTTGAAGTTCTTTGTGAGCTTGAGGTAAGAGTCTTCCACCTGGGATAAAGAAGACTGTGTAAAGGATTCTCCACCTTGAAAGAGCTAATCCTCAGTGGATTGTTGGGAATCCTTGAGCTGGGTGCTTAAGGTGAGGAGTAGGCGGAGTCCGAACCTCGTTAAATTGCTGTGTTTGATCTCTCTATCTCTTTTCTCAGTTCAATTACTTGTTTATATATTTGTTTCATTAACTTAGTAATTGAACATTAATTTTGTTTGGTAATTATTTGCAAAAGTTTGTCATAAACCCTATTCACCCCCCTCTAGGGTTATCTACTTGGGACAACAATTGGTATCAGAGCAGGTGCTCTTTATTTTGTCTCTTAGAGCTAAAGATTTTTGCAAACTTGATTATTTGTTATTTGATAGAATGGATTTTCAAAATAATTTTTGTCTTGGTGAACATATTCATGTTTTTGATGAATCCACTTCTCCTAGATGTGTAAATGATTTTGATGACAAAGATTTTGATGATGAGCTATCTTATGAACAACTTCAATCTTTATGTGAAGAACTTTACAAGAAAAATAGTGCTTTGAACAAATCTCACAATCTTTTGAAGAATGACTTGTCATCTATTTCAAAAGAGAAAATGTCTCTTCAAATGCTAAATTTAACTTTAGTTAAAGAAATTAAGGATTTGAGAAACATTCCCTCTACATCAATTTCATCAAATGATTTTGAAAATTTGAAAAATGAGAATATCACTTTGAAAAGTAAAATTGAGAATCTTGAACAAAATTTGAAATTTTGTGAAAATGAAAAGATTTATTTGACAAAAGAAATAGATTCTTTGAAAAATGAAAAAGGTACTTCAAACATTGCTCATGTTTCAAAACCTAAAGAGCTACCTTTTGTTATCAATGCAAGATCCAAGTATATTCCTACTTGTCACAATTCTGGTGGTAAGGGACACATTCGTCCCAAATGCCCAATGCCTAAAGCCAACACTTTTATAGATAAAAGTCAAAGATATGGCTTGAAAAACAAACCTAGGAAAATTGTACACAAACCTATACATATTGATCATTCTCCTAGATTTATTCTCACTTGCCATCATTGTGGTAAAAAGGGACATATTAGACCAAAATGCTTTCATCTCTTGAGATACTATAGAAGGACTCCATATGATTATGGACCTTATGATAGTCATTGGTATGGGTCTATGCCTCCTAAGGTTGCCATGGAGCAACCAAATGTGAAAACTATTTGGGTTAGGAAGGATGATCCTATCTCACATAGTGTTTGATTCCATTAGTCTGAAATGACTATAAACTACCATGTGTCCGAAAGTGACATTAAAATACCTTGTATTAATTTATGATTGTTGATATCTCCTATTCATCATTGCATATTATCTCTTTATAATTCTTTGAGCATATATTTGATTTTGATGACTATTCTCTTGAATATGACTTTTTGGAAGAGAAATGTTAGTGTGCATAGATTAAGAATGAACTTGCCTTTGTTTGGTAAAGAAATGATGAAGTCATGCACTCAATCATTGATGATGGAGGATATTCACTATTTCAATCATGAGTGATGAAGATCACTAGTCAAGGAATCCACCATCAACTCATCAAAGATAAAGGAAATGGAATCAACCTTGTTTGGTAATTAGTATGAATATTTTTTAAAATTCTTGTTTATGATTCCTTCAATGTCATGTGGTTATAATTCTATTTGATAAATCATATGCTTGAAACTTGCTAGTCTTGATTGCAAGATGAAGAGAATAGATATGCAATGATTTAGGAGCTATAACCTTGTTTATTATTGGCTTATTGCTAAAAATGCTATTTTGGTGATTATTATTGTCATACATTTGTATTAGCATGATGATAAGAAGCAAATGTCATAAATGTATTGTTTATCTCTAAATAAGAGGTATTGGTGTTTATTGATGATATACATTTGCCTAATCTCTTGCTATATATGAATGGTTGATTTTTGAAGCTAAATCTTTTTGAAAATATTTTATTGCAAAAAGGGGAGATTTGTTTTCAAAATTACGCATTGTCTTAGCAATGCCATTTTTTTTAACTCTTAAAATTATATTTGTCTATTGCTAAAGATAATATTTTGATGATTCATTTTGATATTCATTTGTCTTAGTATGATTGAACATAACTTGAACCAATTGGCATAAATACATTCAATGTCTATATAATTCTTAATGCCTTTTGATGATTCACTCTTTTTTAAACCATCAAGTTAATAGTTTAACTTACTTTGATTTTGAATATCACTTTGAGTTAGTTAAACTTGTTCCCTTATTCTTTTGAACTTGATTCTTTATTGTCTATTTTATGAAAAATCTTTTTCAAAAATAAGCATTGATTTAAAAGAGGAAAAATACTTTGAAAGCTTTGAAATCTTATTGCTTCCTCATTACTTATTATATATGTTGATTAAATTTGATGATTTAACTCTATTTGAGCTTGGATATTTTGAGATTATAAAATTGCTATCTTACTCTTGTTACTATCCTTGCTTATTGCATATGTTAATAAAAAATTGGTATCAATTGGTATTTCTTTGTATAAAAAGAAGAAAAATTCCTTCGCAAAACTATGCATTTTTTTGGGGGGAGAAATGATTTTGTCATATTTCTTGAACTTTTGTTCTCTTCTTTGTTGCCTCTAATTGGTATCTTTTTGGTAATGCCAAAGGGGGAGAAATATGCATAATCTTTGATATAATATTTGATATTATTTGTTATGCATAGTATTAATAAAATAAGCATGATGAAATGAATATGAATCTTATATGGATTTGTTACCTACAATATGCTCATGATTAAATATTATTGGTATCCTTTATTTATGCATATTGATAGGGGGAGCTACAAATCCTTAGTTGATATATTCACTCTCATATACAATATTTTACTCAATGATTGTCAACAACAAAAAGGGGAAGATTGTTAGCCTTATGGATTTCACCATTGTTGGTTGATTTTGATGATAACAATCATTGTATTGTGATTTTACTTGATTTGCATCTTTTGTATATTTGCAAGTATTCTTGTGTATATTTGCAAGCATGAATTGTGGTAAAATTCATGATGATCTTTGTATCTTTGTATCATGAACTTATTCTTGCATTATGAATTTGTTTTACCTAAAATATGCATATGCTTTAAATGATAATTTTTAGCATCTTTATATGCATATTGTTAGGGGGAGCCACAAATCATTAATTGATTTATTTGTTTATTCAATTGTGCATATGAATACTTTGTTATTCACTCTTGTTAATTGCTAAATATTATTGAGTGAGTATTTGATTAACTTTGTTGATTAATTGACATCATCCTATAGTTCTTATTTATCCATTATAGTATATATATACTTATAAGAATAGTATTCAAGTTGTCAATTAAAGAAGGCTCAACCATTATTAAAGCTAAGCTCAAGTGTACTTGTTAAATATTCACCTTTGAGCATGGAGCAAAGAGCTACAACATTATTGAAGTCATAAATGAAGCCTAGCACAAGCATAGCACAAGCCAAGCACAAGTGTTGAAGATTCTTTATGAAGATCTCGTTTTTAGTCTTGTGTAAGAGTGATTAGGATTTATATTGTAAATCTCTCTTTATGATGAACTACATTGGCTCAATTGATTATGACTTAAAGACCATATGTTTTAGCTTGGAAAATCACATTTTGGTCACAAAATTGTTTCAAACTCATAATGGGCTAAATAGACTCAAAGACAAAATGTTTTAAACTTTTTGTTTTGGCTTACACACCTTTTAAAAACATTTTAAACTTCGTTCAAAGTAATTGCTTGATATGAGAATGATTTGAGGTGGACTTAATGTGCTAAAGTTGATTTAAAAGTGTTGGAAGGCATTGGAAAACTTTTGGAGTTATGCAGTTTTTTGTTGACGAAAACTTCCAACTTCAAATAGCCATATCTCCCTCATCTGGACTCCGAATTAATTGATCTTGGATGCCATGGAAAGCTTGAGAAGTCTAGTTTTTGAATATGTAAATTTCATCTCAAGCAAAAATTGGGATTAGTTGACTAATCACCCTTGTCTAGTCGACTAATCGTAGGCCAGTAGCTGTTTTCTGAAAAAAATAAGCTTCTAGTCGACTAACACTTTGTCCTAGTCGACTAAACACCTTCTTAGTTGACTAAACACCTTGCCTAGTCGACTAACCGTGCCTGGGAACAAAAATTTCTTTGAATTTTAACTAAGTAGTCGACTAATCACTTTTGCCTAGTCGACTAATGCTCCTGCAAATACAAAACTGCTAGTTTTTAACAAATCCAAATAGTCACATTTGTATGCCTAACGGCCATATTCTTATTGGGACTTATAAATACTCATCATATGAGTCTTGAATCAACTAATGATCACACTTAATCATATTCCAGCATAGTTTACATCATTCTTATGTGATTTAGTCAAAAATCATCATTCTCTTGAGCCAAAATTAGTTCATACATTTGAAAGATACTAGTGAGAGCATATTTTTTAATCATCTACTCATCAATGAGTTCTCTTGTTGTATTCATATCTCATCCATTTATAAATCTTGTGAGTGCTCTTTGTGAGCATTGGCCAAGCGTTCTTTGTGAAGCTTGAAGAAGTGTTCTTTGTGAGCACTAGTGGGTTCTTTGTGAACCATTGTTGTGAGCTTGTGGTAAGAGTCTTCCACCTGGGATAAAGAAGACTGTTTAAAGGTTTCTCCACCTTGAAGGAGCTAATCCTTAGTGGATTGTTAGGAATCCTTGAGCTGGATGCTTAAGGCGAGGAGTAGGAGGAGTCCGAACCTCGTTAAATCGCTGTGTTTGATCTTTCTATCTCTTCTCTTATTTCAATTACTTGTTTATATATTTGTTTCATTAACTTAGTAATTAAACATTAATTTTGTTTGGTAATTATTTGTAAAAGTTTGCCATAAACCCTATTCACCCCCCTCTAGTGTTATATATTTGGGACAACATATATAATTGAATATATATACGACAAGTAATACCTTCTAATTAATATAATATAAAATAAATATGCTCTTTAGGATTGGTTTTAGGGCATATCTCCAACAATCTCCCACTTGCACTAAAAGTCAATCATCATAGTATCGTATACTAGTCTTCGTAAGACAAGGCTTCTAACACTCACAAGGTGTTATGGCAAAGAAAATTCTATGCAAACAAACTTTGCATATTATTATTTTCAATAATGGTATTTAAACTAAAATTTTGCTGCCAACTCTGATGTTCTAGTAAATGAGACCTAAGATCTCGAAAGAGAATAGTATCTACTAGACATTCCTTTATGCAATTTGTAAATGGTATTCCAAAAATTTCTTTAGATAAGTATCTCATTCTTAAACCCTTTAAGAATATACTTGTTTCTATTTAGAATCACTATTCTGAATCAATAATCAATATCTGCTAACAACTACTTGTAACTTTTATGATATTGATTTGAGTACATAATTTATTAATATTTATATGAGTCTCATATTTTTCAAATATCTTGCTCATATATATAATTCCCACAAAATCTAATTTTAAAGGATTTGAATTCTTATAAGTTTATAGAATTCATATTACTACACTAGTGTTTTTAAAGTATGTACTTTATAAAGAATGATAAGAATAATTTGATGACATTATGCTCCCACTGGCCCCTTTTAAAACAAGGTAGTTCATGCATTAAACTTTTTAATAACATAAATTTCATTTTCTATGTTTTAATAAGGCATGGTTCTTAACCATTGTGAAAACGTTGTTTTTTCTAATAACTCTTCATTTAAGAAAAACATGCTTTTAAAGTTTATTTGAAATATCTCATAATCCAAATAACCTTTGATTATTTTGTTTGACATATTTAAGGTCCCTTAGTGATATTGATAATTCAAACTAAAATAAGGTTTATACATTTTATGTATTGTCCCTTTTATTCTCCTTATTAAATAAGGTGATTGGTTCATATTAATTAATAAATCGAAATTCATTTATTAATATGAACCTGTATAGTTGAATTATCATATCCATTTATTCATTTTGTTTATAAAGAATAAAGAACTTTAAATCAATTTCCAGGCAAAATATAAAATATCGAATATTATAGATAAACTGGTTTAAATAAATAAAGTACTCAAAACCAAATAAAACTTCAAAAATGAAGTATTTATTACAACTGGCAATAAAAATAAAAGTTCCTTAAAGTCTAAATAAAGTGATCAAGAATCAAGCTAAAATGTCGAAGGCAGCAACTCTTGATCCTTTCCAAACATAGTAAGCTGATCTCTACTCGACCTTTTGCTTCCCTTTGTCTCCTACATACTAATTCATAATTAGCAAATGAATAATAAATAGGACGTACCATTAGAAGACCCAGTCTTCAAGTACTCCTTGCAATTTCATTTCCAGTGACTAGTCTTGCCACGGTGGAAACACTTTCCTTTCGTATCCTTCTTCTTTACTCCTCCTTTTGGCTTATGATTGGACTCCTTATTCTTCTTTACCTTGCCCTTAGGCTTGGTTTTAGAAGTTGAGGCCCCATCGATTGCCAAAACATTTCCTTTGGAATCCTTTTTCAAGGTTTCCTCAGCATTTATCAACATACTCATCAAATCAGTTAAAATAACTTTATCATTCACATCAGACATGTGAAAATTCATGATGAATTGTTTGAAGGTTAGAGGAAGTGAATGAAGCAGAATATCAGTTTTCATTTCTGAAGTGATCTCGACACCTAGATCATGAAGAGTGTGGATGTTTCGGATCATCTTGAGGCAGTGCTCATTAACTGATGTCCCTTCCACCATCTTACTTGAGAAGAATTCACCAACATTATTGTACCTTACAATCATGCTTTGCGACTCATACAACTCCTTCAGAATTAGGAGGATAGCATATGCACTGTCATTGACCTCATATTGTCTTTGCAGCTTATTGGTCATTGATGCCATCATATAGCATCTCAACTGCACATCATCCTCAAGCCACTTGTTATAAGTGACTCTCTCTTCTTCAGATGCCCCCTTAGGCAAAGCATTGGGGAGCATGGATTTGACGATATAGTCAATCTTATCAACGACTAAAACAATTTTCAGGTTTCTAATCCAGTCATTGAAATTCGGACCAGTCAAATGGTTGTCATCAAGAATTCTAGATAGTAGGTTTAGTGGAGCCATCCACAACATAAAATAATAAAGGTGAATTTCATATTATCTAAACCATAAATACCTTTTGGTTTCTAAGTTTTATAGTACCTCCCACTATTTTATTCAAATCTCATATACCCTTTATTAATGAGATTCGAGAATTTCAGCATAGAATTTCCTTAGCGGGGATTGGGGTCCCATCAAGGATTAGTAATCCTCACATAATAGGTTCTTGGAAACTAATTTTGATGAGTGGATAACACTTTATCCTAATGCTTCTAAAAGCAAGTTCCAATTTTCCTTTAGCCTCTAAACTATAGTATCCTCACATAATAGGTTCTTGGATAGTACATTTAGTTAAGTCACACCCACCATTCACATAAGTATGGTCAATTGAATGTTACATCCCTCACATAATAGGTTCTTGGGATGCACACCATTTTTGCATCTTATGATATCCAATATTAAATAAGATAAGGTGAATCCTTAAAATGGATATGTTCCCGCATATCTGCAGCCAAACATAACCATTGAAAGAATTTTCTTACCTTATAATGGTGGGAGGCTAGGATAAGGCTCATACCTCTCCCTTACAACTTAATTTTGAAAAATGAAGGGTTTTGTAAAAGGTCTCATTTTTAACATAAACATACATCACATGCATCACATAAACATATCTAGCATACATATAAAAATTTAGACCAAGCTTTATTATTAGTTCTTGATTATCCTCCCACTGTCCTTCTAGAGGTTATGGTGGATTCATCTTGAACATATAATAAATTAGGTTAAGGCCCTAACTAGCATACAGAACATATATTAATGGCCCTTGGATTGATTATGGACTTTTAAGATGGGTTCAAACTTTGAGGCAAAAAGATGAGCCCTAGGTCTATAGTGAAGGTTAGGTGATCGTAATTAAAAACTGTGTAATTAATACATAGTGAGAACCAAGTCTTCTTAAGACCTTGAAGTCCCAGCCAAGTCCTTCTTAAATCCTCGTTTTTCCTCTAGAACAAAACTCCATCATGAACCTCGGGTCCACCACTCGCCTTCTTGAATCGAAAATTACATTTAAAATAAAAGATAGAAGGGGATTAAGGAGATAGGGGATACATAGGGATATAGAGGGAAAGAAGCATGCAAGCCCCAAATTAATTACATCACCACATTTAAACTACTTTAAATAAAACCCAAAATAAACCATACACATCTAATGCGGCCAATCACATCTCATTTAATTGGTCTTAAGTCCATAATCATCCATAAACATTTATACAACTACTTTGTATAAACATAAGCAACAAAAAGAAAAGGCAATGATGACAATGGCATATAATTAATTAAAGTCAATCTATTATTATCTCATAATAATTAAAGCTATTATTATTATCTTATAATAATAATATAATCCCTTTAATCTTATTAAAAGAGTTTCATCATATCTCATATGACAGTACTAGTTTCTTTCAAATAAGTAAAACACCTAATTCAAACAAATATGGTTTTAAATATATATAAATTATTTTTGAGAAATTATTCTCACAATTCCTATCATGCATTTAACATTTAACACTTTAATATGCCTAATAGATTAATCAACATTAACCAATAGTGGTGGAATTAAATAATAACTCAAAAACAAAAATTCTATGAAAGAGACAATTTCTGTTTCTCAACAAAAACTGGAATTCAGCTACTGTTTTGGGACTAAACTTTTCTATATTAAAACTTACTTTTAAAATGTGAGAATACTCTATTTCATAAGGATTTTCAGTCCTCTTTCAAATGGCATAGGTCTCATTTAGTGATTCCAGCGTTTGGTATCACTTTAAAGCATTTTGTGACACTTACTCCACACCTTGGCAGATTCTAGAATTTGCTCACAAATGGCTTTAAGTGGCCTAACATAAAATGAACTAAGTCATGGGAGCACTTCAATTCACTAGGTTTTTCAGTCCTCTATCCAATGGCAGGGGTCTCAACACTTGATTCCAACGTTTAGTATCAATTCAAGGCCTTTTGCGATAGAGAGTCAGAATTTTCAGATTTGACTCTTAATCACCAAAACTTTAGTATGGCTAAACTAGGTCATAATAAGTCATGAGAACTATTCCTAAACTTAGTAAGACCTTATATTAATGAAGTTGATAGGTGGCTAGCTTTGAAAACCTTAGAAAATATTTTTCATAGATTTTACAAAAGCTACATAGTTGCTGCACAGAAAAATAGCAACCTTGTTTTAATTTTAAAATGATTTTAAAATTAATCCATGCAACATACAATCATGCCAAAACACTTTCAACATGTTTATATACTATTAAGAAACAAACCTAAATGTTTTTAAACAATTAAAAACATTAATTCATCACATGAATTACTCAATCTCTCAAGAACACTAAAAAAGTTTTTATAAAACAATTTTCATCAAACCTACTTGTTCTTCATTTTTAATTTTCAAAAACAATAAAATTATTATTAAGGACTTCATAAACAATTTATAAAACATATGAAGAACATAAGGCATGAAAATAAAATAAAAACAAATGGCCATTAGGGTTCAAAAACCCATGGCTGAGAGTTAGAGAGAGAGAGAAAGTTAAATTAGGGTTTAGGGCTAGGGTTAGTGTTTTTCAACCTTACCTAATCCATTCAATTTAGGGTTTCCCTAAACTCTAAACAAGTTGCCAAATTTCCTAAAAATCCAAATCATTCAAAAATAGGAACGAATCAAATCAAAATAAGAAACTTTCCTAAACTTGAATAATTTCAAAAAAGGAAATTGGGGATTTCAAGATTTGGCAATTAGGGTTTCTAATTCCAAAACAAAAAATTTCCCTAATGTGATTTAGGGTTTCCTAAACCTAAAACCATCCACCATGTATCATCCAATTAGGGTTTTGTTAGAACCCTAAATGTCCATTGTTACACATATAACAAAGCTCCATTAATATTCGAATTTAAACAATTTTAAATCAATAATTGCATGCATCAAGAATCAATTTAAAACAATTTTTAAATCATAAAAGAATTATGCAAGAACCATCTAGGGTTACTAAACCCTAGTAGCCGAAACCTAAAGGGTGGGAAACCCTCATGGCCGTGAACCCCATTAGGGTTTTCTCAAACCCCAAATGCCAATAAAACTCAATTTTCTAAAAATCAAGCCTTTTGTTCTTATTTCCAAAATCAAGAACTTCATCCATTTAATCCTAGGGTTTCTAAAACTCCAAGATTCAACCATGGATATTCATGAATGCGTTTCTAAAACCCAAAACATAAATAACTCTAATAAAGAACCAACTAGGGTTCATGAAACCGTAGTGGCCGAAATAGAGAGAGAGAGAGGGCCGAACCTTGTTGGGGTGTTTCGATCATCAACCAAGCTTCAAAACATGATGAGGAACAAACCCCAACACTCAAATCATGTAGGAGATAAACCCTAGGTCTGAAAATTCCATGAGGGTTTTTATCAAACCCTAAATAATCAAACACAAAGGGGGCCAAATCCCTTAAGGCTGAACCCTATAGGGGCTATTCCCACATGAACTGAATCCTATATAGGGTTAGAAACAAACCCTAAATACCATATAAAACAAAACAAGAATCAAAACAAAAAAGGTTCATGAAGAACCTCTCATGGCCGAATTCTTTATGGGTGTATAAACCCTTAAAACTTCGATTTTAATTAATTAATCCATGCATGCCATCATCAAACTCATGACCATGCTTGATTTGGCTCTGATTCCACTGAAAGGTAATCAATAATCTGGATTCGCAGTGGAAGTTAAGCAATAAAATTTTTTAAAGAACTGAATCCATCATCGAAATCCAGTAAGGATTCGAATAGGTTTAGGGTCATAAGAATATAAAACAAGAATGTATATTTAATAAATTAAATCATACCTACTGTAGACATCCATTTTTTACCATGGGAAGGGTCGTTAATGGTTGCCTGTGATTTGAGGTGAAATAGGGTGTCAAAACCCTAAGTTGTCTGTTTTACCCTTATGAGCAGTTAGATAGAGGTCATTATTGCATGTAGGTTTTTAGGTTAGATTGAGTCGGTTCTTCTTGCATTTAGTTTTTAGAGAGTTTAGGAACATCCCTGCTAAATTTCATGGCATTCTGAGTTAGGCTTGATGGGAAATAAAGCCTTTTGTGACTTGAAAGGCAGTACTGTCCTTTGAATCACAAAAGCTCTGAATGATTGTCGATCTTGTCTCGAATGGTCTCAAGGCTTTGGCATAGATATTTAAAGTGTGTTTGGTAGCTAAGTTGATTAGTGGCAAGGTCTGTGGAGTCTTCTGGCTCGTGTTTGGCTCTTGAGGCTCAAAAGGCCCTTTCAAGCTCATATTAGGGTTTCGACCGGGAATGACAAGGATTCGATCTTTTTATCAAATCAAAGCCTTCAAAGGCTTCAAAACACTTTCTTAAAATGTTTTAAAACTTGTTTCGAGAAGAAGAAATGATTTCGAGAGCGATTGGTTAGCAAATTTCAAAACCCTAATTTGGGCCCGGCATGCCCTAAACAGCTAATCGGTCGAATTTTCCCTAAACATTTGACTTTGGTCAATTAATTTTCACTTCAAACACTTATTAAAACATAGATAATCGAATCACGATCGTTTCGGCGCTTGAATCGTCGAATTTGGACTTAAAACGGGCTCGAAAAGCCGAAAAAAGCCAAAACCGGGTCGAAACGAGCTGAGATAGGCCCATATAGGGCAAAATTGGGTCGATGACCATCCCCCAAGGGACGGACAACCGTCCATGAGGGACGACCAACCGTCCCAAGGAGGATGGTCATCCGAGCTTCATGCCTCCAGTTGCTATTTTTCAGTCTCTCTCCTGTCTGGGACTCTTCCAAGTGCTTGCCATGTGTCCAATTAGGCCTTGGGGACTTTGGGAAAAATTAAAAGACCTTGAAAGGCTGATTTGTCACCCTTGGATCATTTCTAAGAGATTCAAACTCAGCCATTGATCAATTTCAGGCTTCCCTATAAATAGAGAGCCCTGAAATCAGTTTTAACACAATACATAAGACATTTAAAGAGCCAAATTGGTAGAGTAAAGCCTCAAGGCATTACACCAACCCTCTAAGCAACTTTAGTTTCATCATTGAAGTCCTTGGAGTCCTTGGAGTTTGAAGAAAAGGCTTGGAGCAAGAGAGAAAGAAGCAAAAAAGGTTAGTATAATTGTGGGGTTTATTTTAAAGTTTTGTTGTTGTTGTTGTTGTTGTTGTTCTTCTTCTTCTTCTTCTTCTTCTTCTTCTTCTTCTTCTTCTATGTTCATATCATGGTAGGGATGGGTACCTAAGTTGGGTATTCAAAGGTTAGGATTAGTTGCATATAGGATAGTTAATATGTAATTTTTTTTTTTTTGGTTCATAAGATTTGCATATAAAAATGGATTGTGTAGAGTAGTTCTTGCATATAGGGTTTTAGTTTCTATTTAATATACATGTTAGCATTTTTAGTATTTTTGAGTGAACTAATAATGGTTTTAAAGCCATTTAAGGTGTGTATTCAAATCTGCCCAGATTTGAATAGCCACTTTAATGTGACTTAATCACCATTATTAATCCACTTTTTGCATAATTTTACATATGGTAATATTAGTATATCATGATAAGTTGCATATTAGATCATTTATACATCTTTTTATTCATTATTTTCTTGAGTTTTCATTCATTTTAGAATCACTTTCAAATCTGTCCAAGGTTTAAAAGTGACTTTTAAATGGATTAAAAATCATTTTTAGGATCCAAACTAACATAGAAACATGCCTAGGTTCACATAGATAACTTAGATTGCATTTAGGACATTTTTCATGCATTGATTATATTCTTTAGTGCATTTTTTATGTATTTTCCAGAAATTCCAGCATGCATAATGTTAGTATATTAGGGGTTTAGACTAACCTAGGACTAGTTAGAGACTCTAGAATTAGGGGGATTACTTGACCCCGCTTAGGACTCTCCTTTGTTGTAAGAATTACAATAGAAATAGAGTTCTATTTTGTTTATGAATCTACTTCAAGAAAGATTCTAAAAGTCATTTGAAAGTATTCAAAATGGAATGAAATTTCATCCTTCATGAAAAAGTGTTTTGATCAAATTCAAACTCTCGAAGTTAGAGTCCTAGATAAGATGGAATTCTTTCGATTATGTGGTTCATTACAATAGGAGAGTTCTAAGTAATCGAACTACGTGGACTTTTATTCTTATCAAGAAATTGGTAAGGTACGTAGGTAGTCAATAGGGCGCAAGTCCAATCTTAGGTTGACTATGAGTCTCCTAAGGTCCTTAGGATTGTGTATACTTTTGTATTATATGTTAGTATTATTATTATTATTCATATTTTGTGGTTGATTAGATAATTAGATTTGCTGTGATAAGACTTTGATAAAACCCAAATTTAATTAGGAGACCTTTAATTAGGGTGAGGTGGGTGCCTACAGGGAGTTCCTTGGAACCTTCCCACTTCATAACCTAGCCCCCGAATCCAACTTTGGTTCGAAGACTTGCTTTTCCTTAAAATATGGAGTCAATGTTTTATTGAAAATAAAACTCTTTTTGTGGTTTCCTTGTTCCCTAAAAATAAGGTGGCGACTCTCAGTTTTTTTACAAACTCTTATCCTTTTTCAAAATCCAATCTTGAGTGGATAATAGAGAAGGATAAAAGTGGATAATAGAGAAGGATAATAGAGAAGGATAAATCGAGACATATAAAGATTATCCACAATCCACGATGACCCAAAGTGAACGAAGGCCTCTCGATCCCTTGGGATATTTGGCCGGTTCACACCTACTTAGTTGCCTTTTCGATTTAACGATCGTCGAACTCGAGCTCCAAAAGGATGAAGCCTCCAAAAGTATCCACACGAGCACAACACCTTTAAAACCCTTGCAACTATCAACACTTGGATGGGAAGCAAGCTTGAGAGGCTAGTGGGGATTTCGGCTAGGAGAGAGTGGGAGAGCAAGGGGACGGCCCTAGGGTTTCCTACTCTTTTCTTAGCCTCCACTAAATGATAGCTAGGGTTGCTTAGTGCTAACTTAACCCATCACCTCTATTTATAGAAAATATTTCCTTTATTTATGATTTAATCCCTTATTAACTATTAATAATAGGGACTAAATTGAAAGGTTTATTCGAATACATGGAATCGCAGCGGAAGACAAAATAAATTTTTTTAAGAAGATGATTCCATCATTGAATATCCGGGCAGGATTTGAACAAGCATAAGGACATGTGATTTACAAAACAAGCATACATATTTATTAAACATAAATAATACTTACTTGATTAACCTTTCGATTTGCGATTGATGAATCCAAGCTCCAAATGGATGAAGCCTCCAACGGTATCCACACGAACACAACACCCCTTGAATCCTTGAAGCTCCTCAACTATGGAAGAAACAAGCTTGGAGAGGGGAGAGAAACTCTTTCTCTAATTTGATGAATAAGAGGCTTTGTGCTAGCCTGTCTTATCATCTAGTATTTATAGAAAATCCCTAGGGTTTCTATTTAATACTTAATTCCAAAAGTAACTTAATTATCTTTATATATTAACAATTAATATATAACTTGATTCCTTATATATATTAACAATTAATATATAAGGTTATTAATAGAATTAGTATTAGGGAATTCCTTTCTCTCTTTAATTCAAGAGACTCACTTAAGCTCTTTATTTGTGTGTGACCCATTGGGTTCACCCCAACCTAGCAGTGACTAGGGACATCTCTATGTCTCCTAAAATAGAAACTTTCTATTTTAAGGTTTAATTGAAACTATTCCAATTATGCCCTCATTGATAACACTTATTGATCAGCTCAAACAAAGGAGGTTATTTCCTCATTCGTGATCAATATTTAAATTTATAAATTACTCGTGCTTAAAACCTCAATTCGTTAGAAAAGTAATCAGTGCACGGGTGTCGAACACAGGGACTAAAGGCTAAGTTATGAGAAATTAAAGTGAGATTAATTTTAGTTAAGAAACAATCTTTGATTTGAGAATGGTTGTTTGTTTAAACTAAAGAATATAAAATAAATGATAAAAAGTCTTGGGTTTCGAATCCACTTAACTCACATCAATCGCATTCATAAGTTTGATTAGGGTTCGTGTATATGCATGGTAATAATGATCTAAACTACAAGACTAAACCATTAATAATAATTATGTATATATGAATCAAGCATGGTTCATCCCTTTAAGGCATGGACTGTCAAACGAGAATGCACAATCCATCCAAGTAGGGCATGAACCATCTAGCTTTACAAACACACATTCGATAAGCACCATTGCACAACAAACATATTTGAAATCACAGAAAACAACTATGTTGATGAATAAAATCATTTAAAACTGAGTTGCATGAAAGCAACATCCATAAAGTTGTACAATCACCATTAATATACAATGAAAACCCAAATCCAAACTTACAAATACAAAAGAATGGAGAAAAGCTTCATCTATACCCAAGAAGGAAGCTTAGCCTTCTATGGTTGGATGAGAGTTGTAACGGTTTTGCAGTCCTTCCATGTGCAAGCCAAGGATCCCCAGAGAAGAGAGAGAATGGAGAGAAAAGAGAGAGAGGCTAGGTTAAGTCTAGCTGACCTAAATAAACCTAAAAAGAATGTATTTATAGTGTACAGAGACTTACTAAATATAAACTCTCCAAAAATATCATTAAAAGCTGCTAAAAATCGTGTGCACGGCTCCCGAGGAGGTTGCTATCGATAGGCAAGGTATAGCCTATCGATAGGGGGCAATTTTCAAAAACACAGGTTCTGTCTATCGATAGACATGCTATCGATAGACAATCATACAAATTTAATTTGACCATGAGGCTCCCCATTTCTGAAAATAAACTTCCCAAGCTTTCTAACGATAGGTTGTACGTCGAAATCGGAGTCCGGATGAGGGAGATATGACCATTTGAAGTCGGAAGTTTTCGTCTGCAAAAAACTGCATAGCTCCAAAAGTCTCCAAATGCCTTCTAACACTTTTATATCAACTTTGGCACATTAAATCCACCTCCAACCAAGCTCCTAGCATTCCTTTGATGATTCTTCCATCCATTTGACTCCGCTTTGAGCTTCATCCGAAAGCAAATGCACAGAACCAACTCCGATCATGCTAAAAATGTCATTTTATGTAGAATTCCTACAAAACAAGATAATAGCATTAGATTCGCGATTACATCTAACAAATAACAAAGTCCAAGCCCAAGCATAATCTATCAAAATATAGTCAAAAAGATAAAATAATTGCATTGATTGCAGAGCAATCACTTATCAATAGGCTTTCACTAGTCACGAGTGACGTCTAGCAATGTGTCATGACATGCCCTAAGTTTGGGTGAATAGCAAAACTATATGAACCCTTCTTGTTACTTAGTCCTTCATCCCCTAATGTTACAGTTAAGATATTCAGGGTATGGATATAAGTCAAAACCCTATCTCAACAACCTTGTCATATGTTCTTCAAAATATAATCTCAATCAGATGAACCATATGAAACACTTTCATAGTTCACCTATCACTCTGGCCAGAGATTCACATTGAGAATTATCTTTGAGAACTGACCCTAACATTCTCTCTCTTATCAATGAGAGTAATGATTCCTTATTGACCACTCATATGTCTTCATGCAAAACTTATTAGAGCCAATGAGTGCCAACTACAACCTTAGGGTAAGGCTATATAAGACACTATCAAACCCTAACAATTCAGGCACAAGACATCCATGGTGTCTCAGGTCTTAGGATTACCAAGTAAATGGACGTAACATAAGAATATTCCTTTGACTTAATCTCCATAGGAATATTCTAGCAGATCAAGTTCAGTGTACATGTTCTTTAACATGCACCCACAGATTAACCTAAGTGTCACTACACTGATAGGAAAGACTACTTATCCTCCCAATAGAGTTAGTTTAAATCCGTGCTACTCTTGTCGGTTTAATAAATGTCCTCTTTAATAAACCTATGAGTAGGAACTCTTTTAGAATAAATGTGTATGAGAAATATGAGTCTCCATATCCCAACAACTTGAGATACATATTTCTCTTATCATTTCTTCATGGACATTATCGTATATATAATTGAATATATAAATGATAAGTAATATATTATTATCCTAATATGAAATAGATTTGCTCTTTAGGATTGGTTTTAGGGCATACCTCTAACATAAATTAATAATAATTAGAAATATTCTCCTCTCTTTAATTCCAAAGACTCACTTATGCCCTTATGTGTGTGACTGAAAGTATTCCATGAAATCAAGCGGAATTAAAATTTTTCATGGAAACTATTGTGCCAAGATCCATGATTCATTGTACAAGCATATTATAAAACTTAAAACAAAAGTAAATCACTTACTTTGATAGCCTTTAGAGAGATTAAAGAGAAGTGCAGCCCCAAAGAGATGAAGGCCTCCAAGATTGATCCACACTAGAGCAAGCTTCAAACGATGAGAGAGAGAGAGGATTGCACAACTAGGAGAGATACTCCTTGTAGTGGCCGGCCCTCCGTAATTGTTATCTAATAGATGGAGTGCTAGCTCCTATTAGATAACAAACTCTATCAAGTTATCTTGTTTTGAATTTGAAACGATTTCAAATTTAAATTTCAATTAACTAACTTGAAATTCAAATAGATTAATATTTGCAATCTTAATTATCTTGCCATCTCATGTCAATTTCAAATTTCAAAAAATTCAAATTTCAAATTTCAAATTTCAAATTTCAAATTTCAAATTTCAAAAACTTGAAATTATAGTTAATTAATATTTGCATATTAATCTTTAAAATAATAACACTTATTATTTCTTACTTATTATTAACTCTTAATTATAATATTATACTCTCTTCTCCTTTAAATGAAACCTGCACCTATATGTGTGTGACCTCTTAGGTTCACAACAACCTAGTAGTAGGAATTATGATAATAAATTATCCATCAAATAAAACTACTTTTATTTTAGGTTCTAAATTTAGAACTCTTCTAATTTTCCCTTGCAAGAAATAAATCTTTTTGGGCCTCTACTAGTATTGAGTGACATCTAGCAATATGTCAAGACACACCCTAAGTTGTGAGAAGGTTTATCATAACACAGTGAACATTTCAGTTACAATTAAGATACAATTCAATCCTTCCATCAAACAATGCCTCAGTTAAATTAGTTGGGTATGGATAATATGTCAAAACCCTAATTTAACATCTTGTATGTTATTCTAAAAATATCAATTCAAACTTGGGATACTTAAGAAATAGATTTCTTATTCCCAACTGCTTTGGCCAAAGACTTCTATGAATTATATCTCAGAATAATATAAGGCATTCCCTCTCTTTACTGAGAGTGATAGATTCCTTGTTGTACACTCATATGTCCCCATGATAGGTCTGCTAAAGCCAATGAGTACTTATACAAGTTCCATGGTTAGGATATGTACGTTGTACTATCAAACCCTAATATCCCTAACACATAACATCTATGGTGCATCAGGTCTAAGGATCACTTGCATCATTGTAACCCTGAGTTGTTGTTTGACAAGTAAGTAAAACTCCATTCAACAAACTTAATCAATGATCACATTCAGTGTACTTGTTCTCAAACAAGCACCCACAGGTTTGCCCTAGTGTCTATACACAAATGACTTGAGACGGGTCATTCTCCATATTGAGCAGACATAACCTGTGCTAGTCTATCCAGATTATTAATGCCCAATAAATAATCCTATGGCTAGGAATATTTAAGAAAGAAGTAATAACAATATAAGTCTCCTTATCTTAACTCTTGAGTTCTTATATTGACATTCTTTCTAAGGACTTATCATGAACACAATAACAATATATAACATGATAATCAAAATGCTCATATTATTAATCAATAACAATAATACATAAATCAAGTTCATATCCTAAATTACACAAATGACATTGGCTATTAGGGCATACTACTAACACTTTTGGGTTCACCCCAACCTAGCAATGGACATTGGAATGCCAAATCAAAATTTAAAATTAATTGGACTTAAATGAGATCTAATGATTTGATCTTATATTAGCTCACTGGATATATGGATCATTTTAATTGGATATTTGTTAATCTAATATGGACTAGTTCATTATTTTAATTTGTAACCCATAATCATTTGACATAAATTTATATGGGTTCCAATAGTCCAATAAGATGAAATTCCAATTTAATAAAATAATTATAATTCTATTTCCATAGGAAATAAGAATTAAATTATTTGTCCAAATTTTCAAGTGAGCTTTATAATTTGGATTTTATAACTTTGCTACGGCATTGATGAACCAAATTAACATTTCAATTAAGAATTTTTAAATATAATTAAATTTAAATTTAATCATATTTGTGTCAAATTGGACTTTCAATTTTATGCCGAAATTTTCAATTAAATTAAAATTGTGACAAATTGTATTTGCCAAAAATTTTAATTTGATTAAACTTTTTAATTCATTTGTATATACCAATTTCGCAAATATTGATTTCTCATGTGTCAATTTAATTTAAAATTGATTAAATTTAATTGCACGTGCCGAAATTGCATATATTTGGAATTGCACAATTTGAATACACTAATCGGTGATTGAACTGCATATAAAAATCATGTAAACCCAAATTATATTAATTTATTTGAACTTCACATGTGGAAATTACATATACTTTCCAATTTAATTGAAAACCTTTTGAATTCAATTATATCCACCGACTTCAATTATACCGAATTTAATATGTCCCAAATTGCTTTATGCAATTTAAATGTGCCGAACACTAATTTTAGATTTTTCTTGAATTTTGCTTTTGTATAATCGAATTGGCATTTAATCATTTGTGTCACACACAAATTGAGCAATTGAAATCCACTAAATATTGAAGGCTTAGTAGGACGGTGCCCTGAATTAGTGGGATAAATTAACCAAATTTAAAATTTATTTTATTGGAAGTTAATCCAACAAATATAAATTTTGAATTTAAGAAAAGGATAAAATCCTCTTATTAAAAAACTAATTAAGGATTTTTTTAATCAAAAAGCATTTATTTATTTCTTTTAAATACTTTCTGAAATTCGTTATTCAATATAGGCTTCTAACAATTTTGTGAGTCCAACTGATAAGAACTTCCTATTTGAACTTTAAAAGAATTGATATCATGTACAGAATATCCAATCAAATAAATGAATAATTGAATTAGATAACTTTTAAAATCAAATTAGGACTCTTCTTATTAGAAATCCTATTTAAACAAAATTTTGTCAGTGTAATTTCAAGACAAATATTTTAGAGAAAAGTTTACGTGAAACAGAGACTTGAAAAAAGGTTAGATTTTAATTTTATTTCAATTCTTTTTTACTTTTTTTATGATCTCAATCATCATTAATTAACTTTCACACCATTATTTTTTATTTTTGATGTTCATGAACATCACGAAATTGATGATCTTGATCATCTTTTCATAATTTTTGATGTTCAAGAACATCGTGAACTTGGATGAATACTTGAAGGAGATTAAACTTTAAGTTTAATTGAAAATAATTTTCTTGATGTTCTCGAACATCAACTTTTTTTATTATATATATATATATATATATATATATATATATAAAAACTTGAGGATTTGTATTAGAAGTGAAGAAGGTAAATTTAAAGACATTAGACGTACACATTACAATGTCGTGGATGGAATATTGAAAAAGATGTAAGGACTCATTTAGATTAACAAATTCAGAAGGATGAAGTGAAATTTGGTTCCATTCCTGAGGCAGTTACATTGGAATGAGATTTTTATTCCATTTCCAATGTTTGGATACTGGCAGGAATAAGAGGGTTGGAATGACTGTTCATTCCACTTCTTGTGTTTGGCAATGATAGGAATGAAATTAAATTTTTTAGCATTTTTCAATTTTACATAGATAGAAAAAATTCTTTATTTAATCAATCCCATGTTGTTATGTTTCATTCATCACACATGACAAAACTAAAAATATAACTATACCATGTACGAACAAATTACCTCAACAATTGAACATTTCATTCCACTCTTGCTCAACTTAGAACAAGCAATCGAATGTCAAAATTAGAATAAAACATATGTAACACAAACTGACACTATATCCCTTTGTTTATTTGTTAATAAAATAAAAGTTTGAATCATATGCTCCATGTTTATTTTTATGATTAATATTTGCATTCAACATAGTTGGACATAAGTTTGTTTTCTCGAATGCTAATACCAAAAAAATCTAAAAATTCATTTTCTTTTTAAAATTATAAGGTTGCTTGTGGTGAGGACTAATACTTAGCTGCAAAAACAAAACAAATTATTTATTTGAATTTGAAAATGTTACATAGAAGGAATCGCAAATACCAAAAAAAAAAAGAAAAAGAAAATACGAGCACATGCACGCCCGTGCGCGCGCGCGCGCACACACTCTATATATATATATATATATATATATATAGAGTGTGTGTATTTGCGCGCGCGCAGAGAGAAAATCCTAGAAAGAAATAAATGAATGAGATTGAGAGAAAGTCCTAAAAGAGAGCTTAAAGAACATGCTACATTGAGTAATTTGGAGTTTCAGGGTTTCAAATTAAAATGATGATGATTCAAACTCACTTTGCTTGTCAAAACAGGAATGAGTTCACTACGATGGCAGTGAACTTGTGTAATATGTTCATTGTTGGAAGTACGGTATTTGGGTTGGTTCATGTATTAGCAATTAGTAAGGTACGTGTATTAGATGAGTTCACGTATTGTTGTGTAGAAATAGGAAGAGTCACTAAGAAGAATTATGATGCATGTATCTATTGAGTCTATATAAATGGGCGCTACCTCACACAATGTAAGAGATCAAGAAAATATATCAGAGAGAGAGGAAAGCAAGTAAGAAAGTAAGTTCTCTCATTTTGAGTCTCTAGTGAATTTGGGTAGGAGCTCTGTAGGACCTTTAAAGTGTACGTCTCCACAAGCTCCATATAAATATTTATACTTAGTGTTTGAGTGATTGTACCCTCCACATTTCCAACAAAGTAATGTCAAGTACTTCCCTTACATCCCAAACATTCATTACTGTAATGCCTTACTCCAGCATTTATTATTCCATGTTCATTTCTGTCAAGTGTAGGTGGTCTCCATTTTACTCTTTTGCCTCACTCTCATGTTCTTGAAATCTTTTAGCTTCTCATCCTTCTAGGGTAGTCTTATTCACCAAGAGTTAGGAGATAGAAATCAGGTTCTGCATGAGCTTACCTATTGATGTGACGATGGTCAACTTGTGTGCTCCAATAGTAATGTGAGAAAAAGAGTAAGAGAGAAATTGAGTAGCAGATAAGAGAGATGACAGTGTGAAAAGTGTGTGTATTAGGTTAAAAGGTGTTAACCACTTTTTATTTTTCATTCTAGCCATTAGATGGAATGAAAATACCTCCCCCAAACCCTATTGAGAATTTACCTCTCAAAAGAATTCTATATCAAATCACTCCAAATTTTTAATTTCATTCCATCCCATAAAATTCATCCAAACACATTAAAACAAAATAAATTGGAATTCAATTTCATTCTGGTCTTCCACACCGATCATAATATTTGAGTTAATTAGTAGGATGTCATTTGTTTAGAGATCCTAATATAAGGTGCACCTGATACAAAGTTGCATCAGGTGACCTTCGTACAGTTGTAGAATATATTTTGAAAACAACCGTTGGATTAGATACCCCTCTCATGAATGTCATGTCTGCCAAAAATCACGGCGATCCAACAGTCGGTCATTTGTAATATTAATGATCATTTAGTTGAGACTATAATGAAAACATTGTAGTGAGGGAATTTTAAAATAAGATTAGTACTATTATTTACGTTTAATTCTATTTTTCAATTTTTTTTATTAATTGATGTGGTGCATGTCTTTACATTAACAGGCCACTTAACAAGATAGCTAACATGGAGAATATATTTATTTTAAACGGTGTACCAATGTAGCATTGCCACATCGATTGTCAAATTAATAAAAAAAATTAATAAAAAGTTGGTCTAATAAATTAAAGAGTTCAGCAATATTTTACTAGTGAATTTAAATGAGCCCAATCTTGAACTAAGCTACAATAATTTAGTTATTGAAAACATTAATAATATTATCAAAGTAAGTAATGCTTGACTTAAGTTTAGATGGATAAATTAATGGGAAATTTGGCCGAAAGTCCTATTTTAAAGGCAAATCATGCTTAAAGTCCTCTTAAAGGTTTTTCATTGCCATAAGTCCTATTCAGGGAGATTTTATTGGATTAAGTCCTAAACTTATTAATATATTTTTTTAAGACTAAACTACCCCCAAAACCACCTCCTCTCAAGCCATCGCAACACAGATTGGAAGAGAAAGAGAGAGGCGTCTATTTTATTCAATCCCGAACCTGAGAATCTATTCTCTCACTCTGTTTTAACCTTAGTTGGCCTGGGTATTATGCAAAAAATTCAATCAAGTAACAAGGTAGCTGCCCCAAGAGCAAGAGCAGGTAACGAGTTGTAGCTGCTCCACGCTGATCGATTCCTCTCCTTCGATCTGAAGAAAGTCCTCGTGCTGCTGACTAGGACCATCCATCGGATTTGTTATCTGACCTTGGATAGCTTCATCTCTACAACAAGTCTCACCGGAAATCTATCTCGCCGGAAATCTATCTTTTTTTACCTCGCTGGTGACGACACCATCATCAGATTCAAACGCCAATCTCCAATCCACGATTTGCACTGATCTGCAAGTCTACAATATGCAGATCGTTGCCGCTAATGGTGCCGCAGTGAGAAGCTCTTCAATCGGTGACGATCGAAGATTACAATGGAGGAGGAAAATGTAATGGAGGTTACTCCTCAATACAGACGCATGGTCGCTTTGATTTGCGATTGCAAAATGTTGTCAGCTACCACAACTGGGATCGATAAATTCAAATTGAGCTAGGAATTCAACTCGTATATACATACCTATGTGCCTCTCTTGTAAATTCAACTTTTCTGCCACGAGATGAAGTAAATTCTTGACTCAATCCGACACTAATATAAAGCTAGCTCATCTTGGCTACTATACATCAAGAGGATTATTGTGGAACACTGATCTAGCTAGCTCCCTGTACTAACAAGTAATTAACGAGGGTCCTGATTTGCCAATTAATATATATTGATGAACCATAGCATGCATTCTGATTGATCTACTAGTTGGTCATCAACATAATTTGATCCGCTTCATCTTGACATTTTGCATGGAGTCTCTTTTTGGATTTATTCTTGATTCTCCTGGAACTCATCTTTGCTATATAAGATTGCTTTTCTCACAAGACTATCCTCCTAAGTCCTAAGTCGGACTGCAGACGCAAGGTTGCTTTGCCGTATTGATCTGGTTTCACGTGATGATCCGGTGGAGTCGCGCCAGCTCGGTGGTCAATCTTGCACGACGCCAATGTTGCTGCAGATTTTATTTTAAATTTTTTGTTTGGTTGCTGGAAAACTGTAGAAAAAACAAAGTTTTTTTTTTTTTGGTAAAAGTTAATTTTTTATTTGGTTGCTAGGAAAATGTAAAAATAAAATAAAATAAAATAAAAGAAATAAATTTTTATTTTTATTTTTTTTGGTGTAGTGAAATCAGATTCTGGCTTAGTGAAACTTAAGATTCCGGCGTAATGACATGCATTTTTCGACGTAGTGAAATGCCGGAAATGAGTAGTGAAATGAAGTTTTTGGCGTAGTGAAACGCATTTCCGGCGTAGTGAAATGTGTTTTCCGGCGTAGTGAAATCCGGGGTTGGGGGTGGAGGTGACGTTGAAGGTTGTTGTGAAGGGGGTATTTTTGTCCAATTCATGCCAAAAGGACTTTTGGAATAAAAGATCTTTGGGAAAGACTTTAATCATAAAAAGCATCTAAAATAGGACCTTTGTCCAATTTCCCCTTAATTAATATGGAAAAAAAAAATATATGTAATCAATTCGTCTATTCTACTAATAAGTTCAAATGATATTTTTCTTCAATCAATTTTATGCAACTTAAGCTGTCTTACAACCAAAAAAGGGAAAAAAAATTCTTAAAATTATAAATTCCTGTTCTAGCTTTTTATTTTTTATCATACATTGAATTAATGAAATTTTAACAAGGAAAATGCTAATGTTCCCGTGCCCTCAACCCATCTTTACTTCCCATCTGATGTGGTGTTTGCCACATAATAAAACTCTTCGTTTTTATCTCATATTTGTTATTGATAAATATGAGATAAAGATGGCATACCAGATGTGCATTTCTCTCTTATATTTCTCTTTCTTCCCCTTTCGCTCGATTCACCATTAACGGATTGAATTCAAGAACTACTCTGTCTCTGCATTTCTCTCTTCTCTTTCTCTCTCTTCCCATTTCTCAACATTCACCATTAACGAATTGAATTCGAAGCAAGAGTAACACCGTTCATATTGCAACGCAGTCATTCAAATCCAAGATGCTTTGATAGTGCGCCGCTGATCTTGATTTTCTAGCACATATCCAAATCCAGCACAAATCCACAGATGATGAGAGATGAGGAAGAAGAAGAAGAAGAAGAAGAAGGAGAAAGCTCATATTGTGATTTTGCAGATTGTGAATTACACATCATCATCATCTTATTCTTATTCTTATTCTTTTTCTTCTTTACTATACTAATAAAAACACAGTAAAAACTCTTATTTACTGTGCTAATAAAAAAACAGTAAAAACCAAATATTTTTTTACTGTGCTACTTTTTTTTTTTACTGTGCTAATAAAAATGCAGTAAAAACTAAAATTTTTTTTACTGTGCCACTTCTTCTTTACTGTGCTAATAAAAATGCAGTAAAAACTAAGCATTTTTTTAGTGTGCCACTTCTTCTTTACTGTGCTAATAAAAATGCAGTAAAAACTAAGCATTTTTTTAGTGTGCTAATAAAAAAACACAGCGGTCTTCCTTTTTACTACACTAATAAAAAAACACACAGTGAAAACTAAAGTTTTTTTTTTTTACTGTGCTAAAAAAATAATAATAATAAAAATAAAAAAATAAAAAATAAAAAAAACATGCAGGAAAAATAAATAAAAAACTAAAAATTGGAAATGCAAGCAATAGTTTGGGAATTTTTATTGAGTTTGGGTGTTGGATTTTTACTGCATTTAGATATTTTTACTGTCATAAAATATTTTTGCTGTGTTGATGTACCACTAAAATATATGAACAGAGTGTAAACGGTAAAATTTGATGGGCTCTATAGCATTGCTGCTTTAACAATTACACAATTCCTCTAATCAATGAAATTCTTCATTGTCTCTTTTACTAAAGAAAGAAAAAAGTGTAGTATCTCTCTCTATATCAGCAATTAACGAGATCCAAGGCAGTGAAAATCTATTTAATTAAGCACCCTGTAGAGGATATATGATGTGTCACTCGCTAATTGAAGAAATGAACGTGGCCCCGATACCTATACGTTACTGTACTTGTTATAGGACAGTCTGTGGTCTTACTTCCCATGAAACATAAAACTTGGGTCAACAGGAAATTTATGGTAAGTACGTCATAGAGTCACAGTCAAACTCACACTAACCCAGCACGAAAAACCATGCTAGCTACACATAAATTACAACATATCATATCACGACCCATGGCTTCTGTAATTTGGCCCTACTTGTCGTCCAACTCAAGGAAGAGGATGTAAGCAAACACGTGAAATAGTTTCTCTCGTCTCTTTTAACACAGTCAATTACTCAGTCCATCATCTTTTTCCGGTGGCATTTATTGACACTTCCAATTCCTAATGGTTGTACCCGGCCTCTTATTCCTCACCATGAGCTTCTATTCAATTCTTATCCTCTCCTTTTTTATGTATATAACTTCATGACTTCTTATTGTAAAAATGTCCCTTTTGGAAGTTATAGGAATATTATTTAGAAAATCGATTATTGAATTAGATAATTTTTTTATGAATATCAAATCTGTCAAAAATTATAGTGATTCGATAATCGATTTTCAAAAATGATAACAGTTTAAAGAACAAAAAAGTCATAGTCTTTCAAAGTTTCATTTTTCAAAAACCAACTGTTGGATCACTGCGATTTTTGGCAGACATAACATACATGATAGGAGTATCTAATCCAACGGTCAGTTTTTCAAAATTTCATTGCAAGTGGCTCTACAAGAAGGCACCTGATGCAAGAAGCATCGGGTGTACCTGATATTAGAAGTTATGTATATATATATATATATATATATATATATATATATATATATATATATATATATATATAATAATGCTCCTTTAGAGCCAATTGCAGATCATTTTTTGAAAAACTGGTCGTTGGATTAGAAACTCCTCTTATGTATATCATGCCTGCAAAAAATCACAGTGATCCAACAATCGGTTTTTAAAAAACATGCGGTGAAAAAATGGTGATATTTTGAAGTACAAAAAAATCACAGTTTTTCACAATGGCATTTTTCAAAAAGCGACCGACAAATCACTGTGATTTTTGGCAGGCATGACATACATAAAAGAGGTATCTAATCCAATGGTTAGTTTTTCAAAATATAGTTTGCAACTGGCTCTAAAGAAAGTCACCTAACGCAACTTGCATTTGATGCACTTGACCTTAGCATTCCTCTCTCTCTCTCTCTCTCTATATATATACACACACACACACACACACACACACACACACACACACACTCACACACAAGCGCAAACCTGCGCAATGCGCGGGACTTGTCACTAAGATTTTATCAAATAAATTATAATTGTATAAAAAGTATTTTGATTAGATGATTTTGATCATTTGACCTAAATTTTATTTATAGGGTTAGAATATATATTTTAATAAATAAAAATGATTAAAACTATTAAATAAGGAGAAAATTAATTTAAATGTATTATTCAAAAACTAAAAATTTTAAAATACCACGAAAAAGTAAAAAGTAAAAAGTGAAGTGTAACCAATTTTTTAAATAAAAATAAATTATAATTAAGAAGAGAGAGAGTGGGAAGTACATGAGATCCACAAAAAAATAAAAATAAATAAATAAGATGTTTCTTCACGAACCTTTTTACTTAGCATTAATTTGATGTGTGGTTCACATCTATAAATTTAATATTTTCATTCTTTTTTTCAAAATCATAAAGACCATTGGTCCATGTGAGGTGGTTGAAAAAAGGTAGTGAAATAGCATTACTCAAAAATTAATTATGGAAAGAGAAATGAAACTTAAATGGGACCCACCTCAATAAATAACATTGAAAGTTTAAATTTCATTTAATTAATTGGACCTATGATATAATGCCATATCATTTTAAAGTTGGACCAAAATCAATAAAAATGAAGGAGTAAGTGAATTAAGGAGAGAATGAATTCCAGGGTTGCCACATCAACATACTGCTCTTTATAATAATAAGATATATACACACGATAATGGTCAAGTCAGCATATGCTTATACAAATTTATGTAAGCTATGCTTATATGAATTATGTAATCATGAAACTAGTAGATAATTATGGAATACATGTTGCAAAAAGTTGTCCTTTGAATTAGATACTATATTTATGTATGTCACTATATCATGCATGCCAAAAATCACAGTGATCTCACGGTCGATTTCTAAAAACTGTCATTAAGAAAAATTATGTCAGTTTTCAACATTCATTGTTTTTCTGGACTATATTTTAAGATTTTTACATTGGATCACCGCTATTTTTGTCATGCGTGACATCCATAAGGAAAATATCTAATCGAATGATTAGTTTTTCAAAATATGTATCCTACAATTATTTATTAGCTTCATGCTTACAGAAGATATATAAGCATATGCTAACTAGCTAGATTGAGATTATATATATATATATATATATATATATTGTAACTTACATAAAGTTGGATAATATAATTTATATAGGATCAATTACTAAACAAATATGAATAAATTGATAGATCGATTAGATACGCTTCCTATGAAATTCATGTTCACTAAAAATTATATTGATCAAACAATTAGTTTTTGAAAAATGTCATTATGAAAAATTGTAACTTTTTAGTTCTTCAAAATATTACCATTTTTTCTCAGTTGATTTTTGAATTCAGAATCAGAAACCAACTATTGGATACTGTGATTTTTTGTGAGAATGAAATTCAAAAGAAGTGTATTTAATCTAACGGCCAGTTTTTCAAAATTTATTATGCAATTAGCCCTATATGTAGGTCATCTTACTCAACTTTGCGTAAAGTTCATATTATAATAGACTCCATGTCTATACCATACACACACACGTCACACACACATAGAGATGCTAATATAAATTAAGTACACCTATAAGGCCAATTGTTGAATAGATTTTGAAAAAATGATCACCGGATTAGATACCCCTTTTATGTATGTAATGATTGCCAGAAATTACAGTGACTCAATGGTCCGTTTCTGAACAAACCAACTACAAAAAAATGGTGACATATTGAAGAACAAAAAAGTTACAACTTTTCATAGTAATATTTTTTAGAAATTAACAGTTCGATCACTATGATTTTTGACTAATATATAATTCATTAGAAGTGTTTCTAATCTAACAGTCGATTTTTCAAAATATATGCTGCATTTGGCACTATATGCGGTCACCTAATGCAACTCAAAATTTGCGCAAGGTGCACATTATAATAGACTCCGATCCCTGTATATTTCAGAAACTGACTGTTGGATCACTATGAGAACATGAAATTTATAAGTGTATCTAATCCAACAATCAATTTTTCAAAATCTATTATGATCGAATTTGGCCTTATGCAACTTTCCATAAAGTACAACTTATAATAGACTCCGAGTTTATACACGTACATATGTCATGTCATGCAATGTATCGTAATGATTCTGTTCCAATGATGATATCCTATATAATTTATAATCAATTTAATTATAATTTTTGAAATACATCCAATAATAAGTGCTAAAAGATCACTTAAATATTTGAATTAAGCTTAGTATATTTTAGAAATGAGAATCAAACCAACTGATGCAAATTATATTAGGACATTCTTGTTAGAATAGGACGTGTATTTTATATATATATATATATATATATATATATATATATATATATATATAT